>JBBDGP010000988.1:600000-797500 GCA_037952835.1 Lithobates septentrionalis
CCATGTTTTCTGTTCTTTTTTTAACACAGGCTGCAGAGTTTGACAGGCAGCGCCACCTATCAAACTTTTCATTGAGTTCAATGGGGCCGCTCTGCACCTTGAAGCCAAATACTGGCAATGTGGTCTCGAAATGTAAAATGGCCATTCAACAATTTAAAAAAGTAAAATAAAAAAAAAAAAGGTGTCAGGAGGCGGCTGTAGCAAGGCTCTAAATTCTGCCATGGCTGCAAAGCATACCATTGCGACCGTGGCATTTTAGCAATTTTATATATGGTGGGGGCGCCTGTCAACTTTTGAGGCAGATTTGGGCTTTTTTGGCCCCATAGACCTTGTTCAAGTAGACGTATTACAGCTTATACCAGTCTTAGGGTCCTGCTTGCCTGTACAGGATGTACAGGTGTTCTGTGTATCCTCATGCAGGCAATCCTATTCATTTCACATGGCTGCTGGTTCATGACTGCACACCCACACCCACATGGATGTCACACTGGGAGCAACAGCTTTGTCCCAGTTTTTGTAAATGGGAATGCCTGCATGGGGAATACAAAGAACACTTATATATCCCTGTTAAGGCAAACGCGGCTCTCACACTGATGTACGCCTCATGTGAACAAGGCCATAGACTTCAATTGGTATTCCTGAAAACACTTGAATAAAGTGTTTTTTTTTTTCTTTAGGTGTATTTCATGTATATTTTTAACCTGTAAGAACTGTTCTTCCCCCCTGGGGCTTTCCATTGGCTAAAACAAAAACACCCACAGCTGGAATATACATGTAAAATGCTTGTATACCTGTGCAAAAATGCTAATACAAAAAACACCTAAATCACTCTGCAGAGTAGTGACTGCAGCCTATGGCCTTACATAGATTAGCAGTTGAGGTGCATTAAAAATGCATGTTTAAGCCACGGTTTTAGTGCCCCTTTTGAGCTGCAATGGCAGGCGACAGGGGTGTTTTACATGTCACAGGCACGCAGATAAGCGTCTATCCAGTAGTCATTTCCTTAGGAAAGTGTTGCAGATCATTTCTCTGTGTTTGTGACTAGGGATGAGCTTCGTGTTCGAGTCGAACCCATGTTCGACTCGAACATCGGCTGTTCGGTCGTTCGCCGAATTGCGAACGATATGGGCCGTTCGCGCCAAATTCGTGTGGCGCGTCACGGCCCATAATTCACTGCGGCATCGCAGTGCATTGCTTGCTGATGATTGGCCAAGCATGCACTATGACCCGCATGCTTGGCCAATCACAGCGCCGCCTGAACAGAGAGCCGTAATTGGCCAAAGCCAAGGAGGCTTTGGCCAATTATGGCTCAGGGGATTTAGTACACGCCCCACACTATATAAGGCCGCCTGCACGGCGGCCCTGTGCAGTGTGTTCCGGTGTGCTTAGAGAGAGAGAGAGACAGTGTCATTTCATTTGAATTAGCTAGATTAGGCAGGACAGTCAGTCAGTTAGCTGCACTTAAAGTGTATTGTGTATATATATGCATCCCAGGTGTTGCATATATATATATACACTGTATCAGTTTAGCTAGATCCGTTCCTGCTATCTTCTAGACTATTTATATTTAGTGCAGTGCGTCCTGCTCACAGTGTTCAGCTAGATCCGTTCCTGTTATCTTCCTACTGACAGGCAGGCTTGTCTTGTTTCAGTATTTACAGCTACCTAAAGAAAATTACTGGTGTTCTTTTGATCCTATTAGTACCACGGTCAGGCAGCTAGACTATTTACATTTAGTGCAGTGCGTCCTGCTCACAGTGTTCAGCTAGATCCGTTCCTGTTATCTTCCTACTGACAGGCAGGCTTGTCTTGTTACAGTATATAAAGCTACCTGAAGAAAATTACTGGTGTTCTGTTGATCCTATTAGTACCACGGTCAGGCAGCTAGACTATTTACATTTAGTGCAGTGCGTCCTGCTCACAGTGTTCAGCTAGATCCGTTCCTGTTATCTTCCTACTGACAGGCAGGCTTGTCTTGTTACAGTATTTACAGCTACCTAAAGAAAATTACTGGTGTTCTTTTGATCCTATTAGTACCACGGTCAGGCAGCTAGACTATTTACATTTAGTGCAGTGCGTCCTGCTCACAGTGTTCAGCTAGATCCGTTCCTGTTATCTTCCTACTGACAGGCAGGCTTGTCTTGTTACAGTATATAAAGCTACCTGAAGAAAATTACTGGTGTTCTTTTGATCCTATTAGTACCACGGTCAGGCAGCTAGACTATTTACATTTAGTGCAGTGCGTCCTGCTCACAGTGTTCAGCTAGATCCATTCCTGTTATCTTCCTACTGACAGGCAGGCTTGTCTTGTTACAGTATATAAAGCTACCTGAAGAAAATTACTGGTGTTCTTTTGATCCTATTAGTACCACGGTCAGGCAGCTAGACTATTTACATTTAGTGCAGTGCGTCCTGCTCACAGTGTTCAGCTAGATCCGTTCCTGTTATCTTCCTACTGACAGGCAGGCTTGTCTTGTTACAGTATATAAAGCTACCTGAAGAAAATTACTGGTGTTCTTTTGATCCTATTAGTACCACGGTCAGGCAGCTAGACTATTTACATTTAGTGCAGTGCGTCCTGCTCACAGTGTTCAGCTAGATCCGTTCCTGTTATCTTCCTACTGACAGGCAGGCTTGTCTTGTTACAGTATTTACAGCTACCTAAAGAAAATTACTGGTGTCCTTTTGATCCTATTAGTACCATGGTCAGGCAGCTAGTCTATTTACATTTAGTGCAGTGCGTCCTGCTCACAGTGTTCAGCTAGATCCGTTCCTGTTATCTTCCTACTGACAGGCAGGCTTGTCTTGTTACAGTAAATACAGCTACCTGAAGAAAATTGCTGGTGTTCTTTTGATCCTATTAGTACCACAGTCAGGCAGCTAGACTATTTACAGTTAGTGCAGTGCGTCCTGCTCACAGTGTTCAGCTAAACCTACAAGTTAGTGGGGTGCGTCCACCTCACAGTGTTTAGCTAAAGCTACCTGTAGAAGGTTGCTGGTGTTCTCATACTACAGGCAGGCAGTTGATTTTGCTAGCTGCAGTATCTATATGCAGATATATATATATATATATCCCAGCTTAGTGCAGCTACAGGCCATTAGTATGTCTGGAAGGCCAAGAAGGAGAGGCAGACAGTCACAAGCCAATAAGAGAGGGCAAGCAGGCTCTGTGTCTAGTGCTGGTCGTGGAGACGGTGCATCCTCATCAGCACGTGGCCATGGGACACGCTTGGCCTTTTTTTCGGCAGCTGGCCGTGTTGAGCCGCAACATGCAGAAGACTTGGTCGAGTGGATGACCAAGCTGTGCTCATCCTCCTCATCCTCTCTCACCCATGCCCAGGGTGCTTTGTCTGGCAAAGCAGCAGCCTCTTCCCTCGGCTCAATGTCATCAGTGACTCCTTCCCTAGTTCCACCATGTCCTCCTGAGGAGTCCCTCGAACTGTTTGACCACAGTGTTGGGTACATGCTCCAGGAGGATGCCCAGCGTTTGGAAGGCTCTGATGATGATACTGAGCTCGATGAAGGCAGTAACATGAGCACGGACAGAGGGGGTGCCCAAGAAGCACAGCAATCTGGCAGTCATGCTCCCCCTGCTGCAGCATACTGCCAGGTTTGCTCCAGTGATGAGGAGGGAGGGGATGATGAGGTCACTGACTCAACGTGGGTGCCTGATAGGAGAGAGGAGGAGGAGGAGGAGGAGGCGGCACATCACCAACGAGGCAGGATGCCCTCCAGGGGCCAGCCTAAGGGCAGCACATTGACTGCATCACACCCCAAAGCTCCACATGTGCAGGGCGCTGCAGTCTCTGCGCGTTATTCAAAAAGTTCTTTGCTGTGGGCCTTTTTTGAGACGAGTGCATCAGATCGCACCGCTGCTATTTGCAACATATGTCTCAAGCGTATCTCACGTGGCCAAAACATCTCCCGCTTGGGTACCACATGCTTGACCAGACATATGTTGACCTGCCATGCAGTTCGTTGGCAAGCGTATCTAAAAGACCCACACCAAAGAACAAAGAGGACCTCTCCTTGCTCCTCATCAGCTGAGATTTCCAACCCCACTAGACCTTCAGTCCTCTCTGAGACCTGCACTGAGAGGAATGAAGGTGTAGAATTAGGTGTGTCACAGCCAAGTACTTGTGGGCAATCTGCTTTTGGTACACCGACGTCAGATTGTACCAGGCAAATTTCCCTGCCCCAGCTGCTGCACCGCCGAAAGAAGTTTGCTCCCAGCCATCCACATGCCCAGCGGTTGAATGCTAGCTTGGCAAAATTGCTAGCACTTCAACTGCTGCCTTTTCAGTTGGTAGACTCTGCCCCCTTCCGTGAGTTTGTGGAATGTTCGGTTCCTCAGTGGAAGGTACCCAAACGCCACTTTTTCTCACGTAAGGCGATTCCGGCTCTCTACCGGCATGTGGAAGGCAATGTCCATGCCTCGCTGGACAGGGCGGTCAGCGGTAAGGTGCATATTACCGCTGACTCATGGTCCAGCAGGCATGGACAGGGACGTTACCTACGTTTCACGGCGCATTGGGTGACTCTGCTGGCAGCTGGGAAGGATGCAGGACAAGGTGCAGTAGTGTTGGAGGTTGTTCCGCCACCACGCCTCCAAAATGCTAATGATTGTGACACACCTCTCTCCTCCACCCCCTCCTCTTCTTCTTCCTCCATGGCCTCTTCCTCGGAACCAGCGGTGCTCCGTAGTCGTTCAAGGGGCTACGCAAGTACGCAGGCCAAAAGATGCCATGTGGTGCTTGAGCTGGTGTGCTTGGGGGACAGGAGCCACACTGGGGCAGAGGTTCTGTCAGCTCTGCAGGGGCAGGTTCAGAGGTGGTTGACGCCACGCCAACTTAAGGCAGGAATGGTGGTTTGCGACAATGGCACCAACCTCCTCTCTGCCCTCCGACAGGGACAAATGACCCATGTGCCCTGTTTGGCTCACGTCCTTAACTTGGTGGTGCAGCGGTTCTTGGGCAGGTACCCGGGCTTACAGGATGTCCTGAGGCAGTCCAGAAAAGTCTGTGTGCATTTCCGCCGGTCATATAATGCCAGTGCTCGGCTGACGGACCTCCAAAAGGAGTTTAACCTGCCCAAGAACCGCCTAATCTGTGACATGCCCACCAGGTGGAACTCAACGTTGGCCATGCTGCAGCGGCTGCACACGCAGCAGAGGGCCATCAATGAGTACCTGTGCGACTATGGCACCAGGACAGGGTCAGGGGAGCTTGGTTTTTTTTCCCCACGCCAGTGGGCCATGATCAGGGATGCATGCACTGTCCTGTCACCATTCGAGGAGGCCACGAGGATGGTGAGCAGTGACAGTGCATGCATCAGTGACACTGTCCCCCTTGTCCACCTGTTGGAGCACACGCTGCGTGGAATAATGGACAGGGCACTTGAGGCAGAACAGAGGCAGGAAGAGGAGGACTTCCTTAGCTCTCAAGGCCCCCTTTATCCAGACAGTGTTCCTGCGTGCCCGCCGATCACACAGGAAGAGGATGAGGAGGAGGAGGAGGAGGAGGAGGAAGATTGTGTCAGTATGGAGGTGGAGCCTGGCACTCAGCATCAGCAGCAGTCTTTAAGGGATCAGTCCCAAGAAACACATGGACTTGTACGTGGCTGGGAGGAGGTGGCTGCGGACCATGTTGTCCTTAGTGACCCAGAGGACTCCGGACCGAATGCCTCAGCAAACCTACGCTGCATGGCCTCCCTGATCCTGCAAAGCCTGCGTAAGGATCCTCGTATTCGTGGTATCAAGGAGAAGGACCAATACTGGCTGGCAACCCTCCTTGATCCACGTTACAAGGGTAAGGTTGCGGACCTTATCTTGCCATCGCAGAGGGAGCAGAGGATGAAACATCTTCGGGAGGCCTTGCAGAAAGGTCTGTGCAACGCGTTTCCAGAGACTGGGAGGTTACAAACTCCTGTTTCTGGACAACGTGTTGCTGAGGCTTCGGTCGTCAAAGAAGGAGCGGTGGAGAAGGTGGCCGTCTGACCGATGCATTCAGACAATTTTTTGGTCCGCAGCCCCAAGGTATGATCGGTTCCAGCAACCATCGCCAGCGTCTGTTTTACATGGTGCAGGAATACCTAGGGGCAAGATCAGACCTGGACACCTTTCCCACCAAAAATCCTCTGGGTTACTGGGTCTTGAGGATGGATCACTGGCCAGAGCTTGCACAGTATGCAATTGAGCTACTGGCCTGTCCTTCATCCAGCGTTCTTCCGGAACGCACATTCAGTGCTGCTGGAGGCGTGGTAACCAATCACAGGGTGCGTCTGTCCACCGACTCGGTCGATCGATTGACCTTCATAAAAATGAATCAGTCTTGGATCACCCCCAGCTACCAAGCACCTGATGCTTATGTAACCGAATATTTTTTTTTGAAATCTCAGATCCCTTCAAAGACTGCCTATGCTGATGCTGAGTGACTATCCCTGAGTAATTATCCTCTTCCTCCTCAATCATCACGCTGATAGCTTGTAAGAACATTTTTGGTTCTGGGCACCACCACCAGTGCCTAAGGCACAATTTTTCAGCCCCTGTTTAACAGGGGCGTGTAATTACAATTTTTGATGTAATACTTTGCAGCAGGGCTCGTTCCTGCATTCCAACTAGAGTGTCTGTGAGGGGTTGCAGTCTTGTGGCACCAGCACCAGTGCCTAAGGCCCATGTTTTCTGTCCCTGTTTAACAGGGGCGTGTAATTACAATTTTTAATACAATACTTTGCAGCAGGGCTCGTTCCTGCGTTCCAACTAGAGTGTCTGTGAGGGGTTGCAGTGTTGTGGCACCAGCACCAGTGCCTAAGGCCCAATTTTTCTGCCCCTGTCTAACAGGGGCGTGTAATTTTTGATGCAATACTTTGCAGCAGGGCTCGTTCCTGCGTTCCAACTAGAGTGTCTGTGAGGGGTTGCAGTGTTGTGGCACCAGCACCAGTGCCTAAGGCCCAATTTTTCAGCCCTTGTTTAACAGGGGCGTGTAATTACAATTTTTGATGCAATACTTTGCAGCAGGGCTCGTTCCTGCGTTCCAACTAGAGTGTCTGTGAGGGGTTGCAGTGTTGTGGCACCAGCACCAGTGCCTAAGGCCTAATTTTTCAGCTCCTGTTCAACAGGGGCATGTAATTACAATTCTTGATCTAATATTTCACAGCAGGGCCCTGTGAGGGCTTACAGTGTTGTGGCCACAGCAACACCTAAGGCCCAAATTTCTGCTGAGTATATAGGGCAGGACCCTACTTTCAAACATCTAACTTACAAACGACTCCTACTTGCAAACGGAAGGAGACAACAGGAAGGGAGATGAAATCTACCCCTAGGAAGGGAAATTCTCTCCTGTAAGAGTTAATATGGGAAAAACATTTCTCCTTTCCACTGATGCTTTCCAATCCTTGTTCCACAAAAAAAACCCACATTTTCAAAAAACATTTTTCATTGGGACAAAAAGTGAGGTGAAATCTTCTGAAGAGGAGGAAAGACAGCAAAACAAATGTCACAGGGGTGATAACCCTTCCCTATGTTTTCCAAAAAGCTTAAAAAAGATTTTTTGGCTGGAGCTAAACACGTTAAAAATGTACCCGTTCAAAGTTACAAAGAGATTCTACTTAACAACAAACATACAGTCCCTGTCTTGTTTGCACCGCCTGTATACTGCTGTTCAGAGTATATAGGGCCTGGTGGCCCCACACCTTTCCTTATTTTAATTTGGGTGCGGGGTTCCCCTTAATATCCATACGAGACCCAAAGGGCCTGGTAATGGACTGGGGGGTACCCATGCCGTTTGTCTCACTGATTTTCATCCATATTGCCATGACCCGACATTACATTAAACCCGCAAGCAGTTTTAAATGACATTTTTTCCTTTAAAAATGACATTTGGTGCAGGGACTGTTCTGAACACGGGAAACACGCGTCACTTTACAGGCACTTTACATACTATAGACACCCCCCAGGTACGATATTTAAAGGAATATTTCACTTTTTTTTTTTTTACTTTAACCACTTTAGCCCCGGAAGGATTTACCCCCTTCCTGACCAGAGCACTTTTTACAATTTGGCACTGCGTCGTTTTAACTGCTAATTGCGCGGTCATGCAATGCTGTACCCAAACAAAATTTGTGTCCTTTTCTTCCCACAAATAGAGCTTTCTTTTGATTGTATTTGATCACCTCTGCCGTTTTTATTTTTTGCGCTATACACGGAAAAAGACCGAAAATTTTGAAAAAAAATGATATTTTCTACTTTTTGTTCTAAAAAAAATCCAATAAACTCAATTTTAGTCATATATTTAGGCCAAAATGTATTCGGCCACATGTCTTTGGTAAAAAAAATGTCAATAAGTGTATATTTATTGGTTTGCGCAAAAGCTATAGCGCCTACAAACTAGGGTACATTTTCTGGAATTTACACAGCCTTTAATTTATGACTGCCTATGTCGTTTCTTGAGGTGCTAAAATGGCAGGGCAGTACAAACCCCCCCCAAATGACTCCATTTTGGAAAGTAGACACCCCAAGGAAATTGCTGAGAGGCATGTTGAGCCCATTGAATATTCATTTCTTTTGTCCCAAGTGATTGAATAATGACTAAAAAAAAAAAATTACAAAAAGTTGTCACTAAATGATATATTGCTCACACAGGCCATGGGCATATGTGGAATTGCACCCCAAAATACATTTAGCTGCTTCTCCTGAGTATGGGGATACCACATGTGTGGGACTTTTTGGGAGCCTAGCCGCGTACTGGGCCACGAAAACCAATCACTGCCTTCGGGATTTCTAAGGGCGTACATTTTTGATTTTACTCCTCACTACCTATCACAGTTTTGAAGGCCATAAAATGCCCAGATGGCATAAACCCCCCCAAATGACCCCATTTTGGAAAGTAGACACCCCAAGCTATTTGCTGAGAGGCATGGTGAGTATTTTACAGCTCTCATTTGTTTTTGAAAATAAAGAAAGACGAGAAAAAAAATTATTTTTTTCTTTTTTCAATTTTCAAAACTTTGTGACAAAAAGTGAGGTCTGCAAAATACTCACTATACCTCTCAGCAAATAGCTTGGGGTGTCTACTTTCCAAAATGGGGTCATTTGGGGGGGGGGGGGGGTTTGCCACCTGGGCATTCCATGGCCTCCGAAACTGTGATAGGCAGTGAAGAGTGAAATCAAAAATTTACGGCCTTAGAAAGCCTGAAGGCGGTGCTTGGTTTTCGGGGTCCCGTACGCGGCTAGGCTCCCAAAAAGTCCCACACATGTGGTATCCTCGTACTCAGGAGAAGCAACAGAATGTATTTTGGGGTGTAATTTCACATATTCCCATGGCATGTTTGAGCAATATATCATTTAGTGACAACTTTGCGCAAAAAAAAATAAAAAAAATAAAAAATTGTCTCTTTCCCGCAACTTGTGTCACAATATAAAATATTCCATGGACTCGACATGCCTCTCAGCAAATAGCTTGGGGTGTCTACTTTCCAAAATGGGGTCATTTGGGGGGGTTTTGAACTGTCCTAGCATTTTATGCACAACATTTAGAAGCTTATGTCACACATCACCCACTCTTCTAACCACTTGAAGACAAAGCCCTTTCTGACACTTTTTGATTACATAAAAAAATAATTTTTTTTTGCAAGAAAATTACTTTGAACCCCCAAACATTATATATTTTTTTAAAGCAAATGCCCTTCAGATTAAAATGGTGGGTGTTTCATTTTTTTTTTCACACATTATTTGCGCAGCGGTTTTTCAAACGCATTTTTTGGGGAAAAAACACACTTTTTTAAATTTTAATGCACTAAAACACACTATATTACCCAAATGTTTGATGAGATAAAAAAGATGATCTTAGGCCGAGTACATGGATACCAAACATGACATGCTTTAAAATTGCGCACAAACGTGCAGTGGCGACAAACTAAATACATTTTTAAAAGCCTTTAAAAGCCTTTAGAGGTTACCACTTTAGATTTACAGAGGAGGTCTACTGCTAAAATTACTGCCCTCGATCTGACGTTTGCGGTGATACCTCACATGCATGGTGCAATTGCTATTTACATTTGACGCCAGACCGACGCTTGCGTTCGCCTTAGCGCGAGAGCAGGGGGGACAGGGGTGCTTTTTTTTTTTCTTTTTTTCTTTATTATTATTTTTTTTTTTATCTTATTTTTAAACTGCTCCTTTCATTTTTTATTTTTTTTTAATCATTTGTATTGTTATCTCAGGGAATGTAAATATCCCTTATCATAGCAATAGGTAGTGACAGGTACTCTTTTTTGAAAAAAATGGGGTCTATTAGACCCTAGATTTCTCCTCTGCCCTCAAAGCATCTGACCCAACAAGATCGGTGTGATAAAATGCTTTCCCAATTTCCCAATGGCGCTGTTTACATCCGGCGAAATCTAAGTCATAAAATGCTTGTAGCTTCCGGTTTCTTAGGCCATAGTGATGTTTGGAGCCACTCTGGTCTCTGATCAGCTCTATGGTCAGCTGGCTGAATCACCGGCTGCATTTTCAGGTTCCCTGTTGAGACAGGAGAGCCAGAGAAAAACACGGAAGACGTTGGGGGGGGGGGGGGGGGCATTCCCTCCCACGGCTTGTAAAAGCAGTCTAGAGGCTAATTTACATGAAATCCGACCGCTGGCTGAAAAGAATGATACCAAGATGATACCTAAACCTGCAGGCATCGTTCTGGTATAACCACTCAAAGTCGTGAATGGCGTACCTGAAGACAAAAAAATGGTTAACAATAAAGCACAGTAAATGGTAAAGTATAAAAATTTGCATACCTGAAAAGCAAACATGATAAAACATAATAACAATAAAACATTGCAGAATAGAATACAGTAAAAAAGAGCAGAACAATAGAGAGAATAGAGAGAGAGAGAACAATAAAACGACAACTATTTTTTTTATTTTATATTTTTGTATGTGTTTTTTTTTTTTTTTTTTTTTACACTTTTTTTTGTAACTGTAACTTTTATAACTGTAACCGGTTCCAGGTTCGGGTCTCTCAAAATGCGATGGCATCTTGGGAGACCCTGTGAAAGTGCGCCTAGTCTGTGGAATGCTGTACCCTACGCTAATACTCAACTAGTGCATGGTAGCGTTCAAAACATTCACCAATGCAAAAACCAGGATTGTCAGGACAGGAGGGACAATAATAGCGGGTGTCACGCCTATATACGCGCTTGCTGCAGACACGACATCTTTTTTGAGGGGGTTCGCTGGGTAGGGGTACTCGGGAGGACATAAATAAAATGCCTCTCATGCAGCCGACTGCATTTGGTTGGGGATGTGAATGGGGAAAGTACGGGCGCTGCAGAAGCGGTGGGTTCCCAATTAGGATTGGCGAATGCAGCAGGAAGGGCATTATGGGCACGACGGGCCTGTGTTTGTCTTCTTGGTGGCAGCGGGACACTACTTGTGCTTGCCACCTCACCAGCTTGAACTGCACTTATGGGACTCGCCACGTCACCAAGTGTTACTGCAGTGCTGGTTTGACTACGACCGGGGTGTACTAGGCCGCTGGCGCTTGCCAGTTCACCAAAACGCTACCAAAAAAACTGTTAGCGATCGCAGGGATCAGGCCTGACTCTGCGAACGCTGCAGTTATGCATTTAGTATTTTGTAAGTGACAGTGATCGATCGATACTGCACTTGGGTGGGCTGGGCTGGGCCGGGCGGAGGGGCAAAACGCAGGTGCTAGCAGGTATCTGTGCTGATCCCGCTAACACTGCGTTTTTGGGAACCCTAAACTGCTGGGGACGCTAGTATAGATCTGATCGGATCAGATATTGATCAGATACTATACCACTAAGGGAGGCGTATGCTGCGTGCGTGGGTGTTAGCGCTACTGGCGCTAACCTGACGCTGCTTGGGGCTGGTGCTTGCCAGTTCACCAAAATGCTACCAAGAAAACTGTTAGCGATCGCAGGGATCAGGCCTGACTCTGTGAACGCTGCAGTTATGCGTTTAGTGTTTTGTAAGTGACAGTGATCGATCGATACTGCACTTGGGTGGGCTGGGCCGGGCGGAGGGGCAAAACGCAGGGGCTAGCAGGTATCTGGGCTGATCCCGCTAACACTGCGTTTTTGGGAACCCTAAACTGCTGGGGACGCTAGTATAGATCTGATCGGATCAGATATTGATGCGTTCAGATACTATACCACTAAGGGAGGCGTATGCTGCGTGCATGGGTGTTAGCGGTACTGGCGCTAATCTGACGCTGCCTGGGGCGACGCATATCACCGCCGGGCGATCAGGGGGCTAAACCTTTATTCGGTAATAAACGGCGGGTGCCCTGACACTATAAAAAATAAACAAACTAACCAGCGTCACCCATAATGGTTATACGGTGATCAGTGGTGAACTAGGGGGCAATCAAGGGGTTAAAACATTTATTAGATAGTATATGGGGGTCCCTGACGCTATAAAACGCTGACAGCGAACCTAAATATTTACGTCTCTAACTAGCGTCACCAGCGACACTAATACAGCGATTTTCTGATCGCTTAGTGACACTGGTGACGGGGGGTGATCAAGGGGTTAAAACTTTATTAGGGGGGGTAGGGGGGTATCCTAGACCTAAAGGGGGGTAATACTCACTGCCCTAACACGGTAACTGTCACAAACTGACACCAATGCAGTAATCAGGAAAAAAAAACAAAAAACCTGCTTGGTGTCAGTTTGTGACGGGGGGGGGTGATTGGGGGGCGATCGGGGGGGGGGGGGTCGGGGTGTTTTGTATGCCTGGCATGTTCTACTGTGTGTGTGTGTGTGTGTGTTGTGCACTCACATTCCAGTCTTCTCTCCTCGGCCCGGAACGGAAAATACCGAGCCGAGGAGAGATGACATCATTTCCTCTGCCTCTGTGTACAATACAGAGGCAGGGAAATGATCCCATTGGCTGGGAGCGATCGCGAGGGGGGGGCCACGAATGGATGGCCTCCCCCTCACCACCGATCGCCGGGGGAGATTTGCCGACCGCCGCAGGCACCGGGGGGGGGTCTGATCGGGTAAGGGTAAGCCCTTTTGCCTGCCCGTGCCGCTCTGCCGACGTACATCGGCGTGTGGCGGTCGGCAACTGGTTAAGCATCATTAAAATCACTGCTCCCGAAAAAACGGGCGTTTTTAAAAGTTTTTTTTGCATTGATACATGTCCCCTGGGGTAGGACCCGGGTCCCCAAACCCTTTTTAGGACAATACCATGCAAATTAGCCTTTAAAATGAGCACTTTTGATTACGAACGTTCGAGTCCCATAGACATCAATGGGGTTCTAACGTTCGTGCAAACTTTCGGTCCCTTCGCAGGTTCTGGTGCGAACCGAACCGGGGGGTGTTCGGCTCATCCCTATTTGTGACAGAGAGTGTGTCATTGAAATTACTCATAGTTATCTTTATAAGTTCTCAATAGTGATCAAAGAAGTTTAAGGAACCTTTATGGTAGTAGTTCTGGAGCGGTCCGTCTTCTTTAGGAGGAGTAGTCAGAACCTGGTTTTCTTTTTTTTCTCAAAAAGTTTTTATTGTTTTCACATAAGTAAGGTTACAAACTGGCTGTGAACTTACATATTGAACATGAACAGTATGAACATGAACAGGGAAAACAAGCATTCAGGCATACAGTAGTACATTGTTCACACATGTAACTGTACTAATATTGCGTAACTTTAACCGACAGTATGTTTATTGCAGTTAGAGGCTTATTGAGACTGAATGTCAGTAAGGCTTCCCGTGTTAGATTTGTCTCATGGGAAAACCCTTATGTAGCGGACACTTACTTTTAAGTAAGTGACCTTTTTGTTAGATTATAGTTTCAGGAAAATGTAGCCAGGCTTGTATTATTACAGCAGGCCTGTTTTGTTCATTTGGGATTTGAGTGGCAGGTAGTTTGTATGCGAGTCCCGGCCAATCATTAATTTGTTTGGAAATGCCCCGGGACTCTCATATAAAAGCCGGGTCACATGGTCAGTCAGGAGGAGTGTTTCCTGTTGGAGCTTGGAGAGGAGCCCAGCCTGGTTCCCGGAGGAGAGAGGTTCCTCCTCCGGGGAGCCAACGGAGCCACGGAGCCCCCCTTGCGAGAAGGGTGGGGAACCGGCCTCCAAGAGGAAGAGATGACACCGTACAGCATGTAGTAGCTGGTGTCATTGGCTGCCCCTGCGGGGAACGGAGCGTGCCAGGAAAGCGGAAAGGGAACAAAGAATGATTGTGGAAGAAGTAGCAACAGAGTGGAAGGAAACTGGGCGATCGATCGTTTATGAGTGGCATATGGACTATTGATCAAGTGAGTGAAAGCCCAAGGGAAGGGTACTACCAGAGGCTGAGGGATGTTGGTAAGCAAGTCAGTGAGACAGGCGGTGATGGCCTGTGACTTTGGGTTCAGCAATGCCCCAGGATTCCAATCAGTCAAGCAGGAGGAGTTATTCAGAGTGACTTTTCTTTAGCTCAACTTGGAAGTACCATGCAGATGGGAAGTAGTGGTAAAAAGGTAGCAAGCTGCAAGTTCACATGTAGAGAAACAGACTGTTCTTAAAAAGTTCTGCAGATGAAGAAGTTATTCAGAGTGACTCTTTATCAATTATTCTCTATCAAAATCTACTTCCATCTTCCCTGATTGAAGAAATCACACAAAGTGATTTCCTATTACCCGCAATGATTCTAGGTTTTTCTTTGCATGAGAGGCAAGAGAAAAGATGATAAAGCAACAAAAGAGCATCTCAAAAGAAACCCTTCTCCTATCCCAGTTCAAGTTTCTTAATAAAGCAAGAGAAAAATGCAATGTGGACTGTGTCTGGTTGTGTGGGCTGCGATGGGTCAGGTGGTAAACGTGAATTACGGATATAACAATTAATCAGCCGCTCCTTCGGGGGTAAGCGCTTCATGTGGGGGCGTCGTCCAGGATATCTGTTTCACGTTTGCCGCTAGCCATCTCCCATAGCAACGAAGTCCACATTTCAGTAACTGTTGCCAAGATAGCCTGCAGTATAACAGTACCTGCCATCAGAGGTCGCTGGGGAGGACTTTGAAAATGTGCAGCTACAGTTCCTCGTGCGCTGAACCAACAAGTAAGGGGTGGAGCCACGTCCCAGAGGAAAAGTTTTAAGCGTTCAGCGTGCCACGCGCCAGACCGAAACAGGTGGAGGAAGATGGCGGAATGTGTTGGGAATACAATTGCCATGCAGCGGTTATCTGATTTGCAGGACCGGGTTCTGATTGACACTGGTGTTCGGTTAGAGCTCACCGGAGAACTGGCACTGGGAGTAATTGACGGAGTGGAGAGGCTTTGTATGTTGTGTCCCGAATGTAGGAGGCCTAGGATTGGAGTCACCGCCTGGGCTCAGTGTGGACATTGTGGTGTTCAGTTGACACGGTTAGGACCCGTTCAACAAGAAGTTAAATATTATTCTGCCAATATTGCAATGGGACTTTGTCTGTCGCAAGAACAGGTGATTGGAAAGGCCGGAGAGGGTCGTGTATCGCCTGCAGCTGCAGTGGAGGAGCTCCCATCTGATTCGGCTGAATTGGAATCACCAGAAGATCAGGTAGGATCTAACGGAAAAGACTGTAGCCTGGCTGGGGACCCAGGGACTGTTGAAGTTATTGCCCAGTCTTTGGAAGAAACCCCTGAGGAGCCGGTTAGCAGTAAGTCCTTTGATTTGCCCGTCCGGAAGGAGCCTAAGTTACAGGAGGGGGATCCCTCGGGTGAGACGGACAGGGTAGACGGAGGCCAGGCTGTAGATTGGGGATCACCGCAGATTTTGCAAAAATATGGATCTATGGACAATCTTTTTGAATGGTCATCCCCTGAAGAGTTTGAGTCAATTGATGAGAAAGAATGTTTCTTAGAATGTTCTACTTCAGTGGAGGCGTCCACAGGAGTGTCAGAAAAGTTATCTGGTACAGTTAAAACTCCAGTACCTCTGTTTAATGTTTCAAGTACTACCCTTCCTACCAGGGCAGCCACGTTTCAACAGTGGATCAGCAGAGCTTCTGACGCATGTGTTTTGCCTGGCAGAGGAAAGGCTAAAGACTTGCCTAGACTCTCAAGGTTTCAGAGAGAGGTTCAAAGAAAAGTGGCTCAGGAGTGGGGCCTAGATTACCCCTATGTTCCGGAACACATTATGGAAGTCATTGAAAGTTCTCGGGAAGCATGGGAGGACGAACTTGTTTGGGACTATCTTCATGTTCCTAAACCAAAAAGGACACCTGACAGTGAGGTTTGGGTACGATTTAAAGACATTCACCGCAAATGGAGACTTGGAAGAGCTATTCACAAAGATAGAGTATTGGTGGTAAAGGCCGGACAAAATACCTGTAGCTACTCTATCTCGGTGGGAGGACCAGGGGACAGTGGGAAAAGGTTGCTTGACCCGAGGTATTATTTTTGAGCAGGATTGTTGAAAGTGCACTCACAAATGTATGTCACTACCCAGATTGACTGCAGGATGGCAGATGGGTTAGGGTGGGTTTCCCCAAATACTTTGCCCAGCAGGAGACTCGCAGTCATGGTGCCTAACAAGGACAAAGTTATGGACACTAGGGTGTGCTGTCTCTGCTAAGTCCCTTTGCTATTCAAGTACTTCTACAAGGACTAAAGATCCAAACAGAAAGTTTATTTGCCAACCGGCAAACGGATTGAATCACTGAGCATGTCTGTTTGGGGTGCGCTCTGCAGGAGGACTGCTGGACTCCTTTTGAGGGAGCGATGATCCTAACAGAAACACACATGCCATAAAGAATTGTACATATTTAATTGATTACCCAATCGAGGATAATAACCCCCTCTGTTTGGTAATGTGTGTGTAGTAGTTAGTAGTAGTTAGAAATGTTTTCTGTCTTCTTTTAGGTATATTGAAGATGTGACGGCTGACCATTCTTACAGATGAAGGCCTGTGGTAAGCAGAGTATTGGAATGTTAGCTGTAGGGATCTACAGTCAGGCCATGTAAATGTATAAGAAAATATGTTATGTTGCCATTGTGTACAGTGATATTGACGTTATTGTGTTTCAAGTTTTTTTCCTTTTCCCCATTTCCAATTGATGTAATGAGATGCTCTTTCCTCCTTAAAATTAAGGAGGTACTCTAAATTCATTCCCCACAACTGGGGACAGTTGTGATTCAAGTGGGGGGTGTATGTAGTGGGCACTTACTTTTAAGTAAGTGACCTTTTTGTTTGATTATAGTTTCAGGAAAATTTAGCCAGGCTTGTATTATTACAGCAGGCCTGTTTTGTTCATTTGGGATTTGAGTGGCAGGTAGTTTGTATGCGAGTCCTGGCCAATCATTAATTTGTTTGGAAATGCCCCGGGACTCTCATATAAAAGCCGGGTCACATGGTCAGTCAGGAGGAGTGTTTCCTGTTGGAGCTTGGAGAGGAGCCCAGCCTGGTTCCCGGAGGGGAGAGGTTCCTCCTCCGGTGGGAGCCAACGGAGCCAACGGAGCCCCCCTTGCGAGAAGGGTGGGGAACCGGCCTCCAAGAGGAAGAGATGACACCGTACAGCATGTAGTCGCTGGTGTCATTGGCCGCTCCTGCGGGGAATTGAGTGTGCCAGGAAAGCGGAAAGGGAACAAAGAATCATTGCGGAAGAAGTAGCAACAAAGCGGAAGGAAACTGGGTGATGGATCGTTTATGAGACTATTGATCAAGTGAGTGAAAGCCCAAGGGAAGGGTACTTCCAGAGGCTGAGGTATGTTGGTACGCAAGTCAGTAAGACTTATGCCGCGTACACACGAGCGGACTTTACGGCGGACTTTGCCCGGCGGACTTTTCAACGTACTTTCCGACAGACTTTCTGAATGAACGGACTTGCCTACACACAATCCACCAAAGTCCGTCGAATTCGTATGTGATGACGTACGACCGGACTAAAACAAGGAAGTTCATAGCCAGTAGCCAATAGCTGCCCTAGCGTGGCTTTTTGTCCGTCGAACTAGCATACAGACGGTGGACTTTTCGACCGGACTCGATTTCAACGGATAAATTTTAAACAAGTTTCAAATCTAAGTCCGTCCAACTTTTGAGAAAACAAAGTCCGCTGGAGCCCACACACATCGAATTGTCCGACGAAATCCAGTCCGCCGGGCAAAGTCCGCCGTAAAGTCCGCTCGTGTGTACGCGGCATAAGATTAATCTTAGGTTATATATTAACCTCTGGGGGCTGGTGGGTGGGTAGGAAGTGGGGAAGATCATGGGATGTGAGTCCGACTCAGGTGTATTCGAGGATGGGGAAACTGATGACATGAGTTTATGAAAAAGGAGAGTATGGTAAAGGGGGTGAGAAGTAGGGGAGGGAAGAAAGATATCAGAAGGATTAAGATTTGGGGAGTATTCAGTGACTTGAAGGTAGCTGTGCGTCTCTCTTGCTTCCCTCCTCAAAAGGGGGCTCCCATTAGATTCATACCAGCTAATCAATGTCATGGGTATCTGGCGAGCATATTCACATAATCGTTTGGGATTGTGGGAGAAAAGGTAGTGGAGTTATGTGTATATTTACACTGTGGAATGGTTGGACAGTTTATGTCAAATCTTTACTAGTTTGGAGAGAAAAAGGAGGGTGTAGTCTGACGTTGATCTGAAGTGTGTCCAACATGCCCATTTGTTATTAAATTTGTGCGGGTGGTCTCTTGCTATATGTATTAATTCTTCCATTTCAGCGATTCTGTTAATTTTGTTGAGCCATTCTTTGATGGAGGGGGGTGTCTGGGATTTCCAGTGTGTGGGAATGCACTGTTTTGCTGCATTGATCATGTGCATCTCAAGCGATTTATGGTATGTTCTGTGTGGTAGGCTTGAGTGATGTAGTAGAAATTGAGCGGGGGGATTCTATCCAAAGTGTAGGTGGTGACACGTGTGATTATCTTGTGTACTTCTGTCCAGAACTTTGAATAGAGGGACAATCCCACCATATGTGAAGTAGGGTTCCTGGTTGGTCAGTACATCTCCCCTGGTTTTCTACCTGATAATCTCAAGGTAAGAAAGAAAAAAGTTTATCTGTGAAACAAAGTAGAAAAAATTAGTGGGAGTAATCCTCGTATAACTGTTCTTAGTGGGATGTTCCCTCTGGTGGAGGGAAAAATAAATTGCAGTGACAACTTTGTCGGTAGTCTTTCTTAAGCAATTGTTAAGGCGGTGGTGCCATCTAGTGGTTAGAAAAAGGAATCGTCAACTTTGAAACTAAAATTTTTAAGCAGCACATCCATTAAGGATGAGCTCCGGCATGTTCGCACACTCCACGTGCAGAGCCCGCCAGTAAGTCGGCACGGCGCTGCGCTAATGACAGGCAGTGAGACATTTCCCAATCTCTGCAGCCGCACATCGGGAAATGTCTCACTGCCTGTGGTTAGCGCAGCACCGTTCCGACTCACTGGCGGGCTCTGCACGTGGAGTGTGCGAACATGCCGGAGCTCATCACATTTGTGAGTGGTTAAAATGGTGTTTGCATTGTTTTGTTAACAGATCAATCAACATGTAATACCATCCATCCATATCAGTTTGATGGTGAGTAGAGAGTCTTGGGTTTATCTGGGACCACTCATGCCAAGATTTTTGGAAGCAGGGGAATTGTGGTTGCTTCTGTTTGTATTTCTGCAATGTTTCCCAGGTTCGTAAGGAGATTTTGTAGGGGAAATGCCTTGTAAAAAAGTGGTGTTCTTGATGGCTGGAGGTATGCGGAACCCTTCATACCATTCTGGCAGCTCTACCGGGGCTATCTGCACATCCTCGCAGAATTTCTGAAGATCCTCAGGGATCCTGAGCATGTGTTGCCTGCCATTATGGTGAACCTGTAATGCAAAGGGGAATTTCCATCTGTAATTGTCTTTTTTTTCTCCTTCAGGATTTCAAGTAATGGTCTTAAAGCTCTGCTGTTTTTCAGTGTAATTGGGGATAAATCCTGGAATAATTGGACATCTATGCCGTTAAATGTGGCTTGTTTGTTTATTCTGGCTTTTTGCAGGATTTCTTCTTTTAAACAGAAATTAGGGAGGCAGCAGATTATGTCTCTTGGCGGGTTGTTATCTGGTGCTCTGGGTCTGAGAGCCCTGTGTGCTCTATTGTATACAATAGGGGAATCTTCAGGTCTCTCCAGAAGGCTGTTAAAAATGGAGGAGAGGGCTGGTTTTATTTGCTCAGGGGTTACAGACTCTGGGACACCCCTCACTCTGATATTGTGTCTCCTTCCTCTATTGTCCAGATCCTCGATCTGTCTATTCATGGTAATGAGGTGTTGTGAGTGAGTAGTGGTGATGTCATCCAGTCTGAGAAGGGCCCTGCCTCTCCTCTTCCTTGCTCTCTCATTGATCGCCATCAGCTCTGATATTCTAAGTAACTCAGTTTTTATGTCAGTAATGGCAGCAGAGAATGAGTTTTTTATATCTGCAGCGATCTCAGTCATAGTGGAATAAGTCAGGGGGGGATCGGTAGCAGGGTTACCTCTGGAGTCTTCAGAAGCAGGCAGGGAGATCTCATCATCCTCCATTTCCTCAGCGCCCATCATCCTATGAGTCGGCGCCATCTTGGAGCTGCTCTCCTCACCGCTGTAACGGTATTTATTTAGTTTTGCCTACGATGTTTTGTTCCTCGGGGTCCCCAACGAGTGCAGGGTTCTGTTGTGCATTCCCCTCTTTATCAGGGAGGACATAGTCTTTTTGCTTCGGTCAAAAAGAGCTTCCTGGGCCTCATGGAATGCCGGAGCTCCTTCACTCAGCATCCATCCACGCTGCGCGCCAAGCCACGCCCCCGATAAGCATCTATCCAATATGATATGATTGGCGGGTGACACACATATCTATATGTATTATATAATACCTTAAGAGAACAGTGGATGAGTTTATAGGCCTCATTTACACGGGCATACGACAGAGTATACCCGTGTGAGGGCCATGTTTCATGCATCCCTGTGAAGGCAGTCCCATTCATATTAATTGGGATGCAGCAGAGACACAGACACAGCCCTGCTCCCAATCCTAAGCTGTTTCTGCACTCACTGTCCACATTTGGGACTGCACACCCACATGGATGTCAGGTTGGGAGCAGCTACTGTGTCTGTGCAGGAGCTATCGGTGTAGTATTCCCAGGGGAACGAGGCCTTAGCTGGACCAGGCCACCTGGTAAATGCCAGACCACCTCGTTGAAGGCCAAACAGGTGACCCCATTAGGCAAAAACATTTTTCATGCGCTAGTGCCAGGGGCTAACCTAAGGCCTCAGGGTTTATACCAGACATTCTGTCCTGCCAGGTATAGTTGCCTTAGCTAATTGTTATGGGGCGTACACACGGTCGGACTTTTCAGCTACAAAAGTCCAACGTACGCCGACGGACTAAAGCTGGCTGGTAATCCGATCGTGTGTGGGCTTCTCCGGACTTTCAACTGACTTTTTCAGCCTCAAATCCTACGGACTTTAGATTTGAAACATGCTTCAAATCTTTACGTCGTAACTACGACGGACCCCGAAATACGCTCGCCTGTGGGCTAGTCCGACGGACAAAAAAACGACGCATGCTCATAAGCAAAAACTAAACGGAAGCACTCGGTCTAGTAAAACTAGTGTTCGTATTGTAGGTAGCACATTCCTCACGCTGCAAAATCTGTGATCATTGAATGCAGCGCATTTAATGTCTTCTTTACGAATGCTATAAAGAACGAAGGTGTTTTGCTGTTCATATTCAAACAGAGTTCTCCCAAACTGATTTCTGGATTCTTTTTCTCTTTGATCTCATGAATGATATAGTATGCTTTTTAAAAACAATGTTTCCATACTAATAATACTTTTTACACTTTTTTTTTTTTTTTGGTGGAGTCATCTTTTCTTGTAATTTTTATACAGATATTTATTTTATGATTGTTGTTGAACTTTTTTTCTGTTTATCTCTATTTTTTTTTTTTTTTTGTTTTTTTTTTGTGTTTGTAAAGTTACCACAAAGAACCCTTTATTAGTTTTGTTTTTATAGTGATTTTTTTTTTTTTTTTTTTATATATATATAAAGTTAACACAAAGAACCGTTTTTGGTTATGTATCTTTTTTTTTTTAAAGACTTACCACTCGAACATTATTAACATTATTAATGTATTTTTGGTGTGTTTTTGCAAACTCAATGAGATTGTTGTCCCTTGTTAATTTAACATTGTGTGTAAAATCAATGATTTAAAAGAAAACACATAAAGTCTTTTCATAAACTCAAAAAAGATCCATTTATTCATGGTCAAAATAAAATAAAGAGGAAGTCAACGCTGGAAAAAGTCAGTGGACAAGAAAATTGGGATCTTGAGGAGTCCATATAAGAGGGAGCACAATCTGGTCCAAGAATCCCAGAGATCAACAGCACCAGCAGATGATATAGATGTCCCCAGACTGTGGTACTACAACAGCCTGCGTCTTCTGTCAGACCAGACTGAACCCAGGTTATCACTTTCTTCTCTTCCCTGCAGCCTTTCCTCCACGCTGCCCTGCAGCCTTCCCTGCAGCCTTCCCTGTAGCCTTCTTTGGAGGCTGTGGCTCTGGTGTTTCAGTTGTGGCAGGAGGAGGAGGAGGAGGAGGAGGAGGGGGGGCTGCCTCATGTAGTTGGGTGTTTCGTGTTAGCGTGCCCTGCAGCCCCTTCTGGATTGTTTCCCCAAATAGTCGCTCGCAAATGAGGCGCTGCTCCCAATCCATTTGAAGAAGCCTGCTGGCTAAGTAGCAGCCATAGGACTGTTCTGCCCCGTACACACGGTCGGATTTTCCGATGGAAATTGTCCGATCGGAGCGTGTTGTCGGAAATTCCGACCGTGTGTGGGCGCCATCGGACATTTTCCATTGGATTTTCCGACACACAAAGTTGGACAGCAGGAGATAAAATTTTCCGACAACAAAATCCGATCGCGTCAATTCCGACCGTGTGTGGCCTGTTCCGACGCACAAAGTGCCACGCATGCTCAGAAGAAATTCCGACACGGGACAGCTTGTTCTGGTAAACTTAGCGTTCGCAATGGATACAGCACTTTCGTCACGCTGCAATGTAAAAAATGGTTTAATACAGCGCACTCTCTTCTTCTTTATAATGTGACAAGAATTAAGTAGTTTTGCTGCTCATATTCACACACACTTCTCACAAACTTTTATTTGTGTTTTTTTAGTGGGATTCCCTCAATATATTGTTATTAGTTGTCACATCTGACAGTTTTATATTTTTTTATTTTTTTTTTTTGGTTTTTAAGCCTTTTTTTTTCTTTAATGTTTGGATTTTTTCCAAGGCTGATCTTTGTTCAATGTTATTTTTATTTTTACTCCAGAATATTTTTGTGTGTGTTTTGTGTGTCAAGTTACCCCAACACCATTGATATCTTTTATTATTTAATCTCCATGAGATTGTTTGGTGTTAGGCATGTGCACAATGAAAAAATTTGTTTCGTTTCGTATTAATTCGTTATTTAATTAATTTAGTTTAGTTAGATTCGTTAAATTCATTAAATTCGTTTTTCGAATCAGTTTAGTTTTCTGCCGAATTCGAAAATCGTTCGAATTCGAAAATATTTCAACCGGATTCGATATTATTTCAACCGCATTCGAAAATATTTCAACAGCATTCGAAATTATTTCAACTGTATTAGAAATTATTTCAATCGTATTCGATAATATTTCAATCGCATTCGAAAATATTTCTACCGAATTTGATAATATTTCAACCGCATTCGAAATTATTTCAACTGTATTCAAAATTATTTCAATCGCATTCGATAATATTTCTACTGAATTTGATAATTGATATTATTTCAATCGCATTCGAAAATATTTCTACCGAATTTGATAATATTTCAACAGCATTCGAAATTATTTCAACTGTATTAGAAATTATTTCAATCATATTCGATAATATTTCTACTGAATTTGATAATATTTCAATCGCATTCGAAAATATTTCTACCGAATTTGATAATATTTCAACCGCATTCGAAATTATTTCAACTGTATTCAAAATTATTTCAATCGCATTCGATAATATTTCTACTGAATTTGATAATTGATATTATTTCAATCGCATTCGAAAATATTTCTACCGAATTTGATAATATTTCAACAGCATTCGAAATTATTTCAACTGTATTAGAAATTATTTCAATCATATTCGATAATATTTCTACTGAATTTGATAATATTTCGATCGCATTCGAAAATATTTCTACCGAATTTGATAATATTTCAACCGCATTCGAAAATATTTCAACCAAATTCGATAATATTTCAACAGGATTCGATAATAATTCAACCAAATTCAGCTATTTTCCTATTTAAGTGTGTCTGCCGAATTTTACACATATAAGAATTGAATTAGACAGTCTGACAATTCAAAAATGATTTTAAATAAAAAATTTACTTAATTTATCTTTATTTCAGAAGCACTTTTTTGGCAGCACTGTACCACTACCAGGATGCACCTGTGGCCATTTTGTGTGAGAGAGAGGGGAGATCTAACTAGGTGCTGGTCACTTACTGTCTGGCAGTGTCTGCTGACTGTTTTGTTTTGGATTTGCAGTGAGTGAGCTTTATCTGTGTGATTGTGTGTGTTTGGTGTGCAGGCCAGGATGTCTGATGTGGAGAGGGCAGGTGTGTGTGAGGGTGAGAATGTGGATGATGCAGATGGAAATGCAGCTGATGGTGTGTCTTTACATCTGCAGGAGCTTGTGTGGGATTTTGGGAGAGTGAATGTGTGTGGTGGTGGTGAGTCTGAACGTGTTGTTGAGAGTGGTGGTGCTGCTGAGTGTGAAAGTGGACGTGGTGTGGGTGCATTGGAGGGTGGTGTGAGTAGAAATGGGAGAAAGAGGAGGCGTGGGGGGGAGAGGCATAAGATAGGGGAGGAGGCGAAACAGCGTTCTACCTCAACTAAGAGGAAGCCAAGGAGGAATGAAGGAGGAAAAAAGAGGAAAATGATTCCTCCAGTGGCTGTGACCTCAAAACCATCATTTACGGCTGATGCCAGAAGTGGTGCCGCCCCCAAGGAGTCCAGCAAAAGGAGCCCTCGCTTTAATGACGCAGAGAATGCAGCCCTTGCAAACACGGTGGCCAAAGAACGGGTCATCCTGTTTTCTACATCCTCTTCAGCAAATCAGAAGAACGCTGCATGGTTTCGCGTCACCATGGCAGTAAAAGCTGTGAGAGGGATTGAGCGCACCCCAGACTGCATCCGTCATCGGTAAATAAAAATGATTACACATTCTCTCTCTCTCTCTCTCTCTCTCTCTGTGTCTCCCAGAGGCGTATCTAGTGAAAATGGCACAAATGGCAAGCACTGAAACTGCACCCCTGTCAAAAAAAAAAAAAACAGCTAATAAAACTACAAGTCTTTAACCACTTCAACCCCGGAAGAATTTACCCCCTTTCTGACCAGAGCACTTTTTGCGATTCGGCACTGCGTCGCTTTAACTGACAATTGCGCGGTCATGCGACGTGGCTCCCAAACAAAATTGAAGTCCTTTTTTTCCCACAAATAGAGCTTTCTTTTGGTGGTATTTGATTACCCCTGCATTTTTTTTTTTTTTGCTCTATAAACAAAATAAGAGCGACAATTTTGAAAAAAACGCATTATTTTTTAGATTTTGCTATAATAAATATCCCCCAAAAATATATAAAAAAACATTTTTTTTCCTCAGTTTAGGCTGATACGTATTCTTTTACATATTTTTGGTAAAAAAAAATCGCAATAAGCGTTTATTGATTGCTTTGCGCAAAAGTTATAGCGTTTACAAAATAGGGGATAGTTTTATGGCATTTTTATTAATAATTTTTTTTTTTCCAGTAATGGCGGCGATCAGCGATTTTTTTTTTGTGACTGCGACATTATGGCGGACACGTCGGACATTTTTGACACATTTTTGGGACCATTGTCATCTATACAGCGATCAGTGCGATTAAAAATGCACTGATTACTGTGTAAATGACACTGGCAGTGAAGGGGTTAACCACTAGGGGCGGGTAGGGGTTAAGTCAGTAGTACTAGGGGAGTGATTACTAACTGTAGGGAGGATGGGCTAGCAGTGTCATTACTCTGATCACAGCTCCCGATGACAGGGAGCTGTGATCAGTGGCACTTGTCACTAGGCTGAACGGGGAGATGCTGTTTACATTAGCATCTCCCCGTTCATCCTCTCCGTGAGCTGATCGCGGGTATCCCCGCGGCGATCGAGTCCGCGGGACCCGTGACCCGGCTCACGGAGCTCCCGGCCGGCGCGCGCCGCCGCTGGCGTGCATGCAATGGCATGGCGGGGAATTCAAATAGATGTACAGGTACGCCCATTTGCCCAGCCATGCCATTCTGCCGACGTACATCAGCGCGCGCAGGTCGGAAACCGGTTAACCACTTCAATACCAGGCATGACAATTGCGCGGTCATACAACACTGTACCCAAACAATTTTTTTATCATTTTGTTCCCACAAATAGTGCTTTCTTTTGGTGGTATTTGATCACCTCTGCGATTATTATTTTTTGCGCAACAAATAAAAAAAGACCGAAAATTTTGAAAAAAAATATTTTTCTTTGTTTCTGTTAAAATTTTTTGTAAATAAAAAATTGTTTGTTTCCTTTTTCAATGACGGGAACTGATATGGCTGCGCTGACGGGCACTGATAAGGCGGCACTGATAGACAGCACTGATAGGTGGCACTGGTATGTGGCACTGGTGGGTACTCATAGGTGGCACTGGTGGGCACACATAGGCGGCACTGATGGGCACTCGTAGGCGGCACTGATGGGTACTTATGGGTGGCACTGATGGGTACTTATGGGTAGCACTGATAGGTGGCACAGATGGACACTGATGGGTGGCACTGATGACACTGATGGGTGGCATTGCTGGGCATCACTGATTTTATTTGTGCCATATTGGTGCCAGTCAGTGCCCATTTGCACATATGGATGTACCTGGCCATCCACATGTTAGGTACTTCCCTGGTGGTCCTGGCGGCTTCCCTGGTGGTCCAGTGTGGGCATCCAAGGGGGGGCTTTGCTGTTAAACAATCAGCACACCCCCCCTGTCAGGAGAGCCGCTGAATGGCTCTTCTCTACTCGCGTCCGTCAGATGCGAGTGAGGAAAAAAAGATCAACGGCACTTCCTGTTTACATCGTGATCAGCCGTGAATGGACACGGCTGATCGCGTGGTAAAGAGCCTCTGCAGGAGGCTCTTTACTAAGATGGGTGTAGCGGTGTGTCAGACTGGGCACACGGCGGCTGTTATCCTGCTGGACGTCATATGATGCCCAGTCAGGATAACTGAACAACCGCCCAGCCCTCATTCTGCTATAGGCCAGGGCGGGAAGTGGTTAATCTTTCAATTAACAAATTATGGATTTGCACTACATAAAGTGCCCAAGTGCCCGATGGGTCGGTGCGCCCCTGCTCATTAAACATTCTACATTCAGTAAAAGTTCATGTACTGCAAAGTTTGCATTGCATGAACTTTCACTGAATGTAGAATGTTTAATGAGCTTGTTGCACAAATCACTTTATTACACTTTATTTATGATATCTATTTATTTAATCCATATTGAGCACTATATTTGATTGGGTGCTTCTGCCTGCTGGCACACACGCACAATCGCACATGATGAGGACTTTTTAAGTCCTCATCATGTGCGATTGTGCGTGTGTGCCAGGCCTAAACAGAAGCAGCCAAACAAATATAGTGCTCAATATGGAATAAATAAATGGATATCATAAATAAAGTGTAATTAAGTGATTTGTGCAGTGCAACAGCAGGTACTACTTTTAAGTATACTGCTGATGCGACTACAGGAGATGACCAGAGACTGAGAATGCGACCTACTACAGGAGATGATCAAGTAGCCAGTTTTAAAATTGAAACTTTCAGCAATGCACAGCTATACAGGGGGGGGGGGGGGGTAACACCATTGTCAGGGAGGTTTTAGCGAAACAGTGAGTCTATAGGCAGTGTAAATATAGGCAGAAAGACCTGCCTCGCCAGCCGGGCTCACCTCCCGCTTTTGGCGTTATGGGGCGGAGCTTTCGGCAGTAGGGGGCGGGGCTTTTGGTGGTATGGGCGGGGATTTTCGTGGTCCAGGGCAGGGCTCTCAGAAGTCCAGGAGAGGTGATCTCAGCGCTCCGAGTACATACAGACTACATGGGACGAGGCGGGGCAGGGTCAGAGTGTAAGTCGAGCTCCCTGCCCCACCCCTCCCTGCTGACAGAGCCTCCCTAAGCCAAGTCCAACAGCCCGGACCGGGGAGTGGCTATCTGATAGAACACTGGTGCAGCGCTCCAGCAGGCTGACTGCGGTGCGTGGAGTTATATTAGTCCGGGAGGAAGGGTGGGGGTTTTTTCATGCGGGGGGTAGCTTTTTTGCCGCCCCCCCTTGCTATGGCTGCCATAACTTATATATGCCACAGCTCTCTCTCTCTCTCTCTCTCTCTCTCTCTCTCTCTCTCTCTTTTTCTCTCTCTCTCTCTCTCTCTTTCTCTCTCTCTCTCTCCCCATCTATCAATCCACAGTTGTGTACTCAAAAGTTTCCATACCCTTGGCCTATAGTAGCATCGCATACTAGCACATTATGAAATGCTTACCTTAAAATGGTGACCGGGTGCTGCTGCAGGGGCTGAGATATTCCCTTAGGTTTTTATCCCTGTTCGCAGGCTCCAGCGCTGTAAGTACTCCCGAGCCCTCTTTTCCAGCAAGGAGCGCTGAAGTTCCGTCACGGTACGCCGGACCTTCAGAGTGCATGTGCTTCTGATGTCAGCGACTGAATGCAGGGTGAATGTCTATACCCTTATTTTTAATTTGTGCCTACAGGTAAGCCTATAATAAGGCTTACCTGTAGGTAAAATGAATATCTCCTAAACCTGCACGGCTTAAGAGATATTCACTTTGCATGCAGCCGCTAACATCAGCGGCGCATGAGCTCTGAATGCCCGGCTGAAGGTCCAGCAGACGCTGCCGGACCTTGCCGGGAAGAAGACTCCCGCACGCATATGCGGGTGTGATGTCATCGCGGCTCCGGCCACTAACAACACCAGAGCCACTAACCCGAAAGAAACGCACAGGGCAAAATCAGCTCCCTAGGCGTGGACTGGGCTGCGATACAGGGGCCTCGTTCTAAGGTAAGTATTTCATAATGAGCTAGTAGCTCATTATGCCTTTGCCTTACAGGGTCTTTTTTTTTTTTTTTTTTTTTACATGTGCAGGTATACAACCGCTTTAAGGTCAGGAGACTGTGATGGCCACTCCAGAACCTTTGCTTTTTTCTGCTGTAATCATTGGAGGGTCAGCTGGGTCATTGTCTTCCTGGAAAGTCCAAGATGCGCAGCTTTTGTGTAGAAGAATGAAAAATGGCTGCCAGTATTTTCTGATAACAATCAAGAGATCCCCAAATTTTACACTTCTTAATAAGTGATCGAATAGTACTGACTGGCGTATTCAAGGCTTTGGATATCATTTTATATCCTTTTTCCATTCTTCTAAAGTTACATCACATTGTTACACAGTTATTTTCTGCTCCCTGTGGCTTGGTATCTAGCCTGCTCAGTGTATCCATGTGAGAGCAACGAACTCATTGACTATTTATACACAGACACTAATTGCAATTTTAAATCCACAGATGTGGGAAATGGACCTTTAGTTGCCACTGTAACTTGTGTGCGTCACCTTGTGTGTTTGTACCAGCTAATGCTTAATGTACACAGGACATTTTGAAACCTCTCCTGAACTATTTAACTTGACAGATAGTAACCAACATTTAAAAACGTACATTTTGCCGCATTTACATACTGCGTTTAGTCGCATTTAGCCTCGTTTTTGCTTAGGAACGTTTTATTCAAATGGTCATAATTGTATCTCCATCAAAAACACCTGTAAACGAAACGTGGCTAAACACTAGTTATTGCATTTATAAGCTGTTACAGGTGTTTTGCATTTCAAATGCCTCTGAACATCCATCCAGAATGCATTTTTTTTGTTTTCCCCCCCAAAAAATTTCTAAACTCAACTGCCTAGAAACGACTATAGACAACCCTGTGTACATGTACCGATAAGATAACATAGAGGAGAGATGAGGGATCCTGTGTACATGTACCAATAAGATAACTTGATAATTTGAAAAAAAAGTTTTTATTGTTGTAAAAGTCTAGACAAAATGTAATTGGGTGATGCTAAAGTAGTAATGCTGCATTATTTTGTTTACAGATATTATGATTGCAAAGCTGCAGTAATTAAGCAAATAGAGAAGCAGGGCACTGGATGTAAGCTGCAATTAAATAACTGGCAAGAGATCTTTTACTTGAAGCTCATGTCAGAGACGGCATCTGATGCTCAGCAGGAGACTGAGGTGCACAGGCCCAGCAAGCGGCTGAAAGCTGGTGAGTAAAATGAAAGATATCATATTCATTATATCATTTACATTTCTATTTCTCAAGCTCATTATTCAAATAATGACTATACGTGAGAGACTCACATTTTGCTTTATTTCCCTGTTGTTCAGGTCCATCATCCGCATGGCAAGTTCCCTCACCCCTGGGCCCAAGTCGGGCACTTGCTCTTTCTAGTGAGTACCTTAAACCGAAAAATAAGCACCGTTAAACATTTATTTAACAGTTTTTGTTTTACAACAGTAGTATGCTACGATGCTGATAGTATTCAGGCCCAGTTCTCTGCTTAAATGACAAATCGCTCAGAATAAGAACTATTATCTCCATTACCTGGGACTCTACAGTCTGCTGTTTAGGCAGATATACTACATTTTGTTTCTTCTGCAGTTTACAACCCTCCTTATAAAAATACTGCTGTCTTTTAAGTAGCTGTTGCTTCTAAGTCATCATCTTCTGTGATTGCCCCCAATAACTAGGTTGTTCTTACAAGGATGCTCATGTGGAATTTCTGTTGATTGCAGCTGCCATACTAGCAGACAGTAGGTCTTGTCCATAAGTCTCACTTTTTGCTTTGTTTTCCTGTTGCCCAGGTCCATCGTCTGCATGTCAAGGTTCCTCTCTCCCGGGCCCAAGTCGAGCACCTGCCCATTCTGGTAAGTACCTAAAACCAATAGAAATGTTTTGCACTGTTGAATATTTATTTAACAATTTTTGTTGTACAACAAAACGTAGTATGCTACTATGCTGATAGTATTCAGGGCCAGTTCTCTGCTGAAATGACAAACCACTCAGAATAGGAACTATTATCCCCCTTACCTGGTACTCTACAGTCTGCTGGTTAGCTTTGAAGGCAGATATACTACATTTGGGTTCTTCTGAAGTTTGCAACCCTGATGATACTGCTGTCTATTTAGTGGCTGAGAGTGTCAGTAGATTGTTCTCCTTTAAATATACTAAGGCAGTCATTTGCAAATACAGTGGAACCTTGGATTACGAGCATAATCTGTTCCAGGAGAATGCTCGTAATCCAAAGTACTCGCATATCAAAGTGAGTTTCCCCATAGAAGTTAATGGAAACGAAAATAATTTGTTCCGCATTGACTTCAATGGCATGCAATACCGCATGTGGCCAGAGGCGGGGGGTGCCGGAGAGCCTCGGAAACAGCCGGAAAGGCCCGAGGACAGCTCGTCTGACCTCGGCAAACCTCAGGCTCAGGAACATAGTCTTTCCGAGCATTTCCGAACGGCGCCATTTGGCTCCGTTTGGCTCCGGCGCCCCCCCACCTCAGGCCAAACGTGGTACTGCACACTGCTTTGGCCTGAATCCTGCTGGTTTTGCGAGACAACACTCGCAAACTGAGTTCGGATTTTTCAAAATACAGTGCTCGTATTGCGAAACGCTTGTTAACCGTGTTACTCGCAATCCGAGGTTCCACTGTAGATGAATTCAACCTTCAACTAATATGAAAAAAAATGAATGGAGTGGCCCCAATCCTCCTCTGGTGTCCACAACTGTTGCTTCTAATTCATCATTTTCAGTGATTGCCCTCAATAACTAGGTGGTTCTTACAGGGATGCTCATGTGGAATTTCTGTTGATTGCAGCTGCCATACTAGCAGACAGTAGGTCTTGTACATAAGCCTCACTTTTTGCTTTGTTTTCCTTTTGCCCAGGTCCATCATCTGCATGCCAAGGTTCCTCTCTCCCGGGCCCAAGTCGAGCACCTGCCCATTCTGGTAAGTACCTAAAACCAATAGAAATGTTTTGCACTGTTGAATAATTATTTAACAATTTTTGTTGTACAACAAAACGTAGTATGCTACTATGCTGATAGTATTCAGGGCCAGTTCTCTGCTGAAATGACAAACCACTCAGAATAGGAACTATTATCCCCCTTACCTGGTACTCTACAGTCTGCTGGTTAGCTTTGAAGGCAGATATACTACATTTGGGTTCTTCTGAAGTTTGCAACCCTGACGATACTGCTGTCTATTTAGTGGCTGAGAGTGTCAGTAGACTGTTCTCCTTTAAAAAAATACTAAGCATGTCTTTTGTGAATGGATGGAATAAATCTTCAACTGATATGGAAAAAAAGTGCATGGAGTGGCCCCAATCCTCCTCTCTGATTTCCACAACTGTTGCTCCCAAGTCATCCTTCTCAGTGATTGTCCCCCAATAACTAGGTGGTTGCTTGGATTGCAATGGGGCTCAAGAGATTAAAACTGGAGTATGCAGAGGGAGTAATCTCATTAACCTATTTATTTTAAGGGTTAAACTTGATAGGTAGAATGAAGTAAGATAAAAAAAAAGAAAGCTAAGCTTTAAAAAACACTGTACAGTTTCTTTTTTTTCTTCATTAATATTAAACCTAAAAAGTACATTTTTAGGTGTATATCCCAAAAAGTTTACTCTATCTACAATATTAGCTTTTCATTTTTTCTTAACAGAGAGCCTTTATCGTTTGAATTCATTGGCAGGGATAAAGCAGTGGCTCATTCCTCCTCAGAGTAAGTAATAAAGCTGTGGATTTGCATATCATCAACATCTACACCTTCTACGCTAGAATAAACATTAACAAAGGCCATAAACAACTATCAAAATTTGGACACACCTAATGCATATACCTCACTTCACAATTGAATAAAAAGTCCTTATGAACTTTTTGTTTTTTGTGAAATTTAGAATTATCTGTTATATATCTGTAACACTTTTTAAATCATCTGATGTTATTAGCATCCAGCCAAATGATACTTAAACTTTGCTATGTTGCAATGTATGTCTATTTTACACCTATAAAAAAAACATCTGCAGCAAGAACATCTGCATCATTCCTGGCCCAAAGAACCTCACAAGCATCTTCTAGTGAGTACCTACTACAAAGAAAAAATGTATGCAATAGAGAACATGGATTACACATTTACATAATTTTCCTGCTCTAGTATGCTGAATGCTGATAGTGTGTAGACACTGTTCCCTAGTAAAAGACCAACCCATGTTGAAAGGATTTACCCGTTCCCCTGGGACTCAGCGGGCTCCTGTTTTGCTGGGAACTTGGGAAGGCAGATTTTCTACATCGATGTGGGCCTAGCTGCTTGTGTCCATACCCATGTTTCATTATTCATTTTTAATGGATAACCCCTTGTAAATAGTTTTCTAAAGTATGTCATTGAAAAAAAAAAAATGACATTACTATCATAAGAAGAAGACTTTAAATCTAGTGTCCAACATTACCTTGACTCTTTTCATCCTTCTTTAACAGAAAGCCGTATTGGTAGTTCAGAAGGCTGTGCAGAAAAGAGGCAGACCATCATTCCCCAGCGTAAGTAAACAACCATTTGAATCTGATAAAAAGAGAGAGGACACACACATCATCCTCTACACATTCCACATAGGCAATGTCAGAAGGATCCATACACGCAGACAGTGTGTCATGGTTCTGCCCCAAAGCTTCCCCCTCACAGAGTTGGAATGACAGTTGAGTGCGTCAATGGCTCACTATTTGTGCTATCAATCTTCTACATGAAGAGGGACTGAGCAGAGAGAGCCTGTGCCACTGCTCTCTGTTCCAGCGCAGGATTGCGTACGTGAAGTCCTATCAGTAAAGTACCAGGGTGGTGGTTAAGGGGGGGATTTCATTAAAGTGATTCTAAAGTCTGTTAAAAAAAAAAAATAACAAACATGTTATACTTACCTGCTCTATTGCAGTGGATATGCACAGGGCAGTCTGAATCCTCTTCTTCTCAGGTCCCTCTACTGTGCTCCTGATCCCTCCTTCCTGTTGAGTGCCCCCAAAGTAAGCAACTTGCTATGGGGGCACCCGAGCCGAGCTGTGGCTCCCTGTATCCATTCAGACATGGAGCTGCCATTTGGCCCTGCCAACTCTCTCACCTGATTGTCTAACTGATTTTGACAGCCACTGGAGCCAATGGCGCTGTTGCTGTGTCTCAGCCAATCAGTAGGGAGAGTCCCGGATGGCCTAGGGACACGTGGACATTGCTGGACAGAGATGGGGCTCAGAAAAGTATTAGGGGGGTTGCTACACACAGAAGATTTTTTATCTTAATGCAAAGAATGCACCTTCTGCCTTTATCACTACTTTAACATTGTTTTTTGCCCCTATACATAGGATGCATTCAGTGAACAAAAAATGTAGGCTGCAGAACCACTATTAATGCAATTATAGAAAATATTACAGCAAGATGTAAATGTTAATGTGATATTAAAATGTGTCACTGTATTCTTCAAGCTTACCTTGACTCCATTGTTCTGTCTTTAACAGAAAGCCGGATGCCTCATTTTGATAGCACAGATAAAGAGCTGGCCACTATTTTTGAATGTTATTACTCCAGCTAGCAATAAAAACTAGCAGGAAATGCCATTATCATTCCATCATTCCACACTGGATTTACCTAACAAAACAAAAAAAAAAACACAACCCCTTCCATTATTTGAATGCACACATCACTCATATACCTATCAATCACTTGTCTAAGGAATGTTGTGTGATTTTTTTTCAAAAACATATTGAAAATTATCTGAAGTCACTATCCATGCACAGTACACTTACATCTTGTTGTTTGTTAATGGTTTTCAGATGCTACAGCAGCGTCAGCGGCAGAGAAAATCTCTCCAGCAAAGACATCAGAAGCCTATTCTGGTAGGTACCTATGAAAAAGTATAAATGATAGATAGCATTCAATCAACATGTAATCCACAATAACAGTTTTATTAGTATTCTGAATGATGAAAGTCTGAAGACCCTTTTTGCAATGTAATATGAAAAAAAGTTTTGAAACAAATGTTCCCTTTACCTTGAACTCACTAGGCTATTGTCTTGCTCCGAAGGTAGAATTCCTACATCTGCCTTCATCTGCATTTTAGGCGCCTGATGACTATCCTGCCCTCAATTCAGTGCTTGAAAGTGTCAGCAATGCACACTCTTCTCAGACAATGAATGGCTCACTGTGCATGGAAAGTAGTTCAGATTTTGCAAAGGTCAACTAAAGCTGGATACACACTATACAATATTCTTTAGATTTTTTTCCTTTAGTTTTAGAAACCATATAATATGAGGTCCAACCTAAACACTTTCAATGTGTATGCAATCTGGCAGGCACTAGCACTACATAGTTAAAAGTAAATCCAAAGGAAATCAAACAACAAAAGTTGTATAGTTTGTAGTATCCAGATTTAGTCTGGAAGTGTCTTGCTATGTTCCACAGCCTACTCACAAAAAAGTGCTTTGGTTATATGTTTGCAAGGAAATGTTAACATCTTCATTCATTTCTGCAACTCCAAATTTTAACACAGTAGTCAAAAGCCACCCTGGTCTAGATTTTTCTTTTTCCTTGCAGAGGCATCTAAAATTCACTCTTTGGGGAATATATGCTTACAATATGAAATGGAGACTAAAGATCTTACATTTATTTATTCTGGGGAAATGAATCATGTAACACACTTTAGAGAGTGCCCCATAGGAAGCTATCTCTTATGTTGGTGCCTGTGTGGTCTTGGTCCAGAGCCACGCTGCCTGCAATCATACAAGCAGACAGCGGTGCACGTTTTCACCTCACCTTCTGTTGTTATAGAGTTTGATAGCAGCAGGAGCCAGCTATTGAACATCCCTGTGAAGAGGGACATAGTGTAGAGCCACTGCTTTCTGGTACAGCGCTGGACCATAATGGATCTCATGTAAGTATTAATGGGTGAATGAGCACAGGGGGGGCGGGCACAACAGAGAGCCACTGACTGCCAGTCACCAGCTCTTTGCTCAGGGAGCTGTGAAAACCGAGCGATCGGCAGTGTTCAATCGCTTGGTTCTCAGTGTTGGAGGCACTGGGGCAGAGATGCAGCATCCACCTAGGTAAGTATAAATCTGAAAAAACAAAATATACTTCTCTTTTAAAGATTTTCTGAGGTATTTCAATAAGTTGAAAAAGCATCAAATGTCATTGTTCTAATTATACTTACTTTTTTATTTCGATTCATGTTTTCCAGATCCATCAGTTGCATCCACACAAGAAATACCCCTTCAAATAGGAGAAGATGATGAGCATTCTGGCGGTGAGTAACTGACATGAACACAAAAGATATGTATGAATACTGTTAAACATAAAACTAATCAAGCTTTTAATGTTTAAGTATTTGATAAGTGTATGTTACCATAAGAATAAAATGTAATGCTTTTAGTATATATTCAATTTTATTTATATTTATGTATATGTATTTACAATGCCTAATTCCTCTCTTTCAGATGATGAAAACAGGCCCAATGCTCCTGGCTTTACACCCCCCCTATTCCAATCCTCGGAAGGCAGTGGTTGTGAGGGAGAAGATGTACTGCTGCAGGCATTGCTGGTACCCAGTCCAGCAGCTGGTTTTTCCCCTGGGGAAGAGAATGTATTGGGAGGTGATGAAGGGCAAGGGCATACTAGAATTGCAAGTTCACCAGATGCCTGTCCCCAGGCTTGCATGCCACCATCTTCCCCAGTACAGTCTGCAGCAAGTCAGGGTGTGGATGTAGCACCAACAGAATATTTGCTGCAGACTGTACTGGGTGAAGTAAGACAACTAAATAGAAATATGCAAGGCCTACTCCGTCAGCAGGCAGATTTCTTTCAATTGTTGTTCGTGAGATTGGAGCAAGACTGGCACCGGGAACTGGCCAAAATGCGCTTTGATTTGCTGCAGGCAATCTCGCGTCATAATGCACCTTATGAAACCACAGAAGAATCTCCAGGTATGCAGGAAAGTGCACCAAATTCTGACCCTACCATCTGAATGTTGCAGCAAAAAGTCATCTTCACCACATCTAGATGCCTAAATGCATTGAGTTGCCACACCCACACAGGTGAACAAGAGTACCTAATAAAGTGGCCATTGAAAAAATTAGGCACATCCGAATTTAAAGTTTATTGTTTATAATGTTAAACTTTTGAAGTCTTTAAGCATGTTGCTTTTACTCTTTATACATTTTTTGTATTTTTTGTATTTTTGTAATTTTATTTATATTTGTATTGTAAAAACTTTATTAAAAAAAAATGGAAATGCAAACTGGATAAACTTTTGCTTATTAACTACCAGCGAACTTTCACCCCCTACCTGAACCAGGCCCATTTTCAGCTTTCAGCGCTCTTATACTTTGAATGACAATTGCGCGGTCATTCTACACTGTACACATATGAGATTTTTATCATTTTGTTCACACAAAGCTTCCTTTTGGTGGTATTTTTTGGCAATCAAATGAAAAAAGACAGAAAATTGTGAAAAGAACATTTTTCATAGTTTGTTGAAATTTTGAAAACAAGTAATTTTTCTTCTTCACTGATGGGATGGGTGCTTTTAGGCTGCACTGATGAGGTAGCACTGATTGCCACTGATTGGTGGCACTGATGAGACAGCACTGATAAGTGGCACTGGTGAGCACTCATGAGACAGCACTGATAGGTACTGGTAGGCAACACTGATGGGCAGCACTGATAAGGCTGCAATAATAGGCGGCATTGATGAGCACTGATAGAAGGCACAGATGGGCACTGATAAGCAGCACTGATAAGTGACACTGATGAGGAGAAACTGATGGGCACTGAATAGCAGCACTGTTGGGACTGCACTGATAATCAAGACACTGATAATCAGTGCTTTATCAGTGCCAATGTCCCTTTAACACATGGTGGTTATCGGTTCTCTTCTTCTCACAATAACTGGCTTGTGCTTACATCCATGATCAGTTGTCATTGGACACAGCTGTTCATGTGGTGTGTGGGCAGCGCGAGTGTGGGAGGATGTCCATGTTTTCCCTCCCGGCACTGTAAGCCCGCACTGTAGCCATCTTTCGGCTATAACGTGGGCAGCAAATAGTTAAAGAAAATAAACTTTTTTTTTAAATGGAACTTGGTGGAACTCATTTCCACCACCTCTGCCTCTGGCCCTTTATGACCTTTAAGACCCTTCCACTGTTATTAAAGTTTGACAACACCCACTATTTTTTGCTATTGCTTGTATTACTTTCTATCAATCTTTGTCTATTCTATGCTCAAAAATGGATTTAAAAATAAATTTAACAGAAATTCCCCAGAAGAAAAAAAAAATTCACGCAGTTTCTCATTAGATATATGATAAAATGTGTATTCATTTAATAATTACCAAAGTATAGAAATCCTCCTATATGAGTTATTCTTCTTCTTCTATATCCTCTTCAAGTTCAAACTGTAGCATTACTTTCACTATATTGGGAAAGAGAGAGCGGTAGTTTGTTAGCTACATCAAGGGATATGGTTGAGAGAAAGCGAGAATAAGAAAAGAGAGTGTTACATACATGGTGGACACGGTGTATAGAGAGGGAAAGAGCTGGATACACAAGAGGAAATGGTATACAGAAAGAGATAAAATAAGAAAATGGTAAGAAACAAAAAGTGTTTTATATATATACACATATATATATATATATATATATATATATATATATATATATATATATATATATATATATATATATATATATCAATGATTGACAAGACAGTAAATGGGCAATTAAAAAGACAATCACTTTTTTTAGGGGAATCTCCAGGGGTAAGCATTTCGAGTCTTGCCATGTAGTGTGGTCTTCAGGAGTGCCCGAATCTGTGGCCAGCTAATGTAATATGGTTGGTTTCGACATTATGGCAGCACGTAGCAGCATGCTGTCATCACAACGCCATAGGTCCAGTTGAAGGCGACACAAAGAATTTTTTTGCTGATGTAGTGGGAGCAGTGGGAGACAGGATTTAACAGCCCATGCCTGGACTTCTTATGTCCGTGTTATTTTAAATTTATGTTTAAAAAATAATTATTGAGCAGCAGCACCACCACCGCAAAATTGTCATACTATTCTAAAATTATAAGTGAGACCCCACACCTCTTAAAACAATATCTGTGCAGGTGCACCAGAGTAATAGTACTGCAGGTTTAATAGCATATGTGAGAACCCTCAACTTCTTCATCAACCCATTCAGTTTAAACTTGAACTAAAATATAAACCATTTGTGTCTACTGTAAAGTTCAGGGGTGTAGCCGCATTGGTTAATTATTGTTTGGAATCACATACGGAACACATAACTAACAAACAGAAGTACACCTTTACATTTTCATGCATATGAAAATAAGCTTACAATGGCAAATGCTTTCAACTCTGAAATACTGATCAAAAGCACACTTTGATTCAGTACAATAGAAGCATAAAAAATAGGTTCAATTCACAGGGCTTTAATTAAATTTTGGTAAGTATTCCACATTGTCCTGCAGGCATGCAGCACACAGACAGGTGTCTCCTACAGCTCCTATTAATTGCCTTCAGTGCTGCTTCCTGGAGTTTGTGTTTTAGGTCCAGAGTCCCCGTATTCAGGGGTGGAGGTTCTTTCCCACCCTAAAATCTCTCCGAACCTCCAAAATTCCAGGTCCCAAATAGACAACTGTTAAATCAGAGAAAACTGTACATCAGTCTTCTCCTTTTTATCATTCACTATCCTGGAACCTTCTGACACTACATGAGTGAGACCCCTGAATAACCAAACTGCAATGAACTTTTACCCTATGGGAACCACTTTGCTGTCCAATGAACTTCAATCCTTAACAAATCCTCAGCATCATAAACAGTATATATGGAAGAGTTGTGCTGGAGCTTGAGAAAGTCCAAAGAAGGGCAAAGAAACTAATAAGGGGACTGGAGGACCTCAACTACACAGAACGACTGCAAACGCTAGATTTATTCCCATTGGAGAAGCAATGCTTGAGAGGGGACATGATAACGATCTACAAATACCTCAATGGGGATCCCAGCATAGGAAAAAAAAAGTCTCAGAGACTAAGAGGACACGGGGTCATACAATGAGACTCGAGGAGAAGCGGTTTAACCTTAATCTGCGCAGGGGTTTTCTCACTATCAGGGCAGTAAGGATGTGGAACACTTCCAAAAACAGTGGTGGTTGCAGTTGGGATGGATACTTTTAAAAGACTCTTGGTTATATATCTTAAAGAACACAACATACAGGGATATGGGAAATAATTATAAACAAACGTACACCTACAAAGGTTGAACTAGATGGACTATTGTCTTTATTCAGCCTACTATGTAACTATTTAAAACTAAAATTTTTTTTTTTTTTTTGTGTCTCAACACTGCATTGTTCAGACAGTAGATGTGTTATAACGCTTTATATTAATCGTTCAAAAACATGTAAGGAAACATAATAGGAAAAATATAACATAACACATGGAACAAAAATAACAAAAACTTTTTTTGGACTTTCATTCAGTATCATAGCTGAGAACTGGGTATTCCAGCTTGGGCAAATTGACTTTTAGGAACGCAAGTTTTTCCATTAGCTGGGGGGCCAGTTGTGAACGTTGGGGGCACAATATGTTCCCAGTCACAGAAAAAACCCTTTCACTTTGAACAGTGGTAGGTGGGCATGACAGGAGTTCCTGGGCTACTTGGGAGAGAGCTGGCCAAATATCTCTTTTGTCATCCCAGAATTCTAAAGGATTTGCGGTGGGGGGCAAAATGGGCTCTGCAAGGTATGTATTTACCATGTCCTGCACACTTTTTTTTCGGGCGGGAAGTCTGCTGGGTTCCACTAAGCTGTCTATTGCCTGAACCAAAACAGAGGTTGCTATGGTGGACTGAGGAGTGGTTGCACTATTGCTACTTGTGCTGGACAGAGACACAGATTCACGTTCCTCCAGCTCTTCTTCTTCATCCTCTTCCCTGCGTCGAAGCCTTGAGATTTTGTGATGTTTCTCTCTGACCCTGTCTAACAGTTTATCTCGCCAGAAGGTCAGGGAATTGGATCTCAGGGCCATCTTGCCCTTTATCCGTGGGTCACAAAGAGTGGCCAACATTACTTCAGGGCATGAGTCTGTAAGCTCTTTCAGCCGCCTACTTAGTTCTACCTTACACCTCCTGAGCAGGGCCATTACTTCTGGTACATGTCCCCCAGGCAACACCTCCTTATATGACAGAAAAGCATCTATGTTATTAACCAGATATGACATGAGTGGTACTACTTCAGATAAGCTGGCACTTTCTTGGCTCAGTTGTTCCGTGACAGCCTTAAAAGGCTTGAGTACTGCCACAAGCTGAGCAATCATTGCCCAATCCTCCCTAGCAAGTGGTCTGCTAATACCAATGTAATGTTCATTTGACATGGCATGAAGGGCCTTCTGCTGTTCTAGTATGCGTTCCAACATATCCAAAGTTGAATTCCATCTTGTGACAACATCAAATTTGAGGCGGTGCTCGTTCAGCCCTGCTTTTTTTTGCTCCCTTCTGAGGATATGGCTATCTTTTACACTACGATGAAAGTGTGCCGCAATCTTGCGACACGAGTCAAGTAGTGTGGCCAGCTTTCCAGTTGTGTTTTCCTCAGAAAGCGCATCTTTCACAATGAGGTTAAGCAAATGGGCTGAACAGCGTACACCCACATATTTACCATCCCACACAGCTTTAAGCATATTTGCACCTCCATCTGTAACGACAAAGCCCATCTCTGCCTGAGTACCTTCCTGCTCTCCCAACCACTGTGCCACCATCCTCTTCAGTGATTGCAGAATGTTGTGGGCAGTGTGTTGCTCATCCATGACCTCAGCATGGAGAAGGAAGGAACGGTGCCCTTGCTTTACTAAGGTGGCTGAGCCTCTTGCCCCAGAACATACTATGTCTTGCGGCACCTTAGGTTGCCACCAATGTGCTGTCAGGGACAAAAAGGCATGCTGGCCACTTGGAGCACTCCATAAATCTGTAGTGAAGTGCACTGACTGCCCAGCAGCCTTTGCCAGCTCCTCCTTCAACACTCCAACACATGAGCTGTAAAGGGATGGCACTATAGTGCGGCTAAAAGTTGTACGAGAAGGTACTTTGTACCCGGGGGCCAGAGCTTCCATGAGTTGTTTAAAGGGCTCCCCTTCAACTAAATTAAAAGGAGCCCCTCCAACTGCTATGAGCTGCGCTATTAACCGTGTTACTTTACGGGACTGCTGGCGGGACATGACTTTTGCATGAAAGGCACCAACTTGTTCAAGGGTCGACTGTGTGTATGTGGAATGGCGGGTATGTGACATTTGACTTGATGATGCTGTGACAGAAGTGGTATGATAAATCTGTGCCTTTGCCTGGGTATTACTAATAGCAATAGTCAAAGCTGAACTTCCCCTAGTGGTGCATGGAGGAGAAGCCACCCCATGTTCCTCCCTTAGTAGCACAGGTTTGTGGTGAGTGCGCATATGCTGGTTCATGCCTGCATTTGTAAGATGTCCTATCACTTGCCCGCGGCTCACCTCCCGACAGCATAGTTTACATTTGGCTATGCGACCATCACCAATTGCTAGAAAGTAGTTCCATATCTTAGAACGGCGACTAGAAGAGCCACTGGACGCAGGTGCTGAAGATTTCTCTGCTGAGGTTTCAGCAGCCTGCTGTGCTGGGACAACTGGTTGCTTAATAATATCCACCCCTATGTTCCCTGCTGTGGTCTTGACAGAAGGGGGCCTAAAGATAGAGGGAATGGTGGCAATGTCAGGCTTTGGAGGCCTACCCTGAATGGTGGCACTGGTGGCAGAACTTTTACTTACAAGGGCAGGAGACTCCAATATTGAAAGCGTAGAGGATGGAGAGTCCATTAGAGGTGACATTTGTGGTGGCGGTGATGAATACCGTAGGGGTGATTTACTGGTGAAATCTGCAAGTGGACGTCTATTACACTCATGTCCGTAGTCAGGCTGCTGAATGTCTACTTCCCCTGATGTTGGGGGCACATGCAAAGTTCCCACATTATGAAATCTACCCTCAGAAAAAGCAGCGCTCATAGCAAATGTCGTGTTGGTGGCAATAGAAGTGGAAGTATTAGTGTTGCTTGTTGTGACAATGTCAGCATAATTCTCCAAATCTAACACCTCCATTTTTGGCTGTTTGTGTGCATTAAAACCACAAAAACCCAGTGCAGTCATTGCACGGCCTTTGCTGTAGAACTTAGATGTTGTTACAGTTATTGTGGAAGTAGTTGGAACACTGGTGGTTGTGTTTATGGGTATGGGGTTGCTAAACAGCCGGCGCTTAGTAGGTGGCTTACTCTTCTTATTCTGCACACTGGCAGTATTAGCAGCTTCTCCAATTACACTGCTTGTTCTTTTTAGTTTAATAGGTGGGCTGCTCAACTGACTACTCGCACTGCTTTCTCTCCTCCTGTTAACAGCTCTGCTGGACATCTGTCCATGGTCAGAAGAAATAACAATACGTGTCATATCTACTGCTGGACTGGTGGTGGTGCTGCTTTTGCTCAATGTGTGAGCAGTTTGACTCTGAGAAGGCTCCATCATAAAAACACAGCCAGAGCCTGTCCTCCTCAATCAAACAACTGTGACACTCTGAAAAAGTTAATCCACTTCACACACAGCTGTCTGATGATAGGTGAACTTGAAGTGCTTGACTGACTACCTAGCCCCACCCTACTACCTTTATGACTGCAATAAGTGTATACTATTACAAGACAAAGATGTAATGGAAAAAAATAATCCTCCCACTATCTCCCTCCAAAACATCAATAATAATAATAATTGAAAACTAGTATTGACTACTTGATTAATTTAAGACAAAGAGTCTCTTCAAGGCAAATAGAAAGGTGCACCTCTCCACACCACAAGACACTCTCTCTATCTGTGGTAAACCCTGCCAGGAGGATTAGCTTTTATATAGATCATAGCCCCACCCCTAATGAGAAATGAAAAAAGCTGATTGGACAATTCCGATTGGACGTTTTGTTTCGAATATGTTTCGTTTCGAATTCGATTCGAATTAGATTCGAATACGATTCGAAATCGATTCGAATCAAATTTGAAGCAAATTTCTGATATATTCATGCAATTAAGCAATTCATACAATTATGAATTCTTCAATCAGGCATGCTGACAACTTCCTTGTTGCGATAACTATAAATTAAATAAGATGTGTGTGTTTTTGCACTGGTTTTTGCACTGGTACACTGCAAGTCTGAGAAGTAGATGTGACAGACAGATGTAAATAACCATCTTCCAAAAATTCAAATTCGAATAGAAAAGATTAAAATATAATAGAAAAACAATAGAATTTAATAGAATAAAATAGAAAGAATATACAACCATATTCTGACATTCGAATTTTGAATAGAATAAATTCGAATTTACATTTATTATATATAAAATATTCGGAAATTCGAATGTCATAAGGAATTAATTTGAATAGGAAAGATTGGAATAGAAAATAATAGAAATGAATAGACTAAAAAAACAATAGAAAAGAATAGAATAAAATATAATATATATTATATTTTATTCTATTCTGTTCTATTGTTTTTCTAGTCTATTTTCTTTTCTATTCGAATTCGAATTCATTCTATATGAAATTCGAATTTTGAAAAATGGTTCTATTATATATAATATGTTTTCTGTTCTGTTCTACTGTTTTTCTATGCAATTCTTTTTTATAATATTCTATTTTATTCTAATCTTTTCTATTCAAATTCTACAATACATTGTATATGAAATTCGAATTTCGGAAAATCTATCTATCTATCTATCTATCTATCTATCTATCTATCTATCTATCTATCTATCTATCTATCTATCTATATCTATTTTACTCAATTCTGTTCTATAGTTTTTCTTGTCTATTTTTTATTTCTAGTCTAATCTTTTCTATTCGAATTCAAATTCATTCTATATGAAATTCGAATTTCAGAAAATGGTTTTATATATATATATATACATATATATATATATATATACATATATATATATATATATATATATATATATATATATATATATATATATATATATATATATATATATATATATATATATATATATATATATATATATATATATATATATATATATATATAAAAGATATTTATATATATAACCATCTTTTGAAATTCGAAATTCATATAGAATGAATTCAAATTCGAATAGAAAAGATTAGAATTGAAAAGCAATAGAACAGTAAAGAATCTAATATATATATTATATTTTATTCTATTCTGTTCTATTGTTTTTCTAGTCTATTTTCTTTTCTTTTAAAAATTCATTCTATATGAAATTCGAATGTCGGGACATGGTTATATATATATATATATATATATATATATATATATATATATATATATATATATATATATATATATATATATATATATATATATATATATATATATATATATATATATATATGTGTGTGTGTGTATATAATTTTTTTTTCCTGATCTGTTCTATTGTTTTTCTATGATATTCTTTTCTATTACTTTCTAATCTATTCTTATCTTTTATATTCAAATTCGATTTCATTCTATATGAAATTCGAATTTCAGAAAAAAAAAAAAAAAAAAAATTTCGAGTCGTTCGTATTTTCGTTGTTACTGAATGATTCGTAATTCTGTCTAATTTTATTAGATTCGAAATTCGTAATTTTGTTTGTCATTTTTGTTTATTCTATTCGTTACGCTTCTCGTAATTTAGTAATTATTACTTTTGTGGGATTGGCTTATGCTTTCTTTCCCGTTGATTCGTAGTTTCGTAACATTGTTTTGTTTTTGTTGATTCGAGTCTACTAGCGTGCTTCGAATGGATTCGTACATTCGTAAATACATCGCGGTCATTAGTAATCTCGTATTTTAGTTTCGTTTTCATTTTCAACACGCGGCTAGCCAGCTAATTAGTCTCCGCCCCTGTGCACCATTTTGAGAGGGTGTACTGTGCATTGGTAGGGTGAGGTGAGTGTGGGTGGGAGGAGCTGGGAGGAGCAGAGAGCAGAGAGTGAGATAGTTGCTGTGGTAGTTGTTTTTGTGTGGTTTGGTAGTTGTTGTTGCAATTACTATTAGAATGTCTGGGAGTGATAATGGACGTGTGAGTCGTCTAGTGAGTGAGAATGTTGGTGTTAGTGAGTGTGTTGGTATGAGAGTTTTTGCCGTGACTGCGAGTGGAGGGGAGCGGAGGAGTGGAGTAGGGGACTCAGGGGAGAGGAGTGGAGGGGAGCGGAGGAGTGGAGGAGGGGACTCAGGGGAGAGGAGTGGAGGGGAGCGGAGGAGTGGAGGAGGGGACTCAGGGGAGAGGAGTGGAGGGGAGCAGAGGAGTGGAGGGGAGCGGAGGAGTGGAGGGGAACGTAGGAGTGGAGGAGGGGACTCATGGGAGAGGAGGCGTGGAGGGGAGAGGAGGCGTGTAGGGGAGGAGAGGCGTGGAGGGGAGGGGAGGCGTGGAGGGGAGGGGAGGCGTGGAGGGGAGGGGCGAGGCAGGGAAGAGAGGTGTGGAGGGGAGGAGAGAAGAGGAGGGGACGGGAGGCGTAGAGGGAAAAGGAGTCGTGGAGGGGAGAAGAGGCATGGAGGGGAGAGGCGTAGAGGGGAGGAGAGGCGTATAGGGGAGAGTATTGTTGAGGAGAGGAGGAGTGGAGGGGAGGAGAGGCATGGAGGGGAGAGTATTGTTGGGGAGAGGAGGAGTGGAGGGGAGAGGAGTGGAGGTGAACGGAGGCCTGTAGTGGAGCCAAGGCCTGGAAGAGAGTGTGGAGGTGGAGTGGAGCGGAAGCATGTCCAAAAACGGAGACATGTGTCCCCCACTACATCAGAGAGTGCGGACTCAGACATGCAGCAACCCCACCAAAGCAAGCGACAAAGATCAAGGGGGCCTGTATTTACACAAGAGGAGAATGCTGCATTGGTTGCTGCAGTCCTAAGAGAAAAAGTCACACTCTTCTGCCAAACCGTGCCAACATCCGAGAAAGCAGCAGGCTGGGGACGAGTCCGGGACTCCGTGAATGTGGTCTCCAAGTTTCGCAGGCCCACCACTGGCGTCAGACACAGGTAATTATTCCAATATTCTTTCACACTGGGGCGGTGGGGACGCCGGCGGTAAAACAGCGCTATTTTTAGCGCTGCTTTACCGTCGTTATTGCAGCGGTATTCGGCCGCCAGCGTTAAGGTTTTAACCAAAAAAGGGTTAAAACCGCTCGTATAGCGCGGCTATAGACGCGGTATTGCCGCGGTATTGGCGCAGTATAGCCGCGCTGTCCCATTGATTTCAATGGGCAGGAGCGGTGAAGGAGCGGTGAATACACCGCTCCTTTACCGCTCCAAAGTTGCGGCTTGCAGGAGTTTTTTTCTTCTCCTGCCAGCGCACCGCTTCAGTGTTAAAGCCCGACACCAGCGGCTGTTTCGGGTCGGTTTGCAGGCGGTATTTTTAGCGCAATAACGCCTGCAAACCGGCCCAGTGTGAAAGGGCTCTTGGAACACACATTTGTAAAAAATACACAGTGTAATAGTCAATAAAAATTAACAGTTCTACTTTACAAAACTATTTATTTAGCACAGCCACATACAGAAGAGAACATTAACATACATGTAAATATTGTAACATAAAAAAACATCACTGTGTGAAACGACAGGTTGCTTTTCAAAAAAATAAATGTTTGGTTTCTATTTTATGTAACTAATAATGTTTATTTTTCATGTGCAGATTCTATGATTGTCGGGCGGCAGTCATCAAAAAGCTGAAGAAGCGTCTACGGGGAGAACATATTAGGGGAAAGCCTGTTGAGTTACGTGAGTGGGAGGTAAAGCTGAAAGATGGCCTTGGCCTTCTGGCAGAGGATGTCCCTGGAGTCAGCAGCAGGGGTCCACATGAAAGAGCTGTTGGTGAGTAAAATGAAATATATCATTATATATTGCTGTTATATGGTTGTTTCAAGCTCACTATTATTTTTTATGACTATGCATGTGAAACTTACTTTTTTCTTTACATACATGTTTTCCAGATCGAGAAACATCATCTGTAGAGCGATCAGCTCCAAGTACATCCCATCGACATTATGGTGAGTACCTAACACAAAAACAAAAGATGTAAAATTAATGATAAACTTCTATTTAAAGTGGTGTTGCACCCTAAAAAAAAAAAGTCATGATTGTGCCTAAAAAAAAAAAAAAAAAAAAAAAATTTGGATATTTTTTTTTTACTTACCTCTAAATGCCTGTTGCTAGGGGGTCCCTCGTAGTCTGCCTCTTCCAGTGCCTGCGCTAGTGACATCACTTCCCCCTCGGCACAGGAAGGGCTCAGCTATGCTCCCTCCCTCCTGTCAATGATCTGGGACCCATTACAGGTCCCAGGTGACTGAGCAGCCAATCACGGCGCGCGGCGCCGCTCGCGCATGCGCAGTGGGTGCCAGGCAGTGAAGCCACAGCCCGGCGCCCACAGTTGCAATGCCGGCGCCACTGAACGGAGGGGGAGATGAGCGGGGCTTCGATCCCCCGCATCGCTGGACACAGGGACAGGTAAGTGTCCAATTAAAAGTCAGCAGTTGCAGTATTTGTAGGTGCTGACTTTTAATTTTTTTTTTGACTGGCCCTCCTCTTTAACATTTAAAGCAGGCATCACTAAATGGCGGACTGTGGGCCAGATGTGGACCAAGTCACTGTGCCACCTGGAACGCCACAATCCAGCCATTTAGGTGACGGTTCTGTCTGCCTCCCTCTGCCGCTGTCACTATCGCAGAGCTGCTGAAAATAACTTCACAAGTTAAATAGCAGGGCATTGGTTGCTATGCGGCCCTAGCAACCAATCAACTGCTGGTTAACTTCAGCAGCATCTCCTGCTCCCACCCATTATTCAATGCTGCTGTGTCTCCGGCTCTGTGTGCCCAAATAAGGTAGGATGGGGCAGCGCTGCAGGGGGGATGTGGATGTGAAAGTGTCAAAGGTGCAGAGGCTGTGTAATGTGATGAGGGCCAAATATGCAGGGGGCTGTGTAATGTGAAGGGGGCCAGAGGTGCCGAGGCTGTGATGTGAAGGAGGGTCGAGTTGCAGGGGGGTTAGGATGCAAAGGGGGAGGGCAGAGGACACAGGTGTACTCAGGTGCTATGAAGGTGGGGGAGAAGATACCATTGTGAAGGGTGTTCAGATCAGAACACTACTGTCATGGGGAAACTAAAAGAATCATGGGATTGTGTAATAAACGAGGGTGGTGTACTATAAAAGGGCAGGCTATTCACCAAAATGTTAATTGGTCAATTTGCCAAGAAATATATCATCTCATCTGTTTTAACACATCATCAACTTCAGATTAGATTTAGATTTTAACATTTCCAGTGCAAATTAAATCGGTAGTAAACCACAGAAGAAAAAAAAACACCTGCAAGACAATAGCATAATGTGCTAGTATGCATCGCATACTAGCACATTATAAAATAAACGAGGCCCCAGCAGCCCAACCTGGCCAGCGCTATGACACGTTGCCTCGCCTTCTCTTCCGGGCGTCGATGCTGTGTGTGGCTGGAGGCGCTATGGGGTCTCTCCCACGCATGTGTGTGGGAGTCCAGTTTCCAGCGAGGTGCTTTGATTTTTCTGAACCGTCCGGCGTCCACCGGCCCTTCAGAGCGCATGCACCGCCACTGACATCAGCGGCTGCATCCGAGGTGGATATTTCCTAAACCGTACAGGTTTAGGGGATATTCATATTACCTACAGGTAAGCTTTATTATAGGATTACCTGTAGGTAAAAAAATGACAAAGTGGGGTATGCAATCCACTTTAATTCACCTCAGTGCACTTTTTTACGCTTTGATTATAAAAATATGTTGTTTTCTTCCAACATATACCAGGCAAAAATAATAAATAAAGCTGTTGACTTTATCTTGAACATTACCTTGACTCTTGTCTTTTCTTCCATCTTTAACAGAAAGCGCGATCCGTATCCCGGACTCTCCAGAAGCATCAAGTGGCAGGAAGCAGCGGACCATTACGCCTCAGGGTAAGTAGTGGAATCTGGAAAGAAACAGGACACACCATCATCATCATTCATCGATGTCCATGATATTATATACACACAGGCATTATCATCTAATACACATTATTATTATTATTAAGGTCCATTTTCAAATTCATACACACATGACACCTCATACCTTCAGAACACGACTGTGAAGGGGAAACTGTGAAGTGAAGGGGGGGAACTGAGGATACTGAAGTAAGCATGGGATTGTGTAATAAAAGAGGGGGGTATAGTATATGTAAAAGGATATTCACAAAAGTGTTCATTGTTCAATTTGCCAAAAAATATAACATCTGTTTTAACACATTAGCAACTTTAGATTTGATTTTACAGTTCCAGTGCAAATTAAAGCGGCTTTAAACCACAGAAGAAAAAAAAAAGAAACCTGCAAGACAATGGCATAATGTGCTAGTATGCATTGCACATTATGAATTTCTATGAAATACTTTAGAATGAGGCCCCTGCAGGCCGACCCGGTCAGCGCTGAGCGGGCTGACACGTTGCCTCACCGTCTCTTCCGCGGTCGCGGGCTCCGGCGCTTCTGAGTGGCCGGAGCTGCAATGAGGTCTCTCCCACGCATGTGCGTGGGAGTCCTTTTACTGGTGAAGAGGTTTGATTTTTCTGCAGGGTCCAGCGGACCTTCAGAGCGCATGCACCACCGCTGGCCTCAGCGGCTGCATCTGAGGAGGATATCTCCTAAATAATATTCATTTTACGTACTGGTAAGCCTTATCACCTGTAGTGTTAAAATGACAAAGTAGGGTACACAATCCACTTTATTTCACCTCAGTGCACTTTTTTGTGAGTACAGACAGAGTATTAGCTCGAAGCCCAAACATAAAAAAAACAACGTAGTGCTAGCATGATTAGGAGCATAGGGAAGCCGGGCAAGTCGGGATAAAAACAAGTTGTCAGACAACATGGGGCTGCAGGGGATTGGGCAGACAGTGTGGAGGAGGGACTGCAAAAAGCCAGGAGTGTGGGGGAGACAAGGTGAAATCAGACATCCTAGGAGTACACGAGGAGGAGAAGCATTCCTGCCCGCCCTCCCTCCCTACATCGGCTTGGTTCCTTCTATGCTTACTTTTTTGTTGTATTGGTTGTTTTTGTTTATTTTACAGGGTACATTCGGTTGGGTCTTTGGAGGTATTTTAAAATAACTTGCTGTGCTCAGATGATTGGGACCCATCTAAGGTATGGGTCCCCGGTGGAATGCCAGTTATGGTGGATTAACTGGTAGTTACAATGGTGTATCTGCAGAATGTGGTTAGTCTCCGAGTCGGTGCCGAGCGGTAGGGAGGGACCATGGAAGTAGTTTACACAGATACAAGGGAAACATTTTTGATACTTTGCCTCCAAAGGATCGTCAACCAAAAGAAAACAGACATTTTACTTCGATCTTTGTGTCAGTATATATATTTTTGGGCAATTACAGTTTGGCCAATAAGTTAGGAATACAGTAATTTATGACACAAGGAGTCAGGATACATCTGGGGTAACTTTTATTTATAATGCTTTGATGTTGTAGTACAACTTATAACAGGCAAAAATAAATAGCGCTGTTGACTTAACTTTATCTGGAACATTACCTTGACTCTTTTCTTCCATCTTCAACAGAAAGCCCCAGCCGTATCCCTCCAGCGTCATCTGGCAGAAAACAGCGGCCCAATACTCCTCAGGGTAAGTACACAAGCTGCCAATATAAAGAAACAGGACACACCATAATCATCTACACATTACACACAGTCATTATTATCCCTTCCCGTCGAGCGTACGCAGATGTGCAGCATAGACTTTCAGGGGTTATACCGGGAAGATGCCCGCAGCTGCAGGCATCATCCCGTTACTGTTTTGTAGAGCGGGCGATCGGCTTTCCAAGTATAACAACCGATGAGGCTAAAAGCTGCTCGGCTGTTATACCGGAGGAGCGAGAGGGGACTCCCCCCCATACCCCCCCTTCCGCCGCCTCCTGCTGCTCTTACCAGGCCTCCCGATCCATCGGGAGGCCTGATCACCAATCTGCCACCTCAGCTACTGCCGGCTGCTGACAGTCTGGAACGAAGCTGAGAGCGGCTTCGTTCCAGTCTTCTAATTGTAAATGCGGAAGCGACGTCATGACCTCACTTCCCGTCTACTCGGTTGCCAGTGGCGCCTGTTTTAAAAAAAAATATACAGTATTCAGAATTGCCCAAAATGGCGATCTGAATACTGTGAAGTGCAAAGGAGGGATCGGGGGTCTTTTAGTTCCCCGATTCCTCCATAAAGAGTACCTGTCACCACCTATGACTGTCACAAGGGATGTTTACATCCCTTGTGACAGCAATAAAAGTCATCCAAAAATTTAAAGCGCCCCTGTCCCCGCGAGCTCGCTCACTAAAAAACGCATACGGAAGTTGCGCCCGCAGATGTTAATGGTGGTTAAATGGCACATGTGAGGTATCGCCGCGATCGTCACAGCGAGATAAATAACTCTAGCATTAGGCCTCCTCTGTAACTCTAACCTGGTAACCGTAAAAAAAATTTAAAGCGTCGCATATGGAAACTCTTAGGTACCGTACTTTGTCACCATTCCACGAGTGCGTGCAATTAAAAAGCGTGACATGTTTGGTATTTATTTACTCGGCATAACATCATCTTTCACATTATACCAAAAAACTGGGCTAACTTTACTGTTTTTTTCTTTTTTAAATTCATGAAAGTGTCCCTTTTACCAAGAAAATGTTGTGTTTAAAACACCGCTGCACAAATACGGTGTGATAAAAAATATTGCAACAATCACCATTTTATCCTCTAGATTCTCTGCAAAAAAATATATATAATGTTTGGGGGCTCTAAGTAATTTTATAGCAAAAAAATACGGATTTTAACTTACTTAAACACCAAATGTCAAAAATAGGCTTAGTCATGAAAGGGTTAACATATAAAAGATATTACCATCCATTTTCATACACACAACTCATACTTCAATCACTTCTCCATGAAATCATACAGTGAAGTGTTGTGTTTTAAAGTAGTAAACAATGAAGTGGATTTACACAAAATTACAGTGTAAAATGTGGTGCAGTTCTGCAGATAAATCAATCAGCTTCCAGATTTTTTTGGGAAAGCCTAATTAAACAAGCTAAAGTTAGAAGCTGATTGGTTTCTGCATAGCTTCACCAGAGTTAGCACTGTGTCCAGTGTTAGGCCTCTTTCACACGGGGCAGATCAGTCATGATCCGCCCCGTGAACATCCGCTTGCTCAGCGGGGATAGCTCCGCTGATCCCCGCTGAGCAGGAAGATGACAGGTGCATCGCTGCACACTGTGCAGCGACGGACCTGTCAGAGCGCCGCTCTCCCCTATGGGGGGATCGGATGATGACGGTCCGTAGTGTCCGTCGTCATCCGATCCGATCCGAAAACGGAGGGAAAAGTAGGTTTTTCCTCTGTTACACTTTTCGGATCGGAGCGGGTCGGATGTCAGCGGACATGTCACCGCTGACATCCGACGCTCCATAGGGATGACTGTATGTCCGTTTTTCATCCGAAAATGGATGGATGAAAAACGGACATACGGATCGTCAGTGTGAAAGAGGCCTTAGTAAATCAACCCTAATGTTTGTATGTGTAACCTAGAATTGTTTATGAATGCTATCGTCAACATTTGCTATCTCTTCTATTTTAGATCAACAAGACCAGCCAGAGGGGAGAGCGCAGTGCAGCCCGCACTCGCCTGTCCTTATTTTGGAGGGTATGGAGCTGCAGAATGAGCCAGAATTGAGACCTGCTATGTCACAGACTCCTGCCTTCTCCCCATGGCCAGAGGAGGAGGTCAGGGGCCAAAGTTCAGGCATGCTGCTGCCACCATGTACTGCTGCTCCCAGTGTGCATGTACTGCAATCGCCACCTCCTGTCCGGGTGCCAACTGCACCGGGCTTAACTGCACAAATTGAGAGGCTCCTTAGTGAAGTGAGGAGATTGACAACTGAAAATCGAAGGCAGTCACGGAACATCAGAAGGCTTACCCGGACCATACATCTCATAGGCAGATAGCAAATGGACAATTTTGAACTGTTGTTGAGCCGGGTAAACCAACAGCACAACCAGGCAATGGAGCATTTGAGACTCTCATTGATGGAAGCAATTTCCAGGCACAATGCTCCATTGCCTGGGAGCTCGTCTGTTAGTACAGAAAGCAGCAGAGAACCCTCTCCTTCTGAAAACTGAGGGTTAGTTCTTCCTCTGCCCCAGGACCCAAAGCAGCTCAGTTCACCGTTTTGTTTAGAGTTGTATATATATATATATATATATGTATACGTGTTAACATACATGTTATTTTTCTACGTTTGTTTGTGCAAATAAATGCAAATAATTTTCACCAAATAAAAGCATACTTTAGTGCCTTTATTTTGATTATTATGTGATATTTTACAGTTTATTACATATCTGGTTGCTTATTGCTTGATAATAACACACATGCTATCACACATGGTAATCATCAACTTAAAAAGAACATCTTTGCCAGTTGTCACCAACAACTTCATTTAGATTTAGCTAGGTATTATACTGGCTCGCTGACCTTACTATCCTCTTTTTATTTCCGCATCATTATATGTTCTAGTTCAAAGTTGCAGTAACAGAAATGGAAAAAGTATTAGTAATGAATACTAATACTATTTCCATTTCTGTTACAGAAACTTTGGACTACAACATATAATGATCTGGAAAAGTGTATAAGTGTTCAGTATACAGCTTTCTTGATTTTAGGTTTGAAATGAACATGCATGCATCACTTGAGATTCCCTCTATGTAGAGATCCACTGATACCGATATTGGATACGAGCAATTTTTGATCTGGATTCGTCAATACCAAATGACTGACAATCAAGAATCTGGGAGGCCTGGCTTCCTGATAAACTGTGAAGCTGGCGTCACGCTCTCTAACAGTACCTGGATGCACCTGAATGGTCTTTGGTATTGAAGACGAGTACAGAGAAATAATTACTAGTATCCAATACTGCTATTGTGCATCCCTACATACATGTTTGCCGTTATTTTTACATCCTAAAAGATGTGTATGGTTAATGCGTACCTGTGAAGTCTTCAACTTGTATGTGTCTGTCATGATGAAGTCTCATCCACTCATTCCAGTGGTACTTACACTACATTGGCAAATAAAACAAGAGTTACATAAATGAATGGAAATCAATGATGGATGGGGGAGTATGTGGGCAGTTGAGCAACTCACCTATTTCTGACTCACGGCAACGCGATAACAGTCTTTCCTTCCTTGTTGTGGATGATGACTTTCCAGAGTGCCAACTTACAAGTGCCATGTTGCCAACAATGTGGCCTGGAAATTGCATGAATATCTTGGTGAACTGGATATATTAGCAGCAAAAAACTTTTTGCCACGATGTAGGTGCCATTAGAGGGTTGAACGAAAAAACATTTTGGTGGTGGGGGTATAGGAGAATCGTAGTACCATTGTAGGCCTTCATTTTCATGTGTCTGTATGTATATTAGCATAGCAGCAGACTCAGTATCACCACTATTTCCACCACCAGTACTACAAGTATAGGAGTAAGCAAGCAACAGCCAGGTTGGCAAGCTGCATAACACAACAACCAAAACTACAACATTTTTATTAACTTAATAAATACAAATCCAGCAGCTTGAGCCAGTTTTGACACCTGTCAAGGTAGTGAAACCCCGACAGAAGGCAATCCTCCAAGGTGCTGTTTGCACTCATGCATGGTCTGTGCTTTCCTGACATATTGCATGACCATGTGCGCAGTCGCACTGCCAAACGGTTTGCCTTTCCCCTTCATGGTGTTGCTTATCCCAAACTTAAAGGGAATGCGTTTGTGTTCCAGTGTCCTAAGTATTGGAGATTTGAGAAGAAGGCAGAGGGAGTGGAAACAACAGGAGTTAGGAGGACTTTTAGCAGGTAAGTTTCACGAACTGAATGTTTTAAAGTTTTAATTTATATGTACAAAAGATACAGCTGTCCCATTTATTTTTAATGATACTAAATGACACAGTTGTCTCAAAAGGACAACTATTTAAGTTAGACTACCAGATCAGTAGCTAACCTTGGACAGGAAAATGGCAGGGCAGGGCAGGAGGTATGAGGTGGGACTTAGTAGGGGATCATTCCATGCCAAATCATCACAAACCAAATGGAACTTTGTTTTCAACCTGACCATCTCAGTTGTTCATTATATTTGATAGGATGGTATAGGGTCAGACATGGAGTAACTAACTAACTACCATATATAAGCCCTCACATAAATGGTCAGGATGGGATATCTGATGATTTCTGGCATGGAATGAGGACCTTAGGGGAGACGTGGGACTCGGTCAGGTGGAGAATTCGAAATTATGCTAACATGGATGAGTTTTTTTATTCAGCATCAAACAAGAGCAGGGTAACCTAGAATAGAAAAAAATAGAACAGTATAGAATAAAATATAATATATATATACACATTATATTTTACTCAATTCTGTTCTATTGTTTTTCTAGTCTATTTTCTATTTCTACTCTAATCTTTTCTATTCGAATTCATTCTATATGAAATTCAAATTTCGGAAAATGGTTAATATATATATAAAACCATCTTTTGAAATTCGAAATTCATATAGAATGAATTCAAATTCGAATAGAAAAGATTAGAATAGAAAAACAATAGAACAGAAAATAATCTAATATATATATTATATTTTATTCTATTCTGTTCTAATTCGAATTCATTCTATGTAAAATTCGAATTTCGGAAAATGGTTATATATATATATATATGTGTGTATATATAATTTTTTTTTCCTGATCTGTTCTTTTGTTTTTCTATGATATTCTTTTCTATTATTTTCTAATCTATTCTAATCTTTTATATTCAAATGCGAAAATGGTTTTATTTATATATATATATATATATATATATATATATATATATATAATATATATATATATATATATATATATATATATATATATATATATATATATATATATATATATATATATATATATATATATATATATAACCATTTTCCGAAATTCGAATTTCTTATAGAATGAAATTGAATTTGGATAGAATAGAAAATAATATCTTAGAAAAACAATAGATCAGATCAGAAATAAATATATATATATATATAGACAAGAAAAACAATAGCACAGAATAGAATAATATATTATATTTTATTCGATTCTGTTCTATTGTTACTCTATTCTATTCTATTCTATTTTTTTCTATTAAAATTTGAATTGAAATTCTATATAGAATTGAATTCTATATGAATTTCAAATTTCAGAAGAGGGCTATATATATATATATTTATATATATATATATATATATATATATATATATATATATATATATATATATATATATATATATATATTGATATTATATATATATATTGATATTATATATATATAATATATATATATATATATATATATATATATAGCCATCTTCCAAAATTTTAAATTCATATAGAATAAATTAAAATTAGAATAGAAAAGTTTAGAATTGAATAGAATAGAATAGAAAAACAATAGAACAGAATAGAATAAAATATATATATATTATATTTTATTCTATTCTGTTCTATTGTTTTTCTTGTATATTTTCTATTTCTATTCTAATCTTTTCTATTCAAATTCTATTTCATTCTATATGAAATTTGAATTTCGGAAAATGGTTTTACATTTAGATATATAACCATCTTCTGAAATTCGAAATTCATATAGAATGAATTCAAATTCCATTAGATAAGATTAGAATAGAGTAGAAAAGAATAGAATTATATATATATATATATATAACCATCTTCCGAAATTGAAATTTAGTATAGAATGATTTCATATTAGAATAGAATGTAAAATAATAAAAAAAAATAGAAAAACAACAGAACTGCATAGAATAATATATAATATATATTATTTTCGTTTCCATTGTTTTGATATTTGTTCTTTTCCAATCTATTTTCGAATTCGAATTTATACTATTCGAAATTCGAATTTCAGAAGATGGTCATATTCTGTTGTATTTTATTACATTCTATTAAATTCTATTCTATTCTTTACTATTCTTTTATTTTTATTCTATTGTTTTATTATTTTATATTCTATTTTATTGTATTCTTTTTTAGAAATCAATTTATATTTTTTTCTAATTCGATTCAAATTTGTTTTCGAATTCGAGTCGAAAAGATTTCCAATTTGTTTTCGAATCGAATAGATTTCGAATTTGTTTTCGAATCGAATAGATTTCGAATTTGTTTTCGAATCGAATAGATTTCGAATTTGTTTTTGAATCGAATAGATTTCGAATTTGTTTTCGAATCGAATAGATTTCGAATTTGTTTTCGAATTCGATTCGAATTTCGTCCGTGGGTTTTTGATTCAAAACATTTCGGATTCGTTTAAATTCGTTAGTATTGTAATTCGGTATTTCGGATGCATCCGAATGTCCGAATAATGAAAATTTCGTCCGAATTTCGATTCGGAACTAAACGAAATGCACATGTCTATTTGGTGTTAGTGTCCCTTGTTCATTTCACATTGTATATTAGAAATGTACCTGAATCCTCACAAACAAACTGTCATTTTTAAAGTAAAACACATAGGAGAGTATAATTCAAAACAAAAATCCTTTATTAAGGGCTCAGAACCAAACAAAGAGGAAGGCAACACTGGATCAACATGAGAAATTAGTGAAGCCTGGGACCCCCAGGGCAGACAACAATTCTTAAACCTCAAAATTGGTGGCCTGAGGAGTCCATATGTGAGGGAGGGCAGTCTGGTCCGGGATTCACAGAGACTCGGATAGCAGCAGATGACATCAGTGTCCCCAGGCTGTGGTACCACAAGAGGCTGCATCTTTTGGCCGACCAGACTGGATCCAGGGTCCAATCACTCTCTGGTCTTCCTTTCACACTTCCTTCCGGGCTGTGGCTGTGCAGTTGGAGATGTGGCAGGAGGAGGAGTAGGACCTGGAGGAGGAGGAGGACTGGGGGGACCTGGAGGAGGACTGGGGGGACCTGGAGGAGGACTGGGGGGACCTGGAGGAGAGGGAGGAGGAGGAGGAGGACCTGCAGGAGGAGGAGGAGGACCATCCCAAAGATGTGTGTCAGGTGTAATTTGGCCCCTCATACCTTTCTCCAGAGCCTCTGATATGAGGGCCTCACACATGGCTTGTTGGCCCTCCTCCATCCTCTGCATTTTATAGGCTATGAATGCAGCAATGTTCTCCTGCCTGGTGTGGGGTGCTCCCAGGACCTCTGTAGCCCTACAAAAAAATCTGATAGCAGCCTCCTCTAGGGTACTCCTCCTACTGCCACTTTCTGTTTTCAGGGGGGTGGAGGGACCGGCAGATCAGCCAGCCGGCTCGGCCACCTCCTGGCTGAGACTTCCCTGTGTATGAAAAAGGGACATGGTTTTAGTTTTTGCATCATCAATCACAATCATAAATTAGTACTCCAAACTAACATCTAGTTAACATCATTGATTGGACAAGCAGAAATATTTAGAGGAATGCTATACCTGGCTCAATCTGGGCTCCTCCACATATCGCCTGGAAGGCCCAGGTTGGGCGTCAGAAGCCTCAGCCGGAGGGGAAGGAAGCGTGGAAGGAAGACTGGAGAGGGATGGCCTGGGTTCAGTCTGGCCTGCCAGAAAATGCAGCCTGTCGTAGTACAACATCCTGGGGACATAGATGTCATCTGCTGCTCCGGATCTCTGTGAATCCAGGACTTTATTGCGCTCCCTCAGATATGTGCTCCTCAGGCCACCAATGAAAATCTTTAAATAAGTGATGTCTGCCGTGGGGATCACCTGCTTCACAATTTCACACAATTGCTCCAGTGCTGCCTTCCTCTTTGCTTGGTTCTTGTAATGGGGGTGTTTAATCTCCCACAGACAGGGCAGCTCCCTTAGCATATCAATGAATAGTGACATGAAGTCCTGATCTTTCAGTACCATATCCATGTTCACTGCAAGACACAACACAAGACAAAGCCTAATGTCACACCAAACTCTCCTAATCTTGTTACAATATAGGCCTCAATCTATAGAAGCAGTATAGGCCCAAGTTTGTCTCTTACCTTCGTTCTTACGATCGCCGCGTTCAATGCTCCTTCCTCTGCTCACAGATCAAACGTAATACACACGCGTGTTACGCTTTATATACACTGCGCATGCGTGTAACTCCGCCCGCCCCTGACGTTCTTTCTAGTGTATTCCCCGCCCCTTTTCGTTCGGCGCAGTGGGGGAAGAGCATGATGGCGGACATACAGCAGGTGCGGGCTAATTGTAGCAACGAGGAGGAGGAGGAAAGGGCGGATCCAGGCACATCCCGATCCAGAAGGAGACGTTTTAAGGCCACAAATATGTCGTTTGGGGAGATGTTGGAGATGGTCGACATCATGAGGAAGTCCGACTATGACGGAAAATATGGGCCTTACCCCAACCCCAATATCCGAAAGGCCAAAATCATGGCGAAAGTGGTCAGGAGTCTAGAGCGGAATTTCGGGGTACGAAGGTCTAAAGATCAGCTCAGGAAGCGGTGGTCGGACCTGAATTTGAGAGAGCCAGAGCAGTACCGAAAGATCCGGAGAGTGCTGCAAAAAAGTAAGTAGTTGTGCTGTGTTCCTATTCTTTCTGTCTTTATTACGTTCGTTCTGCTCCATATGCTTTGATTAGTTGTAACGTTTCCAAAGGTCAACTTTAATGTTCATGGGCACATTATTCGTTCGTATCAAACATTTTTCTTTCGGCCTCTAGAACACCATTGTTTAGGCCATATGCATTTTCACACATTTTTGGGGGCCTACTTGGATGCCAAATATTTGTTTGTGTAGATGGGTTTGTTACTAGAATGAAATGCAAACTAGATTGTGTGTAAGGAGAGGACACTGAGCAGCTGTTTTCACATCTGGACACTGGAGCACTAGTGTGGGACACAAGAACACCATTTTTATTAGGGGGGGCACACAGGTGCTCCAGTGTATACTATAGGGGGGCTATATCTGTGAAGTTTGTACCAAACAGGTAAAGTATTGCAGCTTGACAAAGGGCCAGAAAAAATATACATCTTGGAACTCGGCTAAAATAGACAATTGTACCCTACTTCCAAGCAATGTTTCCTATTTCTATAGTTCTGCCATCAAATATCTGTGTGCTAAGTATACCATTTTTGTTTTACATAGGGGAGAAAAGACTCGGAGGACACCCCTCATCCCAGGAGACCAGAGACCCCCCCTCTCTGGAAGAAGGGGAAATACCAACCCAAGAAGCTGAGCAGGAGGAAGAAGAAGATGTGGTAGAGATTGGCACCACAACAGGTGAGTGTCTGCGACCACAGGCTCAGGTAAAAGAGATGGCTGGTGGCAGATTTTTGAGACCTTTTTTTTTGTTCTTTATCTCTTTTTAGGTGATCGTGATGTGAGGGAGAGAGAACGCTTTACATCTGAAAGTGCCCAGATACTGATCGGGGAGATCATGGGGTGTAATCTCCAATTGCAAAACATCCAGAAACAAATCAGTGATGTTATTAAAAAAAATAATAACATCATTGATGTTTTGGGGCGAATTTAAACCCCACAAAATCACCTGTTTTATCGTACCAAACTTTTTTCAATGTTTAGAAAAGCCAAATTTGGAGGATGCACACAGTGTGCCAACATGTGCTATCTGCCATCACGGGAGATCAATGGACGCGTTTTGGGGGGGCAACCCCTTCCTCAATTATAAAGTAGCGTTGAGGAAGGGCTTGCTCCCCCCAAACACGTCCCTTGATCCCCCCTGATGGCAGATAGCACATGTTGACATTTGTAAATTGGTGTGCATCTTCCAAATTTGGCTTTTCCAGGGGTGATTTCCCCCCATCTGAATGCTATATCAAACCCAGTTCCTAAATACTGATGTCTGATATAGCCTTCAGGTTTTACCTAATGTGAACTTTGTAAGTTCAAGTTTTTTGGCTTTCTTGTTGGTTTTACACAGGCCTGTTTTATCTGAAATGGATATTTTGATTTTTCATAATGCTACTGCAAACATTGTTATACAACAAACATGTTGGTTTGTTTTAAAAACCTTTGGCAAATGCGCATGTGATTGTGCAAGTATAAAAAAGTGCCTTACTCAAGAATGTGTGGATTATTGTCTCAACACTACAGCACTTTTGGGGTGATGTAATTGTTGTTTTATGCAAAAATGGGGGTTATTTCCTAAGGGCAAATCCTCTTTGCACTACAAGTGCAGGTTCAGTGCAGTTGCAAGTTCACTTGTAGTGAAATGTGTTTTTGCATTTAGGAAGTACCAGCCAACACTGTTTTTTATAAGGTTACCCAATCACGACATTTTCTGCACTCAACACATTTCTGTCAGGGTCAGCTAAAACAAACACAAGCAGTAAATGTCCACCAAGAATTTCTTTTGGTTGTTTTTTATTTGAAAAAGGTGTCACATATTGTCTGGCATATTGATAGCCCCCCTACCCGCAAAGAACTCCAGGTATCGTAACCGGACATCACGGGCATTCAGGGAGGGCAAGCCAGGACGGCCGCTTTCAAGTGCCATCATTGTTGATGTATTTGGGATTCCGGCCTCAGGCCCAACTGAGCCAGCATAGTTGGCTGAATGTTTTCGTAGAAAATTATGGAGAACACAGCAGGCAAGTATTATATGGTTCAGTTTATACTCCGCCATATGGATGGGTGTCAGAAATAGTCGGAACCGGCTGGCCAGGATTCCAAATGTGTTCTCCACCACTCTTCGGGCTCTGGCCAGCCGGTAATTAAAAACCCTCTGCTCCGGAGTGATGGCTTGCCTCATGCAGGTATCCTGCCTGCTGATATAGGGGGTCAGCGAAGCCAACAAACGGTGAAATACGGGGTCCGTCATCCTGAGAAAGTTCCTGAAATCATCAGGATTATTCTCACGGATCTCACGGAGCAAAGGCATATGACAGAACTGGTCACGCTGAAGCAACCAATTCTTGGTCCATGAACTCCTCCCCACCCTGTTCATGGACTGGACTTGTGTCAAGGTCAGGACCCCAACACCAAGGCCCCGCACAGCACGAACTCTACGAGGAGTACGCATACGCAACATGGCTAGAAAACGGTCGGCTGCTCAGAACGAAGTAACAGAACGCACTGAAGAACAGCAAGGCCTGTGAAGAGCGACCTGAAAAACAGCAACGAGCGGACAAGATCGCACAGAAAACTCCAATACGAACTGACTGAACGCACTGAAGAGCAGATACAAACCCACAAGCACAAACTGAATGGCAGAAAACGATCTGAAAGCCACGAGTCTGAAAAAGCGCGAATCGTCTCTCACCAAACTTTTACTAACACGAGATTAGCAAAAGGAGCCCAAAGGGTGCCTCGCTTGGTTCTGAACTGGCCTTTTCTAGTCTCGTCGTACGTGCTTGACGTCACCGCGTTCTTGGCGATCGGAAATTCCGACAACTTTGTGCGACCGTGTGTAGGCAAAACAAGTTTGAGCCAACATCCGTCGGAAAAAATCCGAGGATTTTGTTGTCGGAATGTCCGAACAAAGTCCGACCGTGTGTACGGGGCATTCCGCTTCGGGGGGGCTCCTCAAAAAACGGGTGGCCTCTTGCATGAGGCGCAGGGATGCCTCCTGTGTGACCGTCCCCTTCCTGGCCCTTTTTTTGGGAAGGCGGAGGGGAGGCACTTGGGATTCGGTCAGGCTCCTACTGGGCCCAGCCACCTCACTGGGACCAGCCACCTCACTGGGACCAGCCACCTCACTTGGCCCAGCCACCTCACTGGGACCAGCCACCTCCTGCCTGACACTGGGCCCAGCCTCCTCCAGGATGATGGAGAATACGGCCTCCTCCAGGCTGTCCATGGGCCCGGTCTCCTCCTGCCTGCCACTTTCCACACATTCCTCCTGGATGGACTCATCCTGTGTATAAAAAAAGGACATAGTTTTAGTATATTTTTTGGGGTTCATCAATGACACACAATTTGCTTCTCATGACTAGCAAATTCAATGTGAATACATCTCTTTAATAAAAGAGTCTAATCAGACACCCTAATTTTTTCAAGCAGGTGCCAAACATATTTAGCCACTACTGTCAATTGATATGTATACACAATTTTGAGGGCAACATTCTTGGAGACAATTATAACATCCAGTTAACATCATTAATATTAGTACAGTAAATAATGGTTAAAATAATTTACCTGACTCCAGATGGTCATATCCGGTTCATCCAGGATGGAAGACCCAGCTTGCTCCTCATCAGCCTCTGCTGGGGTGGAGGGAAGGGTGGAGGGAAGGGTTGAAAGTGATGCCCTGGCTTCAGTCTGGTCATCAAGAAAACGGAGTTGATTGTAGTACCACAGCCTGGGTACATAAACATCATCTGCTGATGCTCCTGATCTCATTGATTCCTGGATCTTCTTATGCTCCCTCTTATATATATTCCTCAAGACCCCAATTTTCTTGAGCAATGTCTCCATTGTTGCTTCCGGGATGGTTGCCTGGACAAAGGACAGAAGTCTCTCCAGCGTTGACTTCCTCACATGCTTTGCATAATAGTGAGGGTGTTTCACCTCCAACAAATTCCTCATCTCTCTATATTTTGAAATAAAAGCAGTAAGGAACTCTGGATCCTTAAATAGGGGATTCATAATGTCTGTAAAAGATAAAGTCACAAGACAAAAAACACTTATTAGGTTTCTGCTAAACCCTCATCATCTTCTCCCTATGTAGGCCTCATCAATCTGTCAAGCCATATAGGCTGCTTGCTACAAAGTCTTGACCAAAAATATAAATTTAAAATTACCTTCGTTTAGTAGCGTCCCGGTCCACTATCACCTACGCACAGACCGTACGTACGACACGTGCACAAGGCCCCTCTTTATACACTGCACATGCGTAATACTACGCCTACTTGGCCCGCCCCTGACGTTCTTTTTGTTTACGCATATAACCCGCCCTTGACTCTACGCACAGAACGTACGTACGACATGTGCACAAGGCCCCTCTTTATACACTACGCATGTGTGAAACTCCGCCTGCGTCGCCCGCCCCTGACGTTCAATTTTAACTCATGTTCTCCGCCCCTTAATTCTACGCACAGAACGTACGTACGACACGTGCACAAGGCCCCTCTTTATACACTACGCATGTGTGAAACCACGCCTGCGTCGCCCGCCCCTGACGTTCGATTTTAACTCATGTTCTCCGCCCATTTTTCTTTACGGCGCGTAGTGGGGTGAATAATGGCGGAGACACATCAGGCGCGTACTACCTCAGGTAGCGAAGAAAGCCCAGAGGCCGGAACATCAAGATCTGTGATGCCTAGATTTAAGGCCTCCAATATGTCCTTTAAAGAGATGGTGGAAATGGTGGCCATTCTTAAAAAAAAGGATTATGATGGGAAGTATGGGCCGTACGCCCGGCCAAATTTGCGCAAAGCCAAAATAATGGCGAAGGTGGTAAGGACTTTACAGGCTTATTTTGGGGTACAGCGCTCCAAGGATCAAATTAGAAAAAGATGGTCCGACCTCAAACTCAGGGAGCCGGATCAGTACAGACGGATCCGTAAAGTGCTGAAAAAAAGTAAGTACTTGTCGTGTTTTTATATTGTGTTTATTACCTTGTATACTGCTCCATGTGCTTTTCATTCCTATCCGATTTTTTTATCATCGTTTGAAACGATCTTTTAATAAACCTCGTTACATATCTATAGATATATCTCTATATATATCTCTCTCTCTCTCTCTCTCTATATATATATATATATATATATATATATATATATATATATATATATATGTATATATATATATATATATATATATATATATATATATGTATATATATATATATATATATATATATATATATATATATATATATATATATATATATTTATATATATATGTATATATATATATATATATATATATATATATATATATATATATATATGTATATATATATATATATATATATGTATATATATATATGTATATATATGTATATATATATATATATATATATATATATATATATATATATATATACATATGTGTGTAGGCATTTCGTGCCTGTGTTTTTGGATTATACTTGCTTTGTAAATCCCTACTGAACAATTTGAGAAATAAAGCAAAGAAATTTTTAAGTGCAGCAACCTCTTGGGCTCTTTTTCTATATACAAGGTCGGTGGGAAGACCTGATTGCTGGCACTAAATCGTAAGCAGAGTGCGGTTCTCCTCCACAAGTGAATATATATATATATATATATATATATATATATATATATATATATATATATATATAGGTAGAAGGTAGATATAGATCTAGAAATTTATTTAATTGTTTTTTAATATTTAAATTTACATATTTTTTATTTTTAAGATTTTGTTTGATATTTAGATTTATATTTAGTTATAGATATAGAGAGAGAGAGATCAAAAGATTTGTAACTATATTTAGATATTGATATCTAGATATCTATCTATCCGATATGTCTTTAGAAATTTAAATATTTATGTCAACTAGGAACTCTACACAAACAGACCATTTGTACACCACTTCACTACAAATGCTTGAAGATTACTATGTACTAAAATATCTGTGTGCTAAGTATATTAATTTTTTGCTTCACATAGGGGAAAAATCACTCAGCCAACAAGAAGAACACAGTCCCCCCCAAGCAAAAGAACATACTTGGGAAATCAGCCCAAGCCCCACTGAGGATGTGGAGGAAGGAGAGGTGGGCGACATGGGCACCCCACCAGGTGAGTGTCTGACACACCAGCTTACGGTAATCTATGCATGGCTGCCTTTTCTTTTATGTAATTTTTCTACTCTATTTTAGGTGATCTGGTTGTGCTTGAGTCAAGCAACAGCGCCACCCCCGAGGATGTTCAGGAATTATGCGACATGGGCACCCCACCAGGTCAGTGTCTGAGACACCAGCTTTATGGTAAGGTAAACTATGTATGTGTGCATATTTCTAAACACATCTTTTTTTTCATTCCACTTTAGGTCCAACAAGTGACTATTTCACCACAGACAGTGCCCAACGGCTAATTGCTCAAATAATGGCCTGGAATGGGGAGATCGATCAAATGCGTAATCGGCTGGATCGTATGCAGCAGGAAATGAAGGACATGATTGATGTTTTGGGTCGAATCTAAATGCCCTTTTTGAAACCCCAAAACATTGATCATGTCCTTCATTTCCTGGTTTGCTGACCCCATTCTGGGCCTTCTCTTTATTATTTTCTGTTAAATTATATGCCTGTTTAACATCATTTAAAAAAGGAGGCCTGTTTTGAGAAAATACCAAAAAAATCCAAAAAAACAATCAAAAAATGTTTTAAAAAAAAAAATAAATAAATAAATGATTTTTAAAATAAATAAATAAATAAATAAATGATTTACAAAAACAAACAAAAAAAAAAAAGGATTTTAAAAAAACTACTAAAATAAAAAAAGGATTTTAAAAAACCAAAAAAAAAATGGCCTGTTTGCTAAAATAAAAATGCCCAACAAATTTTATTTTTGATTATCTAAAAATATTTAAATATAATTATATTCTTCGAAATTTATTAATATGTCATTATATTTTTGGCTAGGAACATTTTATACTAAATGCATAACTGAAGGGATACCAAAGATTAAAAACATCTGCTTAGGAATTAAATAAATGTGTGGTTTGTTATTTCAATGCTCAGTATCAGTTTGGTTCTAAATTGAAAAAAGTTGTTTACAGTGGCAATGGAGCTTATTTAGAAATTTACAAGGAAAATACAGTTGGCACTACAACTGCTCGACCATAACCTAGGAGAAAGCCCAAAAGAAAGGCAAGCAATAAATATAATTCAAGATTTAATGAAGATTTTTTTTATTTAAAATATTTAGATATCCTGGCCCATTGCAATGGCCCCCTTACCCATAAAATAATCAACATATTGCTGTCTAACTTGACGGGCACTTTGGGGGGCCAAGCCAGTACGGACTGTATCCAGGCCCGTAAGATTGTCACCGATAAGTCCGGCCTCAGGCCCAACTGGCACCATATAATTTGGAGAATGTTTGTGTAAAAAGTTGTGCAAGATGCAGCACGATAAAATGATAAAATTAAGTTTGTATTCCGCCAAATTAATGGAGGTTTGAAACAGGCGGAACCGTCTGGCCAAAATCCCAAACGCATTCTCAACCACTCTTCTAGCTCTGGCCAGCCGGAAATTAAAAACCCTCCTCTCCGGGGTGAGGGTTCTTTGGGGGAATGGCCTCATGAGGTGCTTGCTCAGAGCGAAGGCTTCATCGGCAATGAAGACAAAGGGGAGTCCTTCCACGTTATCCGCATCAGGTGGCAATCCCAGGCCACCACTCTGGAGACGCTGGCAGAACTCCGTCTGGGCAAATACTCCTCCATCCGACATCCGGGCATTCTTCCCCACGTCCACATATAGAAATTCATAGTGTGCCGACACCACCGCCATTAAAACAATACTGTGGAACCACTTATAATTAAAATAGTATGACCCCGAATGGGGTGGTGGCACGATGTGGACATGTTTCCCATCTATAGCCCCTCCACAATTGGGAAAGTCCCAACGGGTGGCAAAATGGGATGCCACAGTCTGCCATTCCTGTGGCGTTGAAGGAAACTGGGGAATCAAACAAGAAAACAAAAATCAGTAATTTTGAAGATAACATTGCAAGAAAATTATACAATTAAAAACATTATTCCCCAGCATCAGTATAACATTAAATAATTTAAATCTTCTGGAAGAAATAATATGGAAAGGCACACTTATCAGATTGCTCACCCCCTCTGATGGAACATTGATTACATTTTGGGGGTGGTGAAATCCAAAAAAAATTTTACTTTTAGGACATGCAGGGATTTATGGACGAAAAAGGCTACAAGACTGCAGTTGTCGCACTCTGCAAGTGCAGTTGCTCACCAGCTTAAAGTAAATGAGGTAAGGTAAAAAGGCTTTCATGTTGCAAGGAGTACACAATCACATGCAAGGGCAATTAATGAAAACACTTTGTGGCTTGCATATGATTTGATGATGGAAATCAGTAAAGCTTCTGCTCATTTACTAAAGCACTGGAGCAAATGCACTTGTAGAGTGCACATGCATTTTGCAAAGTGCAACATATATTTGCTTTTTAAAAAACAACACCACAGAACATTCTAGCAAATTATTAGGGGGGTGGGGGGTTTGGGAAATCAAGCTAATTGCTAATTATAAGCACACTATTTGGATTGAGTTTAGGTGGGGGGGGGGGGTTGGGAAATCAAGCTAATTGCTAATTATAAGCACACTATTTGGATTGAGTTTAGGTGGGGGGGGATTGGGAAATCAAGCTAATTGCTAATTGTAAGCACACTATTTGGATTGAGTTTAGGTGGGGGGGGGGTTGGGAAATCAAGCTAATTGCTAATTATAAGCACACTATTTGGATTGAGTTTAGGTGGGGGGGGGGGGTTGGGAAATCAAGCTAATTGCTAATTATAAGCACACTATTTGGATTGAGTTTAGGGGAAACAAAATACAATGCAGCTGACTAAATACATTCAAACTGAGTAGACTAGGTGGATATGTGGCCAGCATTGTATGCTGGGGAGGTTATTGAAGGCAAATATACATGCATGACAAAAAAGAACATGAAAAAAATCCAGCATGTGTGAGGAGAAAAAGGGGACATTCACACTATATTGCAATGATGGTAAGTAGTGTTTGAGCTAAGAAATACATTCCATTATCAAAGATTAAATAAAAGAACATGTGATGCTAATAAAAGAAAAAAATCTTACCTTAATATAGTCCTTCTGCAGGACCTGGATGATGGCAGAACAGGTCTCTGGGATAATGATCCCCAGAGCCTGGGGGGAGATGCCTGTCGAGAACTTGAGGTCCTGCAGGCTTCTCCCTGTCGCCAAGTACCGCAACGTGGCAACTAGCCTCTGCTCCGGAGTGATGGCTTGCCTCATGCAGGTATCCTGCCTGCTGATATAGGGGGTCAGCAAAGCCACCAAAACGGGGTCCGTCATCCGGAGAAAGTTCCTGAAATCCTCAGGATTATTCTCACGGATCTCACGGAGCAATGGCATGTGACAGAACTGGTCACGCTGGAGCAACCAATTCTTGGTCCATGAACTCCTCCTCGCCCTGTTCATGGACTGGTCTTGGTCTGAAGAATAAACTACAGCACCAAACACATACAGTGCACGAGCTCGACGACGAGTATGTACAGGTAACATGGCTTCAAACCGGTCGGCTGGTCAGAACGCACTTAACAGAACGCACTGAAGAACAGCAAGCCCTGTGAAGAGCGACCTGAAAATCAGGAACGAGCGGACAATAAAACAAAGATTTCTCAATGCCAACTGACCAAACGCACTGAAAAGCAGATACAAACCTCACAAGCACAGACTGAACAACAGTTAAAACGAACTGAAAAATACGAGTCTCACAAGCGCGAATCGTCTCTCACCAAACTTCTACTAACACGAGATAAACACGAGATTAGCAGAAGGAGCCCAAAGGGTGTCGTACGGGCTATTGAACTTCCGTTTTATAGTCTCGCCGGACTTGGTGTACGTCACCGCGTACTAGGCTCTCGAACTTTTGTGTGGTCGTGTGTAGGCAAGTCCGTTCGTTAGAAAGTCTGCCGCAAGTCCGCCGAAAGTCTGCCGGAAGTCTGTCGGACAGGCTGTCGGACTTTTGTAGCTGAAAAGTGCGACCGTGTGTACGCCCCATTAGGGATCACTGCACTTCTCTCTTCTGTCACTAGATGGCCAGGTATCTGGTCACTAGGGATGAGCTTCGTGTTCGAGTCGAACCCATGTTCGACTCGAACATCGGCTGTTCGACCGTCCGTCGAATTGCGAACGTTATGGGCCGTTCGCGCCAAATTCGTGTGGCGCGTCACGGCCCATAATTCACTGCGGCATCGCAGTGCATTGCTGGCTGATGATTGGCCAAGCATGCACTATGACCCGCATGCTTGGCCAATCACAGCGCCGTCAGTAGAGAGAGCTGTAATTGGCCAAAGCCAGGGTGGCTTTGGCCAATTATGGCTCAGGGGATTTAGTACACGCCCCACACTATATAAGGCCGCCTGCACGGCGGCCCTGTGTAGTGTGTTCCGGTGTGCTGATAGAGAGAGAGACAGACAGTGTCATTTGATTTGAGTTAGATAGATTAGGCTAGATCTGTTCCTGCTATTTACATTTAGTGCAGTGCGTCCTGCTCACAGTGTTCAGCTAGATCCGTTCCTGCTATTTACATTTAGTGCAGTCAGTGCGTCCTGCTCACAGTGTTCAGCTAGATCCGTTCCTGCTATTTACATTTAGTGCAGTGCGTCCTGCTCACAGTGTTCAGCTAGATCTGTTCCTGCTATTTACATTTAGTGCAGTGCGTCCTGCTCACAGTGTTCAGCTAGATCCGTTCCTGCTATTTACATTTAGTGCAGTGCGTCCTGCTCACAGTGTTCAGCTAGATCTGTTCCTGCTATTTACATTTAGTGCAGTGCGTCCTGCTCACAGTGTTCAGCTAGATCTGTTCCTGCTATTTACATTTAGTGCAGTGCGTCCTGCTCACAGTGTTCAGCTAGATCCGTTCCTGCTATTTACATTTAGTGCAGTGCGCCCTGCTCACAGTGTTCAGCTAGATCTGTTCCTGCTATTTACATTTAGTGCAGTGCGTCCTGATCACAGTGTTCAGCTAGATCTGTTCCTGCTATTTACATTTAGTGCAGTGCGTCCTGCTCACAGTGTTCAGCTAGATCCGTTCCTGCTATTTACATTTAGTGCAGTGCGTCCTGCTCACAGTGTTCAGCTAGATCTGTTCCTGCTATTTACATTTAGTGCAGTGCGTCCTGCTCACAGTGTTCAGCTAGATCTGTTCCTGCTATTTACATTTAGTGCAGTGTGTCCTGCTCACAGTGTTCAGCTAGATCCGTTCCTGCTATTTACATTTAGTGCAGTGCGTCCTGCTCACAGTGTTCAGCTAGATCTGTTCCTGCTATTTACATTTAGTGCAGTGCGTCCTGCTCACAGTGTTCAGCTAGATCCTTTCCTGCTATTTACATTTAGTGCAGTCAGTGCGTCCTGCTCACAGTGTTCAGCTAGATCCGTTCCTGCTATTTACATTTAGTGCAGTCAGTGCGTCCTGCTCACAGTGTTCAGCTAGATCTGTTCCTGCTATTTACATTTAGTGCAGTCAGTGCGTCCTGCTCACAGTGTTCAGCTAGATCCGTTCCTGCTATTTACATTTAGTGCAGTGCGTCCTGCTCACAGTGTTCAGCTAGATCCGTTCCTGCTATTTACATTTAGTGCAGTGCATCCTGCTCACAGTGTTCAGCTAGATCTGTTCCTGCTATTTACATTTAGTGCAGTGCGTCCTGCTCACAGTGTTCAGCTAGATCCGTTCCTGCTATTTACATTTAGTGCAGTCAGTGCGTCCTGCTCACAGTGTTCAGCTAGATCCGTTCCTGCTATTTACATTTAGTGCAGTCAGTGCGTCCTGCTCACAGTGTTCAGCTAGATCCGTTCCTGCTATTTACATTTAGTGCAGTCAGTGCGTCCTGCTCACAGTGTTCAGCTAGATCCGTTCCTGCTATTTACATTTAGTGCAGTCAGTGCGTCCTGCTCACAGTGTTCAGCTAGATCTGTTCCTGCTATTTACATTTAGTGCAGTCAGTGCGTCCTGCTCACAGTGTTCAGCTAGATCCGTTCCTGCTATTTACATTTAGTGCAGTGCGTCCTGCTCACAGTGTTCAGCTAGATCCGTTCCTGCTATTTACATTTAGTGCAGTCAGTGCGTCCTGCTCACAGTGTTCAGCTAGATCCGTTCCTGCTATTTACATTTAGTGCAGTCAGTGCGTCCTGCTCACAGTGTTCAGCTAGATCCGTTCCTGCTATTTACATTTAGTGCAGTGCGTCCTGCTCACAGTGTTCAGCTAGATCCGTTCCTGTTATCTTCCTACTGACAGGCAGGCTTGTCTGGTTACAGTATATAAAGCTACCTGAAGAAAATTACAGGTGTTCTATCCCAGCTTAGTGCAGCTACAGGCCATTAGTATGTCTGGAAGGCCAAGAAGGAGAGGCAGACAGTCACAAGCCAATAAGAGAGGGCAAGCAGGCTCTGTGTCTAGTGCTGGTCGTGGAGACAGTGCATCCTCATCAGCACGTGGCCATGGGACACGCTTGGCCTTTTTTTCGGCAGCTGGCCGTGTTGAGCCGCAACATGCGGAAGACTTGGTCGAGTGGATGACCAAGCCGTCCTCATCCTCCTCATCCTCTCTCACCCATGCCCAGGGTGCTTTGTTTGGCAAAGCAGCGGCCTCTTCCCTCAGCTCAATGTCATCAGTGACTCCTTCCCTAGCTCCACCATGTCCTCCTGAGGATTCCCTCGAACTGTTTGACCACAGTGTTGGGTACATGCTCCAGGAGGATGCCCAGCGTTTGGAAGGCTCTGATGATGATACTGAGCTCGATGAAGGCAGTAACATGAGCACGGACAGAGGGGTGCCCAAGAAGGACAGCAATCTGGCAGTCATGCTCCCCCTGCTGCAGCATACTGCCAGGTTTGCTCCAGTGATGAGGAGGGAGGGGATGATGAGGTCACTGACTCAACGTGGGTGCCTGATAGGAGAGAGGAGGAGGAGGAGGAGGAGGAGGCGGCACATCACCAACGAGGCAGGATGCCCTCCAGGGGCCAGCCTAAGGGCAGCACATTGACTGCATCACACCCCAAAGCTCCACATGTGCAGGGCGCTGCAGTCTCTGCGCGTTATTCAAAAAGTTCTTTGGTGTGGGCCTTTTTTGAGACGAGTGCATCAGATCGCACCGCTGCTATTTGCAACATATGTCTCAAGCGTATCTCGCGTGGCCAAAACATCTCCCGCTTGGGTACCACATGCTTGACCAGACATATGTTGACCTGCCATGCAGTTCGTTGGCAAGCATATCTAAAAGACCCACACCAAAGAACAAAGAGGATCTCTCCTTGCTCCTCATCAGCTGAGATTTCCAACCCCACTAGACCTTCAGTCCTCTCTGAGACCTGCAGTGAGAGGAATGAAGGTGTAGAATTAGGTGTGTCACAGCCAAGTACTTGTGGGCAATCTGCTTTTGGTACACCGACGTCAGATTGTACCAGGCAAATTTCCCTGCCCCAGCTGCTGCACCGCCGAAAGAAGTTTGCTCCCAGCCATCCACATGCCCAGCGGTTGAATGCTAGCTTGGCAAAATTGCTAGCACTTCAACTGCTGCCTTTTCAGTTGGTAGACTCTGCCCCCTTCCGTGAGTTTGTGGAATGTGCGGTTCCTCAGTGGCAGGTACCCAAACGCCACTTTTTCTCACGGAAGGCGATTCCGGCTCTCTACCGGCATGTGGAAGGCAATGTCCATGCCTCGCTGGACAGGGCCGTCAGCGGTAAGGTGCATATTACCGCTGACTCATGGTCCAGCAGGCATGGACAGGGATGTTACTTAAGTTTCACGGCGCATTGGGTGACTCTGCTGGCAGCTGGGAAGGATGCAGGACAAGGTGCAGTAGTGTTGGAGGTTGTTCCGCCACCACGCCTCCAAAATGCTGATTGTGACACACCTCTCTCCTCCACCCCCTCCTCTTCTTCTTCCTCCATGGCCTCTTCCTCGGAACCAGCGGTGCTCCGTAGGCGTTCAAGGGGCTACGCAAGTACGCAGGCCAAAAGATGCCATGCGGTGCTTGAGCTGGTGTGCTTGGGGGACAGGAGCCACACTGGGGCAGAGGTTCTGTCAGCTCTGCAGGGGCAGGTTCAGAGGTGGTTGACGCCACGCCAACTTAAGGCAGGAATGGTGGTTTGCGACAATGGCACCAACCTCCTCTCTGCCCTCCGACAGGGACAACTGACCCATGTGCCCTGTTTGGCTCACGTCCTTAACTTGGTGGTGCAGCGGTTCTTGGGCAGGTACCCGGGCTTACAGGATGTCCTGAGGCAGGCCAGGAAAGTCTGTGTGCATTTCCGCCGGTCATATAATGCCAGTGCTCAGCTGACGGACCTCCAAAAGGAGTTTAACCTGCCCAAGAACCGCCTAATCTGTGACATGCCCACCAGGTGGAACTCAACGTTGGCCATGCTGCAGCGGCTGCACACGCAGCAGAGGGCCATCAATGAGTACCTGTGCGACTATGGCACCAGGACAGGGTCAGGGGAGCTTGGTTTTTTTTCCCCACGCCAGTGGGCCATGATCAGGGATGCATGCACTGTCCTGTCACCATTCGAGGAGGCCACGAGGATGGTGAGCACTGACAGTGCATGCATCAGTGACACTGTCCCCCTTGTCCACCTGTTGGAGCACACGCTGCGTGGAATAATGGACAGGGCACTTGAGGCAGAACAGAGGCAGGAAGAGGAGGACTTCCTTAGCTCTCAAGGCCCCCTTTATCCAGACAGTGTTCCTGCATGCCCGCCGATCACACAGGAAGAGGACGAGGAGGAGGAGGAGGAGGAGGAGGAAGATTGTGTCAGTATGGAGGTGGAGCCTGGCACTCAGCATCAGCAGTCTTTAAGGGATCAGTCCCAAGGAACACATGGACTTGTACGTGGCTGGGAGGAGGTGGCTGCGGACGTTGTTGTCCTTAGTGACCCAGAGGACTCCGGACCGAATGCCTCAGCAAACCTGCGCTGCATGGCCTCCCTGATCCTGCAAAGCCTGCGTAAGGATCCTCGTATTCGTGGTATCAAGGAGAAGGACCAATACTGGCTGGCAACCCTCCTTGATCCACGTTACAAGGGTAAGGTTGCGGACCTTATCTTGCCATCGCAGAGGGAGCAGAGGATGAAACATCTTCGGGAGGCCTTGCAGAAAGGTCTGTGCAACGCATTCCCAGAGACTGGGAGGTTACAAACTCCTGTTTCTGGACAACGTGTTGCTGAGGCTTCGGTCAGTCAAAGAAGGAGCGGTGGAGAAGGTGGCCGTCTGACCGATGCGTTCAGACAATTTTTTGGTCCGCAGCCCCAAGGTATGATCGGTTCCAGCAACCATCGCCAGCGTCTGTTTTACATGGTGCAGGAATACCTAGGGGCAAGATCAGACTTGGACACCTTTCCCACCGAAAATCCTCTGGGTTACTGGGTCTTGAGGATGGATCACTGGCCAGAGCTTGCACAGTATGCAATTGAGCTACTGGCCTGTCCTGCATCCAGCGTTCTTTCGGAACGCACATTCAGTGCTGCTGGAGGCGTGGTAACCGATCACAGGGTGTGTCTGTCCACTGACTCGGTCGATCGGCTGACCTTCATAAAAATGAATCAGTCTTGGATCACCACCAGCTACCAAGCACCTGATGCTGATGTAACTGAATAATTTTTTTCAGATCCCTTCAAAGACTGTCTATGCTGATGCTGAGTGACTATCCCTGAGTAATTATCCTCTTCCTCCTCAATCATCACGCTGATAGCTTGTAAGAACATTTTTGGTTCTGGGCGCCACCACCAGTGCCTAAGGCACAATTTTTCAGCCCCTGTTTAACAGGGGCGTGTAATTACAATTTTTGATGTAATACTTTGCAGCAGGGCTCGTTCCTGCATTCCAACTAGAGTGTCTGTGAGGGGTTGCAGTGTTGTGGCACCAGCACCAGTGCCTAAGGCCCAATTTTTCTGCCCCTGTCTAACAGGGGCGTGTAATTACAATTTTTGATGCAATACTTTGCAGCAGGGCTCGTTCCTGCATTCCAACTAGAGTGTCTGTGAGGGGTTGCAGTGTTGTGGCACCAGCACCAGTGCCTAAGGCCCAATTTTTCTGCCCCTGTCTAACAGGGGCGTGTAATTACAATTTTTGATGCAATACTTTGCAGCAGGGCTCGTTCCTGCGTTCCAACTAGAGTGTCTGTGAGGGGTTGCAGTGTTGTGGCACCAGCACCAGTGCCTAAGGCCTAATTTTTCAGCTCCTGTTCAACAGGGGCATGTAATTACAATTCTTGATCTAATATTTCACAGCAGGGCCCTGTGAGGGCTTACAGTGTTGTGGCCACAGCAACACCTAAGGCCCAAATTTCTGCTGAGTATATAGGGCAGGACCCTACTTTCAAACATCTAACTTACAAACGACTCCTACTTGCAAACGGAAGGAGACAACAGGAAGTGAGATGAAATCTACCCCTAGGAAGGGAAATTCTCTCCTGTAAGAGTTAATATGGGAAAACAATTTCTCCTTTCCACTGATGCTTTCCAATCCTTGTTCCACAAAAAAACCCAAATTTTCAAAAAACATTTTTCATTGGGACAAAAAAGTGAGGTGAAATCTTCTGAAGAGGAGGAAAGACAGCAAAACAAATGTCACAGGGGTGATAACCCTTCCCTATGTTTTCCAAAAAGCTTAAAAAAGATTTTTTGGCTGGAGCTAAACACGTTAAAAATGTACCCGTTCAAAATTACAAAGAGATTCTACTTAACAACAAACCTACAGTCCCTGTCTTGTTTGCACCGCCTGTATACTGCTGTTCAGAGTATATAGGGCCTTTCCTTATTTTAATTTGGGTGCGGGGTTCCCCTTAATATCCATACAGGACCCAAAGGGCCTGGTAATGGACTGGGGGGGTACCCATGCCGTTTGTCTCACTGATTTTCATCCATATTGCCATGACCCGACATGACATTAAACCCGCAAGCAGTTTTAAATGAGATTTTTTCCTTTAAAAATGACATTTGGTGCAGGGACTGTTCTAAACATGGGAAACACGCGTCACTTTACAGGCATTCTATAGACACCCCCCAGGTACGATATTTAAAGGAATATTTCACTTTTTTTTTTTTTACTTTAAGCATCATTAAAATCACTGCTCCCGAAAAAACGGCCGTTTTTAAAAGTTTTTTTTGCATTGATACATGTCCCCTGGGGTAGGACCCGGGTCCCCAAACCCTTTTTCGGACAATACCATGCAAATTAGCCTTTAAAATGAGCACTTTTGATTTCGAACGTTCGAGTCCCATAGACGTCAATGGGGTTCTAACGTTCGTGCGAACTTTCGGTCCGTTCGCGGGTTCTGGTGCGAACCGAACCGGGGGGTGTTCGGCTCATCCCTACTGGTCACATTAGATAAGACAAGGGCATTGCAAGGACAGTTAAGAATAGATAGGTTACCTCAGCCAATGGGCAGGGATTTTCTTGAGTCACTTGGCCTGCTGGGAGAGCCTATTTAATGGGTGAGGTCAGGTGATCAGCGTTCTGTGCCATCTGGATGGCTGTCTAGGTGGACGTGTGTTGTGCTCTCCGGGCTGCTAGGCCAGAGTTTGGGCGTATCCCGGGCATATCTGGCTGCTAGGCTGTCCAGAAGCAAGAGAGCAGCGTAGGATTTGTATTGCGGCTTGCAGTCCAACCAGAAGTGGCGGTTCTGCTGGCCGGAGAACCTGTCATGGTCGGAGGTAGAGGGGAAGCTGTCATCACTAAGGGACCAACCACCTTGTTACCAGAGACCACAGTGAGCAGCTGAAGCAAGTACCGGAGCAGTATTCTCACCAAATGGGGACGGTAAGGAACCGGGAATCTTTATCTGATGCCAAGCCAGGGAACCAGCCAGTGGGGTGACACTTGAGGAGTATTTGGAGTGCCGAGCCAGGGACCCAGCAGGGAAGCAGGGAGACGCTTGAGGAAGATACTAAAGTAAGAAGATTAAAAGAGCTCACGGGATTCAGAGGCAGTGAATCAGCAAGTCTAGTGAGAGAGACTGAGAGCTCAGTGGGTTGAGAATCTACAAGAAGTGATTGTATAAATGTAAAGGAGTTTGTTAAAACCTGTGTTAGCAACTGTTCTAAGACTGTTGCCATAGAAGACAGCGCTCCTATACAGGCAGATGTGGTGTCTTGCTGGATGCCTTTCCCTGCATGCCTGTCTACCTGCAGAAGTCTTGGAGTCTGCTAATTGACATTGCAACTTTCTAAGGGTGTCTTGGCCCTAAACCCTCTCTCCCACTGTTCTGTTCAAGAAAATAAATCTCTTTGCATTCAAGAAGTGTCTGGCGCCCATGAATCTACCTTACATTACACCCACTATGCCTTGCAACCCACCCTATATAGAAGGATTTCATCTGATCTGGAGGTTCTCATTAGACTAAAGGAGGCCTGGGACCTTGTTGCATATATATATATATATATTTTCTTTGAAATGCAGAAGTAAGGGGCTTGTTCACATGGGGGGGGGGGGGGTGAAAGTGTAGAGTTTACCCACATGGAGATGCACAAGTGTTCCATACATCCCCATGCAGGCCCATTGATGTCAATTGGGACACAGACACTGCTCTACAGGCTTATACTTTAGTGCACCTCATGGGAACGAGGCCTTATGCTATTTCTTACCTACAGTTTCTTGACAGGGAAAAAGGATCCACTTAGTCATCATGTGGCAGCACTGCCCTATCCTCTGAAAACTATCCATATTCAGAACATTTTTCAGAGGCATTGAAGAGATGATACGTCACAACGCCGCATCGCAGCCATGAGCATTGCACACAGTTGCAGCACCTCCCTATTTGCTGATGTAGCACCCTCTAGTGTGTGCTTCTACTATAGAGTAGCTAAATTATAGTCTGGCCCAGGGATAAACCTGAGTCAATAAATCTGGGTCAGGGTTATTAGAGGCCAGGGCTGGACGACTCATCCTGGCACAACTTTGGTGACTCCCCCTGTTTCTAGAATGTTGGAGAACATTCTAGAAGATAGCGGGCAGAGGCTGGGAGTTGAATATTTATGGACCCTCAGCCAACCCCCAGGAGTGGGCCTTGCAGAGGACTGAGGAGCCCATAAATAGGAATGAGCCATGCCAGCAGAGGAGTCGGGTGGAAGATGGAGAAGCAGTGCTGAGGGAGACTGTCGGTGGCCCTTGATGGACTCCTGCTGGGGAGGGGTTTTACCTCAGGAAGCTGGCCTTGAAGGATCCTACCACAGGAGACAGTTGGAGGGTAGGGATGAGCCGAACACCCCCCTGTTCGGTTCGCACCAGAACATGCGAACAGGAAAAAAGTTCGCGCGAACACCGTTAAAGTCTATGGGACACGAACATGAATAATCAAAAGTGCTAATTTTAAAGGCTAATATGCAAGTTATTGTCATAAAAAGTGTTTGGGGACCCGGGTCCTGCCCCAGGGGACATGGATCAATGCAAAAAAAAGTTTTAAAAACGACCGTTTTTTCAGGAGCAGTGATTTTAATAATGCTTAAAGTCATACAATATAAGTGTAATATCCCTTTAAATTTCGTACCTGGGGGTGCCTATAGTATGCCTGTAAAGCGGCGCATGTTTCCTGTGTTTAGAACAGTCTGACAGCAAAATGACATTTCGAAGGAAAAAACATTTAAAACTACCCGCGGCTATTGCATTGCCGACAATACACATAGAAGTTCATTGATAAAAACGGCATGGGAATTCCCCACAGGGAAACCCCGAACCAAAATTTAAAAAAAAAATGACGTGGGAGTCCCCCTAAATTCCATACAAGGCCCTTTAGGTCTGGTAGGGTTATTAAGGGGAACCCCGGCCAAAATTTAAAAAAAAAAATGACGTGGGGTTCCCCCTAAATTTCATACCAGACCCTTCAGGTCTGGTATGGATTTTAAGGGGAACCCCGTGCCAAAAAAATAAACCGCGTGGGGTCCCCCCAAAAATCCATACCAGACCCTTATCCGAGCACGCAACCTGGCAGGCCGCAGGAAAAGAGGGGGGGACGAGAGTGCGGCCCCCCCCTCCTGAACCATACCAGGCCACATGCCCTCAACATTCGGAGGGTGCTTTGGGGTAGCCCCCCAAAACACCTTGTCCCCATGTTGATGAGGACAAGGGCCTCATCCCCACAACCCTGGCCGGTGGTTGTGGGGGTCTGCGGGCAGGGGGCTTATCGGAATCTGGAAGCCCCCTTTAACAAGGGGACCCCCAGATCCTGCCCCCCCCCCCTGTGTGAAATGGTAAGGGGGTACTTACCCCTACCATTTCACTAAAAAACTGTCAAAAATGTTAAAAATGACAAGAGACAGTTTTTGACAATTCCTTTATTTAAATGCTTCTTCCTTCATCTTCTTCTTCTTCTGGTTCTTCTGGCTCTTCTGGTTCTTCCTCCGGCGTTCTCGTCCAGCATCTCCTCCGCGCCGTCTTCTATCTTCTTCTCCTCGGGCCGCTCCGCACCCATGGCATGAGGGGAGGCTCCCGCTCTTCTCTTCATCTTCTTCTTCATCCTCTTCTCTTCTTCCTTCTTCTCTTCTTCATTTTCTTCTCCGGGCCGCTCCGCATCCATGCTGTCATGGAGGGAGGCTCCCGCTGTGTGACGGCTTCTCTTCGTCCGACGGCTCTTAAATAACAGGGAGCGGGGCCACCCGGTGACCCCCCCCCTCTGATGCACGGTGACTTGACGGGACTTCCCTGTGACGTCACGGGGAATGCCACAGGGAAGTCCCGTCATGTCCCGTGCGTCAGAGGGGGCGGGGTCACCGGGTGGCCCCGCCCCCCGTTATTTAAGAGCCGTCAGACGAAGAGACGCCGTCACACAGCGGGAGCCTCCCTCCATGACAGCATGGATGCGGAGCGGCCCGGAGAAGAAAATGAAGAAGAGAAGAAGGAAGAAGAGAAGAGGATGAAGAAGAAGATGAAGAGAAGAGCGGGAGCCTCCCCTCATGCCATGGGTGTGGAGCGGCCCGAGGAGAAGAAGATAGAAGACGCCGCGGAGGAGATGCTGGACGAGAACGCCGGAGGAAGAACAAGAAGAGCCAGAAGAACCAGAAGAAGATGAAGGAAGAAAGAAGAAGCATTTAAATAAAGGAATTGTCAAAAACTCTCTTGTCATTTTTAACATTTTTGACAGTTTTTTAGTGAAATGGTAGGGGTAAGTACCCCCTTACCATTTCACACAGGGGGGGGGCCGGGATCTGGGGGTCCCCTTGTTAAAGGGGGCTTCCAGATTTCGATAAGCCCCCCGCCCGCAGACCCCCACAACCACCGGCCAGGGTTGTGGGGATGAGGCCCTTGTCCTCATCAACATGGGGACAAGGTGTTTTGGGGGGCTACCCCAAAGCACCCTCCCAATGTTGAGGGCATGTGGCCTGGTACGGTTCAGGAGGGGGGGGCCGCACTCTCGTCCCCAACTCTTTTCCTGCGGCCTGCCAGGTTGCGTGCTCGGATAAGGGTCTGGTATGGATCTTTGGGGGGACCCCACGCCATTTTTGTTTGTTTTTTGGCGTGGGGTTCCCCTTAAAATCCATACCAGACCTGAAGGGTCTGGTATGGAATTTAGGGGGAACCCCACGTCATTTTTTTTTTAAATTTTGGCCCGGGGTTCCCCTTAATATCCATACCAGACCTGAAGGGCCTGGTATGGAATTTAGGGGGTCTCCCACGTCATTTTTTTTTTAAATTTTGGTTCGGGGTTGCCCTGTGGGGAATTCCCATGCCGTTTTTATCAATGAACTTCTATGTGTATTGTTGGCAATGCAATAGCCGCGGGTAGTTTTAAATGGCTTTTTTTCCTTCGAAATGTCATTTTGCTGTCAGAAAGTTCTAAACACAGGAAACATGCGCCCCTTTACAGGCATACTATAGACACCCCCCCAGGTACGAAATTTAAAGGGATATTACACTTTTATTGTTTGACTTTAAGCATTATTAAAATCACTGCTCCTGAAAAAACGGCCGTTTTTAAAACTTTTTTTTGCATTGATCCATGTCCCCTGGGGCAGGACCCGGGTCCCCAAACACTTTTTATGACAATAACTTGCATATAAGCCTTTAAAATTAGCACTTTTGATTTCTCCCATAGACTTTTAAAGGGTGTTCCGCGGCATTCGAATTTGCCGCGAACACCCCAAATTGTTCGCTGTTCGGCGAACTTGCGAACAGCCAATGTTTGAGTCGAACATGACTCGAAGCTCATCCCTATTGGAGGGGTTCAAGCCAGAGAGGCAGCAGAGGGATCAAGGAGAGACAGCGAGTAGATCAGCACGGTGCAGGGACAGACAATGGGAGAGACAACCAGCTGTAGCAATGCTCTCTTGAAGACAGCAGTATGCCAAGTCTCCGTCCAACCTTTCCCTGGTAATCTTCATGTGTGTGTCAGTAGGGAAGACTGGGAAGAGGTGTCAGCCAGGTGGGCAAGCATTTCTGCAGCAGTGGAACTGGGTTCAGTGTCTACAGAGAAGCAGAAGGTGATGAAAGGTGCTGTTCACTCCACATGTACTACTTTACAAAAAGGGACGGCAAGTTCCTAGCCTGTAATGGGCTGTTGCAGAGCTAACAAGTGCTGTGTGACTGGCTGTGCAGCAGTGGAGAACCCAGACATCAGTGACTCCTGGGTAGTAGTTCTACACTTGATTGTGTGGTGTCCACATGCTGTGGCCATGATGCTTTGGTAGGCTGTTATGACCTAACTCCCACACATACGCACAGGAATTCATACCTCACAACTTTTTGAAATGGGAACGAGGGACACCTATTAGCAAAAGCATGCTGGCATGGGACACACCCCCTGCCACGCCCTCTTAAAGGAAAATTATCCAAAAAAAAAAAGATTAGCTAAACCCTCAAGTGCTTTTTTTAACCACAGCTATTCCTTTATACTGGCTTTTGAAATTTACAAATGCAGCAATGTATAAATTGGATAAAAGGTTTAGTACTGGGAAACACATTTTGAAATACATATAGTGCATTTTCTATACACCTATATAGATCAGACCAAAACGAGGGAGAAATCAGGAGGACAGAGGGACTTTGTTCCAAATCAGGGACAGTCCCTCTAAATCAGGGACAGTCGGAAGCTATGGGAGTTACTTTGTCTTGGCACAGAGTCATACAGTGAATATACTCTGTGCTGCACATGCGTCGCTCAGTGTACACAAATGCTGACAGGCAGGAAGATGCAATTATTCCACCTGTCTGCCAGTCTTTTTTTTTTTACTTTCAATTTTTGACTCATTCACATTCTGTGTGGTGACCTGCATTTTTCTGCAATTGGATAAGTCAATGTTTCTATGTGCGCGGTTTACACCACAATGCTGGTGTGATGTGCAGTGCATTGCAGAAGGGTGAACTACATGTCATCTCACAGCAGAGAAATACACTGAAACTCGCATCACACTGCTCCTAGCTGGAGCCAGCCTTGTACCAGCCTGAATGGTAAAACACTGCATTTTACTATGCAAGAATAGGCATGTTACCTAAATAGGATCCTTCACCCACAAATAGTACTCCCTCTCTTCTGCCTATTCCACCTCCTTCTAAGACCTCTTTCACACTGTGGGGCCGTTGCCACATTTTCCGGTAAAGCGCCACTCGTTTTAGCAGAGCTTTAACACTGTTTAAGCGGTCCTTTTTGGCCGCTAGCAGGGCGCTTTTAACCCCAAAGAAGGAGTTGAAAACTCCCGTGTTGCGACGCTTCCGAAAGGGCTTTTCATGTGTTTCGGAAGCGCTGCCCATTCATCCCAATGGGCAGGCCATTTTGGAAGCTCTAAATACAGCGCTCCTAACCCGCCCCAAAGGTGTTGCTTGCAGGACTTTTCAGAACGTCCCGCAAGCGCACTGTCCGAGTGTGAAAATCCACACTGGAATGAATGGGAGGCAGTTTTCAGGTGCTTAGCAGAGGCCATTTCCAGCACTAAAGCGCCTGAAAACCACCCCAGAGTGAAAGGGGTCTAAAGTCTAGTACACACTTTGAGAAAATCGGGCGAATGATCGTACAATTTTTAACGAAGGTGCGTATTATGATGTAAACGAGAATATTAACTTGTACAAAAATTCTCAAATGACAGTGGAAAATGTAGCTACATACTAGCATCTTCTGGGTCATTCTTTGCTTCCAGTCATGTGCAGCATTTTCTATTTGATTATTTTAGTATGATTACTGTACACAATAAATTAAAATTGAATGCTGTGTTTACTTCGGCTATTGAAAGCACTATACTAACAAACAGATAATGGACCGATCGCTCCTCTTACGGAAATTTTTGTCTGATTAAAAAAAAAATTAACCACTTCCCGCCCGGCCTATAGCAGATTGACGTGGTTCTGTTATCCTGACTGGGGGGGTCATACGATGTCCAGCAGGATAACATGCCGGCGAGCCCCCGGGGGGGCGCGCAGTGTGGCGATCGCAAGTGTGGCGTGTCAGTCTGACATGCCGCATCTCCGATTATGGTAAGAAGCCTCTGACAGAGGCTTCTTACCACATGATCTGCTGTGAGCCATCACAGCTGATCATTGTGTAAACCAGGAAGTGCCGGTAAACGGCATTCCTCAGTTCTCGCTGACAGGGAGAGCCGATCGGCAGCTCTCCCTGTCAGAGGGGGGGTTTGTGCTGATAATCAGCATATTGATTATCAGCACAGCCCCATCAGATGTGCCACCATAGCTGCCAAAAATGTGTCCATCGGCTGCCAGTCAGTGCCCTCTCAGGATGGCCTGTCAGTGCCCAATAAAGTGCCAATTAGTGCCCACCACATTGCCAGTCAGTGCCCATGACATTGCCAATCAGTGCCCTACAGTAACACCTGTCACAACCTCTTCAGTACCTCATCACCAGTGCTGCCCATAGGTGCCACCTGTCAGTGCCACCTGTCAGTGCCAATCAGTACCACCTATCAGTGCCAATCAGTGCCGCCTGGCAATGCCCATCATAGCCGCCTGTCAGTGCCCATCACAACCGCTTGTCAGTGCCCATCACAGCCGATTGTCAGTGCCCATCAGTGCCGCCTGTCAGTGCCCATCAGTGCCACCTATCAGTGCCCATCAGTGCTGCATATCAGTGCCCATCAATTCTACATATCAGTGCCTCCTCATCAGTGCCCATCAGTGCCATCTTATCAATGCCAACTCATCAGTGCTGCCTCATCAGTGCCCGTCAGTGAAGGAGAAAACTAAATGTTATAACCGAAACAAAGAAAAACGTTTTGTTTTTTTTCAAAAATGTCTTTTTTAGTTTGTTTAGCAAAAAATAAAAACCCCAGAGGTGATCAAATACCACCAAAAGAAAGCTCTATTTGTGCGAAGAAAATTATAAAAAATTGAGTGTGGGTACAGCGTTGTATGACCGTGCAATTGTCATTCAAAGTGCGACAGCGCTGAAAGCTGAAATTTGTCCTGGGCAGGAAGGGGGGAAAGTGCCTGGTATTGAAGTGGTTAAACATCAAATACCTTTGTTTTGTTTTTGAACAAATCCTTGCCTAGGCAAGAACCAGATGTCCAGTCACCTGTTGTCTCCTGAGATGTCTATGGCACATCCCAGCAGACACTAATTTAATGTTTCAGCACATGGTCGTGTGCAAGCCCAGAGCCCTTCCACACATGACTGAGGTAACCCAGTTTATGGGTACTGACAGGGAACCACAGCGGTCTGCACATGCATGGGGGAGCTTGTGCATGCACAGATGTGCTGTGGATCTATCAGGTCACTTAGACCTGGCAGAAATCCATGGTCTGTCTCCTCATGTATTGGATTTCCTTCCAAGATGGTGGTGTGGGAGTGGCTGAAAAAAAACAACGCTGGACACATTGGACTAGTAAGTATGTTTTCTTTACATACATGTACAATTATCAGGGATGGGAAATAACGTTTTGGCTAGGTAGGGTGAAGTTCATCTTTTAGCCCTTATTCACTTTGACTGCGGCTTTGAAATTGTGTGACTTCATCTGAAATCGCACAATGTCAAAGCCGCATGTCAGTGAGACTTTGAGTACGACTTAGAAGACTTCTGTGGCTGTGCCACTATTCTAGACACACTCGAAAATTGCCAAAAGTAGTGCAGGAACTTCTTTTGCAAATAGGTGCAACACTGCAAAGTCGGCGTTGCACCGATTTAAACAGTGCCATTGACAGCAATAGGCTACAACATATCATGTGATTTGAGTAGGGTTGTCACTTGTCCAGGATTCATCCGGACAGCCTGCCTGAAACCCGAACACAATATTCAGACAGGAAGGTGAGGGGGCACTATGCATGCCGCATTACTATTTTCTTTGGAGCACCAAACGTGTCCCAGGTCTGTAACAATCCTATAGTGTATGCTAAAAAAAATAAAAATTTATGTGTGCCGCTAAAGTGTTCGGATTTGGCTTGAAGAAAAAGTGACAATCCTAGATTTGACCTGTCAATTTGCATGTGATGTCATCGCCTGGGGCATGATGGGGCGGTGACATGATGACAAGGGGCCATGCCCCATCTCTACATGGCCACGCCCCATGTCTAAGAAATGGCAGACAGTGGGAGCCGACACAACAGCGGAAGCTAGCGCTGAGAGAAGACATCAGCGGAGGGCGAAGAACCGGCAGAAGAACCAAAGAAAGAAGACATCAGTGGATGGAGAAAAATTGGCAGAAGAATCAGAGGAAGAAGACATCAGTGGAGGGAGGAGAACCAGAGAGAGAAGATATTACCAGAGAAAGACGACATTGGAGCTCCAATGGGGGACATTCTTAATTTTTAATAAAGGACTTTGTCAAAATTATGTGTACTGTTTTTATTTATTTTTGACACTTTTTGGGTAAATGATCATGGGGTACAATGTACCCCATACTCATTCATATGGGGGGCTGGATATTGGGGGCCCCATTGTTAAAGGGGGATTCCAGATCCTGATAAGCCCCCTTCCTGCAAACCCTCACAACCACTGCACAGGGTTGTGGAGACGAGGCCCTTGTCCCCATCAACATTAAGCACCCACCCCCCCATGTTGAGAGCATGTGGCCTGGTATGGTCTGTTCCTGATCTGTTGAGCTGCATGTTCGGATAAGCGTCTGGTATGGATTTTGGGGAGGGCCCCATGCCATGTTTTTTTTTACATTTTGGCATGGGGTTCCCCTTCAAGATCTCAGAGCACATGTCGCATGCCACAAGTCGAATCAGTTAAGATGATGATCCATTGTCAGCTGTGAGGCCTTTTATAGAGAGGTGTGTGCCTTTCCAAATCATGTCCAATCAATTGAATTTACAAATGGAATTTTTCCAATCAAGGTGTAGAAACATCTCAACTAGGGATGAGCCGAACACCCCCCTGTTCGGTTCGCACCAGAACATGCGAACAGGAAAAAAGTTTGTTCGAACGCGCGAACACCATTAAAGTCTATGGGACACGAACATGAATAATCAAAAGTGCTAATTTTAAAGGCTTATATGCAAGTTATTGTCATAAAAAGTGTTTGGGGACCCGGGTCCTGCCCCAGGGGACATGAATCAATGCAAAAAAAAGTTTTAAAAACGGCAGTGATTTTAATAATGCTTAAAGTCAAACAATAAAAGTGTAATATCCCTTTAAATTTCGTAGCTGGAGGGTGTCTATAGTATGCCTGTAAAGGGGCGCATGTTTCCCGTGTTTAGAACAGTCTAACAGCAAAATGACATTTCAAAGGAAAAAAGTCATTTAAAACTACTCGCGGCTATTGCATCCGACAATACACATAAAAGTTCATTGATAAAAATTCCATACCAGGCCCTTCAGGTCTCGTATGGATATTAAGGGGAACCCCGGCCAGAATAAAAAAAAAATGACGTAGGGGTCCCCCTAAATTCCATACCAGACCCTTCAGGTCTGGTATGGATTTTAAGGGGAACCCCGTGCCAAAATTAAAAAAAAAATAACGGCGTGGGGTCCCCCCAAAAATCCATACCAGACCCTTATCCAAGCACGCAACCTGGCAGGCCGCAGGAAAAGAGGGGGACGAGAGAGCGCCCCCCCTCCTGAACCATACCAGGCCACATGCCCTCAACATTGGGAGGGTGCTTTGGGGTAGCCCCCCAAAACACCTTGTCCCCATGTTGATGAGGACAAGGGCCTCATCCCCACAACCCTGGCCGGTGGTTGTGGGGGTCTGCAGGCGGGGGGGCTTATCAGAATCTGGAAGCCCCCTTCAACAAGGGGACCCCCAGATCCCGCCCCCCTGTGTGAAATGGTAAGGGGGTACAAATGTACCCCTACCATTTCACTAAAAAACTGTCAAAAATGTTAAAAATGACAAGTGACAGTTTTTGACAATTCCTTTATTTAACCACTTGACGACCGCCTCACGCCGATGTACGTCGGCAAGGTGGCACGGACAGGCAAAATCACGTACATGTACGTGATTTGCCTTCCGCGGGTGGGGGGTCCGATCGGACCCCCCCCGGTGCCCGAGGCGGTCGTCTTTTGTTCCCCAGCGATCGGAGGTGAGGGGGAGGCCATCCGTTTGTGGTCCCCCCCTCGCGATCGCCGCCGGCCAATGGGAACATTCCTTTGCTGCTGTATGCTAAACAGCAGCAAAGGAAATGATGTCATCTCTCCTCGGCTCGGTAGTTTCCGTTCCAGCGCCGAGGGGAGACATCAATGTGAGTGCACCAACACACACACACAGTAGAACATGCCAGGCACACAAAACACCCCGATCCCCCCCCCCCCCCCCGATTGCCCCCCGATCCCCCCCAATCACCCCCCCCCTGTCACAAACTGACACCAAGCAGGTTTTTTTTTTTTTTTTTTCTGATTACTGCTAGGTGTCAGTTTGTGACAGTTACAATGTTAGGACAGTTACTGTTAGCCCCCTTTAGGTCTAGGGTACCCCCTTAACCCCCCTAATAAAGTTTTAACCCCTTGATCACCCCCCGTCACCAGTGTCACTAAGCAATCATTTTTCTGATCGCTGTATTAGTGTCGCTGGTGACGCTAGTTAGGGAGGTAAATATTTAGGTTCGCCGTCAGCATTTTATAGCGACAGGGACCCCCATATACTATCTAATAAATGTTTTAACCCCTTGATTGCCCCCTAGTTAACACTTTCACCAGTGATCACCGTATAAGTGTTACGGTTGATGCTGGTTAGTTCGTTTATTTTTTATAGTGTCAGGGCACCCGCCGTTTATTACCGAATAAAGGTTTAGCCCCCTGATCGCCCGGCGGTGATATGCGTCGCCCCAGGCAGCATCAGATTAGCGCCAGTACCGCTAACACCCACGCACGCAGCATACGCCTCCCTTAGTGGTATAGTATCTGATCGGATCAATATCTGATCCGATCAGATCTATACTAGCGTCCCCAGCAGTTTAGGGTTCCCAAAAACGCAGTGTTAGCGGGATCAGCCCAGATACCTGCTAGCACCTGCGTTTTGCCCCTCCGCCCAGCCCACCCAAGTGCAGTATCGATCGATCACTGTCACTTACAAAACACTAAACGCATAACTGCAGCGTTCACAGAGTCAGGCCTGATCCCTGCGATCGCTAACAGTTTTTTTGGTAGCATTTTGGTGAACTGGCAAGCAAGCACCAGCCCCAGGCAGCGTCAGGTTAGCGCCAGTAGCGCTAACACCCACGCACGCACGGTACACCTCCCTTAGTGGTATAGTATCTGATCGGATCAATATCTGATCCGATCAGATCTATACTAGCGTCCCCAGCAGTTTAGGGTTCCCAAAAACGCAGTGTTAGCGGGATCAGCCCAGATACCTGCTAGCACCTGCGTTTTGCCCCTCCGCCCGGCCCAGCCCAGCCCACCCAAGTGCAGTATCGATCGATCACTGACACTTACAAAACACTAAATGCATAACTGCAGCGTTCGCAGAGTCAGGCCTGATCCCTGCGATCGCTAACAGTTTTTTTGGTAGTATTTTGGTGAACTGGCAAGCACCAGCCCCAAGCAGCGTCAGGTTAGCGGCAGTAACGCTAACACCCACGCACGCAGCATACACCTCCCTTAGTGGTATAGTATCTGAACGGATCAATATCTGATCCGATCAGATCTATACTAGCGTCCCCAGCAGTTTAGGGTTCCCAAAAACACAGTGTTAGTGGGATCAGCCCAGATACCTGCTAGCACCTGCATTTTGCCCCTCCGCCCGGCCCAGCTCAGCCCACCCAAGTGCAGTATCGATCGATCACTGTCACTTACAAAACACTTAACGCATAACTGCAGCGTTCGCAGAGTCAGGCCTGATCCCTGCGATCACTAACAGTTTTTTTGGTAGCTTTTTATTGAACTGGCAAGCGCCAGCGGCCTAGTACACCCCGGTCGTAGTCAAACCAGCACTGCAGTAACACTTGGTGACGTGGCGAGTCCCATAAGTGCAGTTCAAGCTGGTGAGGTGGAAAGCACAAGTAGTGTCCCGCTGCCACCAAGAAGACAAACACAGGCCCGTTGTGCCCATAATGCCCTTCCTGCTGCATTCGCCAATCCTAATTGGGAACCCACCGCTTCTGCAGCGCCCGTACTTCCTCCATTCACATCCCCAACCAAATGCAGTCGGCTGCATGAGAGGCATTTTCTTTATGTCCTCCCGAGTACCCCTACCCAACGAACCCCCCAAAAAAGATGTTGTGTCTGCAGCAAGCGTGGATATAGGCGTGACACCCGCTATTATTGTCCCTCCTGTCCTGACAATCCTGGTCTTTGCATTGGTGAATGTTTTGAACGTTACCATGCACTAGTTGAGTATTAGCGTAGGGTACAGCATTCCACAGACTAGGCACACTTTCACAGGGTCTCCCAAGATCCCATCGCATTTTGAGAGACCCGAACCTGGAACCGGTTACCGTTATAAAAGTGTATAAAAAAAAGTGTAAAAAAAAATATATATATAAAAAAAAAAAAAATAGTTGTCGTTTTATTGTTCTCTCTCTCTCTATTCTCTCTATTGTTCTGCTCTTTTTTACTGTATTCTATTCTGCAATGTTTTATTGTTATTATGTTTTATCATGTTTGCTTTTCAGGTATGCAATTTTTTATACTTTACCGTTTACTGTGCTTTATTGTTAACCATTTTTTTGTCTTCAGGTACGCCATTCACGACTTTGAGTGGTTATACTAGAATGATGCCTGCAGGTTTAGGTATCATCTTGGTATCATTCTTTTCAGCCAGCGGTCGGCTTTCATGTAAAAGCAATCCTAGCGGCTAATTAGCCTCTAGACTGCTTTTACAAGCCGTGGGAGGGAATGCCCCCCCCCACCATCTTCTGTGTTTTTCTCTGGCTCTCCTGTCTCAACAGGGAACCTGAGAATGCAGCCGGTGATTCAGCCAGCTGACCATAGAGCTGATCAGAGACTAGAGTGGCTCCAAACATCTCTATGGCCTAAGAAACCAGAAGCTACGAGCATTTTATGACTTAGATTTTGCTGGATGTAAATAGCGCCATTGGGAAATTGGGGAAGCATTTTATCACACCGATCTTGGTGTGGTCAGATGCTTTGAGGGCAGAGGAGAGATCTAGGGTCTAATAGACCCCAATTTTTTCAAAAAAGAGTACCTGTCACTACCTATTGCTATCATAGGGGATATTTACATTCCCCGAGATAACAATAAAAATGATTAAAAAAAAAAATGAAAGGAACAGTTTAAAAATAAGATAAAAAAGCAAAAAAATAATAAATAAAAAAAAAAAGCACCCCTGTCGCCCCCTGCTCTCGCGCTAAGGCGAACGCAAGCGGCGGTCTGTCGTCAAACGTAAACAGCAATTGCACCATGCATGTGAGGTATCACCGCAAAGGTCAGATCGAGGGCAGTAATTTTTGCAGTAGACCTCCTCTGTAAATCTAAAGTGGTAACCTGTAAAGGCTTTTAAAGGCTTTTAAAAATGTATTTATTTTGTTGCCACTGCACGTTTGTGCGCAATTTTAAAGCATGTCATGTTTGGTATCCATGTACTCGGCCTAAGATCATCTTTTTTATTTCATCAAACATTTGGGCAATATAGTGTGTTTTAGTGCATTAAAATTGAAAAAAGTGTGTTTTTTCCCCAAAAAATGCGTTTGAAAAATCGCTGCGCAAATACTGTGTGAAAAAAAAAAATGAAACACCCACCATTTTAATCTGTAGGGCATTTGCTTTAAAAAAAATATATAATGTTTGGGGTTCATAGTAATTTTTTTGCAAATAAAAAACAACTTTTTCATGTAAACAATAAGTGTCAGAAAGGGCTTTGTCTTCAAGTGGTTAGAAGAGTGGGTGATGTGTGACATAAGCTTCTAAATGTTGTGCATAAAATGCCAGGGCAGTTCAAAACCCCCCCAAATGACCCCATTTTGGAAAGTAGACACCCCAAGCTATTTGATGAGAAGCATGTCGAGTCCATGGAATATTTTATATTGCGACACAAGTTGCGGGAAAGAGACAAATTTTTTTTTTTTTTTTTGCACAAAGTTGTCACTAAATGATATATTGCTCAAACATGCCATGGGAATATGTGAAATTACACCCCAAAATACATTTTGCTGCTTCTCCTGAGTACGGGGATACCACATGTGTGAGACTTTTTGGTAGCCTAGCCGCGTACGGGACCCCAAAAACCAAGCACCGCCTTCAGGCTTTCTAAGGGCGTGAATTTTTGATTTCACTCTTCACTGCCTATCACAGTTTCGGAGGCCATGGAAAGCCCAGGTGGCACAAACCCCCCCAAATGACCCAATTTTGGAAAGTAGACACCCAAATCTATTTGCTGAGAGGTATAGTGAGTATTTTGCAGACCTCACTTTTTGTCACAAAGTTTTGAAAATTGAAAAAAGAAAAAAAAAATGTTTTTTCTTGTCTTTCTTCATTTTCAAAAACAAATGAGAGCTGCAAAATACTCGCCATGCCTCTCAGCAAATAGCTTGGGGTGTCTACTTTCCAAAATGGGGTCATTTGGGGGGGTTTTGTGCCACCTGGGCATTCCATGGCCTCCGAAACTGTGATAGGCAGTGAAGAGTGAAAAAAAAAATTTTCACCCTTAGAAATCCTGAAGGCGGTGATGTAATTTCGGGGCCCCGTACGCGGCTAGGCTCCCAAAAAGTCCCACACATGTGGTATCCCCATACTCAGGAGAAGCAGCTAAATGTATTTTGGGGTGCAATTCCACATATGCCCATGGCCTGTGTGAGCAATATATCATTTAGTGACAACTTTGTGTGCAAAAAAAAAAAAAAAAGTGTCAGTTTCCCGCAACTTGTGTCAAAATATAAAATATTCCATGGACTCAATATGCCTCTCAGTAAATAGCTTGGGGTGTCTACTTTCCAAAATGAAGTCATTTGGGGGGAGTTTTGTGCCACCTGGGCATTCCATGGCCTCCGAAACTGTGATAGGCAGTGAAGAGTGAAATCAAAAATTTACACCCTTAGAAATCCTGAAGGCGGTGATTGGTTTTCGGGGCCCCGTACGCGGCTAGGCTCCCAAAAAGTCCCACACATGTGGTATCCCCATACTCAGGAGAAGCAGCTGAATGTATTTTGGGGTGCAATTCCACATAGGCCCATGGCCTGTGTGAGCAATATATCATTTAGTGACAATTTTTTGTAAATATATATTTATTTTTTTTGTCATTATTCAATCACTTGGGACAAAAAAATAAATATTCAATGGGTTCAACATGCCTCTCAGCAATTTCCTTGGGGTGTCTACTTTCCAAAATGGGGTCATTTGGGGGGTTTTGTACTGCCCTGCCATTTTAGCACCTCAAGAAATGACATAGGCAGTCATAAACTAAAAGCTGTGTAAATTACAGAAAATGTACCCTAGTTTGTAGACGCTATAACTTTTGCGCAAACCAATAAATATACGCTTATTGACATTTTTTTTACCAAAGACATGTGGCCGAATACATTTTGGCCTAAATGTATGACTAAAATTTAGTTTATTGGATTTTTTTATAACAAAAAGTAGAAAATATCATTTTTTTTCAAAATTTTCGGTATTTTTCCGTTTATAGCGCAAAAAATTAAAACCGCAGAGGTGATCAAATACCATCAAAAGAAAGCTCTATTTGTGGGAAGAAAAGGACGCAAATTTCGTTTGGGTACAGCATTGCATGACCGCGCAATTAGCAGTTAAAGCGACGCAGTGCCAAATTAGAAAAAGACCTCTGGTCCTTAGGCAGCATAATGGTCCGGGGCTCAAGTGGTTAAATGCTTCTTCTTTCTTCTATCTTCTATCTTCCTTCATCTTCTTCTTCTTCTTCTGGCTCTTCTGGTTCTTCCTCCGGTGTTCTCATCCAGCATCTCCTCCGCGGCGTCTTCTATCTTCTTCTCCTCGGGCTGCTCCACACCCATGGCATGGGGGGAGGCTCCCGCTCTTCTCTTCATCTTCTTCTCTTCTTCATCTTCTTCTCTTCTTCATCTTCTTCTCCGGGCCGCTCCGCACCCATGCTGGCATGGTGGGAGGCTCCAGCTGTGTGACGTGTCTCCTCTTCTGACGGTTCTTAAATAACGGGGGCGGGGCCACCCGGTGACCCCGCCCCCTCTGATGCACTCTGACTTGACAGGACTTCCCTGTGACGTCACGGGGAATGCCACAGGGAAGTCCCATCATGTCCCGTGCGTCAGAGGGGGGCGGGGTCAGATGAAGAAGAAGATGAAGAGAAGAGCGGGAGCCTCCCCCCATGCCATGGGTGCGGAGCAGCCCGAGGAGAAGAAGATAGAAGACGCCGCGGAGGAGATGCTGGACGAGAACACAGGAGGAAGAACCAGAAGAGCCAGAAGAACCAGAAGAAGAAGATGAAGGAAGATAGAAGAAAGAAGAAAGAAGAAGCATTTAAATAAAGGAATTGTCAAAAACTGTCTCTTGTCATTTTTAACATTTTTGACAGTTTTTTAGTGAAATGGTAGGTGTACTTTTGTACCCCCTTATCATTTCACACAGGGGGGGGTGGGATCTGGGGGTCCCCTTGTTAAAGGGGGCTTCCAGATTCCGATAAGCCCCCCACCCGCAGACCCCCACAACCACCGGCCAGGGTTGTGGGGATGAGGCCCTTGTCCTCATCAACATGGGGACAAGGTGTTTTGGGGGGCTACCCCAAAGCACCCTCCCAATGTTGAGGGCATGTGGCCTGGTACGGTTCAGGAGGGGGGCGCTCTCTCGCCCCCCCTCTTTTCCTGCGGCCTGCCAGGTTGCGTGCTCGGATAAGGGTCTGGTATGGATTTTTGGGGGGACCCCACGCCGTTTTTTTTTTTTATTTTTGCGCGGGGTTCCCCTTAAAATCCATACCAGACCTGAAGGGCCTGGTATGGAATTTAGGGGGACCCCCACGTCATTTTCTTTTAAATTTTGGCTGGGGTTCCCCTTAATATCCATACCAGACCTGAAGGGCCTGGTATGGAATTTAGGGGGACCCCCACGTCATTTTTTTTAAAATTTTGGTTCAGGGTTCCCCTGTGGGGAATTCCCATGCCGTTTTTATCAATTAACTTTTATGTGTATTGTCGGACCGGCAATGCAGTAGTTTTAAATGACTTTTTTTCCTTTGAAATGTCAGTTTGCTGTCAGACTGTTCTAAACATGGGAAACATGCGCCCCCTTTACAGGCATACTATAGACACCCCCCAGCTACGAAATTTAAAGGGATATTACACTTTTATTGTTTGACTTTAAGAATTATTAAAATCACTGCTCCTGAAAAAATGGCCGTTTTTAAAACTTATTTTTGCATTCATCCATGTCCCCTGGTGCAGGACCCAGGTCCCCAAACACTTTTTATGACAATACCATGCATATAAGCCTTTAAAATTAGCACTTTTGATTTCTCCCATAGACTTTTAAAGGGTGTTCCGCGACATTCAAATTTGCCGCGAACACCCCAAATTGTTCGCTGTTCGTCGAACTTGTGAACAGCCGATGTTCGAGTCGAACATGAGTTCGACTCGAACTCGAAGCTCATGCCTAATCTCAACAATGGCCAAGAGAAATGGGAGGTACCTGGCTCAAATTTCAAGTGTTGTTGCAAAGAGTCTGAATACTTATGCCAATGTAATACTTCATTTGTCATGTCATTGGTGATCTGATGTCACCAATGACATCCCTTTTAAACATACATTATCTCACAAAAGTGAGTACACCCCTCACATTTTTGTAAATATTTTATTATATCTTTTCATGTGACAACACTGAAGAAATTATACTTTGCTACAGTAGTGAGTGTACAGCTTGTTTAACAGTTAAAAGTTGCTGTCCCCTTAAAATAACTCAACACACAGCCATTAATGTCTAAACCACTGACAACAAAATTGAGTACCCCCCTAAGTGAAAATGTTCAATTTGGGCCCAATTAGCAATTTTCCCTCCCCGGTGTCATGGGAGTATTACAAGGTCTCTGGTGTGAATGGGAAGCAGTTATGTTACATTTGGTGTTATCGCTCTCACTCTCTCATACTGGTCACTGGAAGTTCAAAATGGCACCTCATGGCAAAGAACTTTCTGAGGATCTGAAGAACTGAATTGTTGCTCTACATAAAGATGGCCTAGGCTATAAGAAGATTCCCAAGGCCCTGAAATTGAGCTGCAGCATGGTGGCCAAGACCATACAGCAGTTTAACAGTACAGGTTCCACTCAGAACAGGCCTCGCCATGGTCGACCAAAGAAGTTGAGTGCACGTGCTCAGCGTCATAGCCAGAGGTTGTCTTTGGGATGTATGAGTGCTGCCAGCATTGCTGCAGAGGTTGAAGGGGTGGGGGGTCAGCCTGTCAGTGCTCAGACCATACACCGCACACTGCATCAAATTGGTCCGCATGGCTGTCATCCCAGAAGGAAGTCTTTTCTAAAGATTTTGCACAAGAAAGCCTGCAAACAGTTTGCTGAAGACAAGCAGACTAAGGACATGGATTACTGGAACTATGTCCTGTGGTCTGATGAGATCAAGATAAACTTATTTGGTTGAGATGGTGTCAAGTGTGTGTGGCAGCAACCAGGTGAGGAATACAAAGACAAGTGTGTCTTGCCTATAGTTAAGCATGGTGGGGGGAGTGTCATGGTCTGGGGCTGCATAAGTGCTGCCAGCTCTGGGGAGCTACAGTTCATTGAGGGAACCATCAATGCCAACATGTACTGTACTGTGACAAACTGAAGCATAGCATGATCCCCTCCCTTCGGAGACTGGGCCACAGGGCAATATTCCAACATGACAATGATCCCAAACACACCTCCGAGACGACCACTACCTTGCTAAAGGAGTTGAGGGTAAAGGTGATGGACCGGCCAAGCATGTCTCCAGACCTAAACCCTATTGAGCATCTGTGGGGCATCCTCAAACAGAAGGTGGAGGAGCGCAAGATCTCTAACATCCACCAGCTCTGTGATGTCGTCATGGAGGAGTGGAAGAGGACTCCAGTGGCCACCTGTGAAGCTCAGGTGAACACAATGCCCAAGAGGTTTAAGGCAGTGCTGGAAAATAATGGTAGCCACACAAAATATTGACACTATGGGCCCAATTTGGACACTTAGGGGTGTACTCACTTTTGTGGCCAGCGGTTTAGACATTAATGGCATGTGTTGAGTTATTTTGAGGGGACAGCAAATTTACACTGTTATACAAGCTGTACACTCACTACTTTACATTGTAGAAAAGTGTAATTTCTTCAGTGTTGTCACATGAAAAGATATAATAAAATATTTACAAAAATGTGAGGGGTGTACTCACTTTTGTGAGATACTGTATATATAGACAAGACAATAGCCCTGAGACTTTAAATGAGGTGTGACATAAATGGCCGCTGGTTGTAATGTAAACATAATGTTACTTTCACGCCTCTTACTCAACGTATGTGAGGGGAGTATCCATCTTGGTGTCTTGGTATCCATCTCCCATGTGTCATAGACGCGGTCCACACAGATCCGCTGGGTAAATTTGTTATACTGGTACACACTATATGGCAGCAGAGGTATGTCTTTGCAGGTATATATGTGCCTCTGCCCTTTAAGCCCGAAATTTTGTACACTATACTGGAGAGGATCACCCCCTATTGTCCTGCTAAAATTTTACTACTAGGCGATTTTAATGCCATCCTCTCCCCAGATTTGGATAGACCCTTGCCACCTAAGTCCTTCACCGGGGAGTTGTCAAATTGGGCATTATCTGCAGGTGTCATAGAAGTCTGGAGGTGGAAATTCCCATCCACTAAAACTTTTTCCTGTTTTTCCACCTCTTACAAAACTGCCTCAAGAATTGACTATGCTTTTGCTAACCCCTCTATGTTGACGGACGTTCTAGACGTGTCCTATTTGCCCAGTGGTCTCTCTGATCACAGCCCGCTAAAAATCACCTTGCGCACCTCCTCCTCTCATAGTGGCTATATGTGGCGGCTCAGTGCTCAATGGATTTCCCAACCTGACATAGCAGAACAGACCCCCCTAGCCCTAAGTGATTACTGGGACTCTAATGAAGGGTCATCCTCTCCTGAGATAGTCTGGGATGCTTCCAAAGCATTTACAAGGGGCCATTACATCTCAGCCATCAAGGCAGTTAGGGCGCAGCAAACTGCTGCCACTTCGGCATTGGAGGGTGGGGTAGAGTTGGCTTCTACCCATTACGGGTTGGATCACTCCACCTCAAACTTTGATGCACTGCAGGCATCCAAACACAGTCTTCACCTTCACTTACCAGAGGTTACTAGATTAGAACTGTATCACACGAAACAAAAATTCTTTGAACATGGAGACAGGAATGGCAGACTGTTGGCAATGATGTCCCACCATGACACCCCGAGTACTGTGATTCCTGAACTCACCTCCCCCACGGGTGAGGCCATCTCTTCTCCAGAGGCCATTTTGCTAGTGTTCCATGACTTTTATCAATCCTTATATACCTCTACATTACCCACGGGTTTATACCCAGAGGGGTTGGAACTCCTTCTGGATCTGATAGCTCTTAGCTGGCTCTCCAACTTGGAGAGATCCCACTAGTTGCCCCAATTACCGCTGAGGAGGTTCTTGCTGTGATAAATTCCCTGTCCACTGGCAAGGCTCCTGGCCCGGATGGTCTTCTGGTTGATTTTTACGTAGCACATGCCAGCATGTTGGCTCCCCGGATGGCTGCCTTATTTACTCATTGCCTGGAGCAGGGCTCTCTCCCACTCTCCATGGCCCACGCGCATGTTATTCTTATTCCCAAGACTGATAAAGGTCCAAAGTTATGTGCATCTTATAGACCTATAGCTCTCCTTAACAACAACCTCAAAATTCTAACTAAGCTCCTTACTGCTAGACTTAACCCTTTACTTCCCTTCCTCATAAATTCAGATCAGACCGGTTTCATGACCCAAAAGTCTACAGATATTAACCTTCGTAGATTGTTCACTAATTTCCATGCAGGGCATGACAATCAGGGTACCACAGAGTAGTCGCCTCTCTCGATATTGTGAAGGCGTTTGACTCCATAGATTGGCCTTTCCTGTGGGAGATTCTGTGGAGAATGGGATTCCCCCTGGTGTTTATCCAATGGTTGCAGACTATATATCGTTCGCCGACAGCTGCCATTCATCTGGGGGGTCATCTTTCTCCTGTATTTGAGCTTGCTAGGGGTACGGGGCAGGGCTGTCTTCTCTCTCCGGCCCTTTTTGCCATTGCCATGGAGCCGGTGGCTGAGGCACTACGTGTCTCGCCACACCTTAAGGGACTCCGTTTGGCCTGGCTGGAGGAGAGCGTGGCCCTGTACACAGACGACCTCCTCCTCTTTCTAAACAATGTTGACTCTCCTCTCTGCAAGGAGCATTGTTGGTCCTAGAAAATTTTTCTGAAGTGACAGGGCTTAAGGTCAATTGGTCAAAGTCGCAATTGCTTGCCATTGATGCGCATGCAAAAAGAGAGGCTCCGGCTTCTCTTCAGTTAAAATGGGTGGATGAATTTAAATACTTGGGGGTAGGTATTTCTAGGAATGTGGCTGACTTCATTCCACTAAACTTGTCCCCAGTAGTCAAGTCAGTGAAAGCCAAGCTGAAAGCATGGGAGAATCTTCCTCTGTCCCTGTTGGGTCGTATTAACCTCATCAAAATGAAAATCCTTCCCAAGTTTACATATTTGTTTCGTAACTCCCCTCAGTGGATCCCTAAATCATTTTTTTCCCATCTAAATAAAATTTTCTCCTCCTTCCTATGGGGTCCACGTCCTCCCCGCTTCAAACTAACCACTCTAATGAGCCTTTTTTGCAGGGGGGCCTGGCGTTCCCGGACTTCCACAAGTATTACATTGTGGCTCAATTGGTCACTGCATTCTGGTGGCTTGTTCCGGACAGATCCGACCCGGCCTGGGCCATGGAGGCTGCGGTGTTACGGTCTGCGGAGTCTTTGTCGAACCTCCTTTTGCGGGGTCCAAAGGCTCCGTACGACCTGACCCCCTCCATGTGTACCACCTTTAGGGCCTGGCAGGAGGGCTTGGCCTGTGAAAAGTATCCTTTGATTGCGGTATCCCCGAATGCCCCCCTCTGAAACAATCCCAACCTACATCACCTTTTCAAAATTCCAGACCCTGTGGTGTGGACCAAGTACCGTATCAAAGTTCTCTTAGATGTCACCTCAGACCTCTCAATCTTCCCCTTTGATCATTTAATATCTCACCACAGTGTCCCGCCCTCACACAAATTCAGGTATCTTCAGTTGTCCCATGCTTTCAGGGCCCGGTTTCCACCAGGCCAGGGGCAGCTGGTGCAATCTGACTTGGAACAGATTTTGCACTTTGTCTGCACCAATAAGTCCACCTCCGTGCTCTACGCACACCTCCTCCGGGTCTCATCTCCTGAGTTGTCCAGGCTCCGTCAGCAATGGGGCCAGGACATTCCGGAGCTGGACTCCGAGGACTGGGAGGATATATGGGACCTCCCATTTAAAATACTGGTTTCCCTGAGAGATTGCCTCATTCAGTACAACATTGTTCACAGAGCATATCTCACTCCCACTCGGGTGCAAAGGATGAGGTCTTCCCTCTCCCCGAAGTGCTGGTGGTGTGACCATGCTCCGGGGGACTACATTCACATCTTTTGGTCCTGCCCGGTAATTTCAGTTTTTTGGTCACAAATTCTTATGGAGGTGAATGAACTACTAAGTATCTCTATTGTCCCATCCCCAAGAAAAACCTGGTGTCCAGGGTGGCTGAGAGAACCCTGTTGGGTCTCTTGCTGTTCTATGCCAGGAAGTCCATCATCCTATTCTGGGAGCAGAAAACTCCTCCCTCTATAGGTCTAAGGAAAACACTTGTCAGTAATGTGATACCCCTGTACAAAGATACCTATATTCATAGAGGCTGTCCGAAAAAATATGACAGGGTCTGGTCTAAGTGGTTGACGGAACCCTCCACCGCTGCAGCAGACTAGAAGGTCTCTCGCTATCTGATGACCTCCCTTGAAGTCTTGATAAACCAACCCTTGCCAGCACAATAACTTAGGTGGGCTAGTTAACTATCAACCTATCCCTGGAGCGTGAGCCAGGCCAGCACATGGATGATGGTACATTATGGTAGTCACAAATAATCTAATGTTTCTTGGTTCCGTTATGCTGACTTGCGACCCCTGAACGGGTCCCACCCCAGATGTTAGCCAGGTGTTGGCTGTACTGTTGTATGTTTGTTTTGTCTATGTATTTGCTAAAAACAAAATAAAAAGGTTAAAAATAAAAACCCATAATGTTACATTTTTTGAAAGATAGGTACAGTAAACATAATAGTGCATGCAATCTATAAGCAACAACAATGCCGGCATGTACAGTATGTAAATATCAATTGGACCATACATGTGAGGTATCGTAGCAATTGTCAGAGTGAGAGCAATAATTCTAGGACTATAATTCATAATTAAAGCTAAATTGATAACCTGCAAAATGCTTTAAGCCCCCATTCACATCGGGCAATTTGACATGTGATTTATATGGCAAATCACAGCCTATTTTCGGCAACAACACCATCCGAATCGGTGCAACGCTAACTTTTCGGTGCTGCACTGATCTCCAAAAGTAGTTCCTGCACTACTTTTAGCAAGTTCAGGGGCTGCACTACTTTTGGCTTGTTAAATAGACATCAATAGACATTTGTGCATGAACCCACACAGATGACTTTCAAATCGCCCCCAAACTCGCAATGAAATGCGGGTTTTAAATCGTGCGAGTGCAGCTAAACTCACACGGTTTTAAGCCCGCCTCCATTGTGAACGTATCCTTAAAGTGTCACCTAAGGAGAATTTTGAGTACCATTGTTTTTTGTGATTTCATGGGAGAAATTTTAAGCTTAACATGTTTGTATTTTTATTACTTACTCGACGCAACCCAATCTTTTTATATTTGACAAAAAAATTAGTTATTATTTTTATGTTTGATTGCACTAAAATTCCAATTTTTTCTTGAAAATATGTGTCTGATAAATAGCTGCACACATAACATTGCAAATACCGCCATTTTATTCTCCAGGGTCTCTTTTTTCAGAATAAAACTGTATATACTTTTGAGGGGTTTAAATTAATTTCTAACAAAAATTCCTGATTTTGTGTTCAGAAAAATTTCAAAATTGCTCTGGCAGGCAAGTGGATAAAGATGTCAAAATTCTCCTCGTGCCTAAGGAATCTTTTCTATTCAATCTGAATGATTATTGTCTTGTGGCACTTACAGTACACTATTTATAATAAATGTTTGCAAAACTGGCTTTGCAGCATGTTAAAGGAAGCATAACAGTAAGGTTAGATTCCTTGCAGTTTGCATTCCTGTCAAACAGGTCAACCGGGGATCCAATTGCAATAGCACATTATATTGCCTTTATTTACCTTGAGGGTAAAGATGTCACATTGATGTTTGTGGACTTCAGGTCTCCTTTTATTGATATTTGCCAAATAAAAATTGTATCTAAGCTTGGTTTCTTGAGCGTGGGGTCCCCAATCTGCAAATGCATTTTGGATTTTTTAATAAATAGGCCATAGGTTGTCAAAATTGGTGAACAGTCTAATTCTGTGTTTTTTTTTTTGTTTCATAAAAGTTTTATTGCAAAATATAAAGATATACAGAAAGCTAAATCTTAGGCAAGGAGCAATTACAGTTGTAACATATACTGCTTCAAAATTTAGGTAAAATCCAATGACAGCTACACAGATGGACAACGTTATTAAAGAGGCCAACACGAGCAACCAAAATTAGCAAGTATGTAATATTAAAAACAAAAACAAAAGAGAACTATTGTAAGATGGACAATCAACGCTACCCTCAAAACAAATCAATAAATCATGTGAAATAATACTTGCTGAAATAATTTATAAAATTGTAGTGACAAAAGGTGCTACAACATAGAAAAACTTGAATATGAGGTTTAAACTAAATATAAAAAAGAAACTAAGTGCGCTACCTACAATAGTGTAAGTGAAATTAAATAAATTGTGAATGAAGAAATGAACAGTCCATCCTCTCCCAGTCAATGCCTCTTACGGAGAAACGCAGCGTCAGGTGGAGCCTGAGGACCTGATGTCACCACATACCAGCTGGTCGGCTTCAGCCACGGCTGTGTAGTTTTCGTTTGCAACTGTGTTTGCTTTGCTTCTGATGTCAGTCGTCCATCATGTGGAATAAATATTTTACCTACTACACCATGAAGCGTCTCTCTTCCTCTTCTTAATGTTTTACTATATGTCACGAGCTGCATTGTTGGAGCAGTGGATATAAAGAGAACATTCCTAGCTGCCGCTCCAGCGCTGAGAATTGCCAGATGTGGAGGGAATTTTGATCAGCTGTTTTCTAATAACGGAGCCAATTATCCTGAGCCTGAAAGATCTCTGTAGTAGGGATCCAGCATATCTGGTAAGCAGCCCATCTTTACCTTTACTTGACCTGTGAAGAGTTGTGGTGAAGACGGCACTGTTTCAATTGAAGAATTTGACCTTAGAACACCTCCTATAATAGGACATCACTTAGCTTTTTGATGGACTGTTCATTTTTTCATTCACAATTTATTTAATTTCACTTACACTATTGTAGGTAGCGCACTTAGTTTCTTTTTTATAAAAAGAGAACTATTATATAAGGTAAGTTGGCCATAACAATTATGCCGCGTACACACGGACGGACTTTACAGCAGACTTTGCCCGGCGGACTTTTCGACATACTTTACGACGGACTTTCTGAATGAACGGACTTGCCTACACACAATCCACTAAAGTCTGTCGAATTTGTACATGATGACGTACGACCGGACTAAAAGGAAGTTCATAGCCAGTAGCCAATAGCTGCCCTAACATGGCTTTTTGTCCGTCAAACTAGCATACAGACGAGCGGACTTTTGGACCGGACTCGAGTTCGACAGATAGATTTAAAACATGTTTCAAATCTAAGTCCGTCCAACTTTTGAGCAAACAAAGTCCGCTGGAGCCCACACACGATCGAATTGTCCGACGAAATCCCGTCCGCCGGGCAAAGTCTGCCATAAAGTCCGCTCGTGTGTAGGCGGTATTAGTCTTGCTAGTCAGAAGGATAAGGCTAACAGAAGTTATGACAATAGCAACTGTAACTCCAATTGGGATTATGCACTAATGGGGAAGAAACCCTGGGCGGAGAATAGAGAAAAGAAGACAAAAGAGAGAGAGAGATAGAGGAGGGAGAAAAAAAAGGGGGGGGGGGAATAAGAGCATAGCAAGGGAAATGGGCAAAATGTTAGCATTATCGAATGTGGACAAAGTAGTATCGGGCAACCACCGGGATGGGGGTTGTCGGCCGCACTAGTTGGTCCAGGACTAAGGAATCCAAAAAAAATTTGTTCATGGCCAAGTGATTACTTAGGTTGACCTACAAATATACTATATTCCGCAGACTCTTTATACGTTATCCAGCTGTATGAAGTCTTGGTGAATTTGGACATCTTATCAAGTGATCTATGTTATTTTTATGTGTGTTAAGCCCACTATTATTTAGCTTGCATATATCTGATTGTGCTGCTCAATAATAGGGAAATTGTGTCAATAAATTTGCAGATTACACTACTATTGTAGACAGGATTTAAAATAATGATATGTAGAGAAAGGCGCTTCAAAGTGCAGTATGTCAGCAATTTTAATAAAAGGTGGTTAAAAACACTTACAGGATTACCAAGTAAACAGGCTCATCACTGTATGAAGTCCTCCTGAGATGGTATACCCTGCCACTGTGCTGGCCAGCAGCTGCAAGAACCAAGGGTCTGGAGGAGCAAGATGGCTGCCGCACTTCCTGAAACCACCATGGAACACAGGGGGTAAAAGTAACATCAGCAAGGGGCGGTGACCAGTTTCAGAGCATGCTCTAAGGCTCCTTCTCCAAATATATATAGCATCTGGAGGACCCTTCTAGCAGAAGCGCCTCTACTTACCATTCTCGATTAAAAATAATGATGAGGCTCAGGGGCAGACTAACAACTCATGGGGCCCCCGGGCAATAGGAGATTATGGGGCCCCCGGGCAATAGGAGAAGATTATGGGGTCCCCGAGCAATAAGAGATTATGGGGCCCCCAGGCAATAGATTATGGGGCCACACAGTATACACATACACACATACAGTATACACACACAGACACAATATACACACACAGTATACACACACAGAATATGCATACACACACTGAAAAGGTACTGGAGAAGCGTGGCAGCTATAATCTTGGGATTTTTAAAAAAACACAAATTTTTACATACTGTCCCTGGTTTTATTGAGGCTGGCAACCCTGATGGGGCCCCTTAGTGGCATGGGGCCCTCGGGCAGTGTCCGAATGGTCAGTCCGCCCCTGATGAGGCTCCATATCAGGCAGAAATCAATAATTTGTGGGGGTGGTGCAAAGAAAATGATCTGCAGTAAAACTTAGTGAGGAAGGATGAGGGCGCTTCTGTAAGGAAGGAAATCCAGACCCGGATGGTAGTGTCTCTAAGTGCAGTATTTTACAATTTATTCATGTGGCAGAAGGGGTTAAAAATACTTACAAGAGTCACCATAAATGCAGGCATATCAATGTAGATATCCTCTTAAGCCATATGATCCAATGTCTCTGTTGGGGGGAGAGAGCCATCCAGCAGCTGTCATGAACCCAGAATGACACAGAGGGGTGAGGAAGCAAAGATGTGGCCTGGCTTCCGGAACCACACTGGAACGCACGTGGGCAGTAGTGACGTTGGGTAGTTACAGTGGGCAGTAACGTGTTTTGTAGCATTCGCGGCTCCTTCATCAGACCTATGCCCATTCTTACTCGGTTGGCTTATGAAGGGTGAGGGGGAGGAGAAGGGGAGGGGCTGGGGCTTGGTACATTGGATGAATTGAGTAAAAGCCTTAGTGGAAAGCCGAGGATTGTTGATGATGACATAATGGAAGCATGATTTGTCAAGGGCACATATACAGAACGATACTATTGTGACAGAAATGCATAACAATGATAACAAGCAATATTAGGAACGACTAAGGGTAGAATATGAACACATGAAAGAGGTTTTAAGAGGGGATAAACATACAGTAGATGGGAGTAAACATGTATTAAGCATCATAATGGGATGTTGGTACTTCTTAAAGGGCCAGGTCGTAAATAAAGAAAGACCACGATTGATGATAATAGTAAAACTAGTTAATAGGAAAGATAAAATCCTAGGACTTATTTTATGGTGCATTAGGAATGCTTTGGAGCCAAGAGTGAATTAATAACTGGATGAACAATTTAAAAAATATATATATTAATAAAAAATTAATAATAAAAAATATAAAATTAATAAAAAAATAATAACAATGAAATAATAATAAACTGAGCAAAAGATTGTTATTTTTGGACCAATCTGAGAGGTCCAATGGCATTGGTTATAAATGTGTGCAACAAAAGGTTGTATATAGCCACTCTTTGTGTAAACGTCTGTATAGTATAGAGTTTTCATAACTATATGTGTTATACTTTATCTCTATTGTATGTCGGTTTTCAGATGATGTATAGTAGTTGAGACGATGTCTCCTGTGGAAAGCTGATGTTAGGGGAAACATTATGAGTGATCCAGGTTATGCATACTACAGTAATATATAATATCAATCCTATAATATAGTGCTGATTTCTAATTCTTAGTTCATTCCCCCTGGTGAGAGCACATTCAGGGCATAAATCCAGTATGTTTTCCTTTCGGCAGAGACGCTAGAATCTCTCTGCCTCAGAGAAACTAGCAGGGATGGATTCGATGACCCACATTTTTAGACCAAATATAGATTTTTTATAGTATTCAGCAAAGTGTTTGGGGACACTATGCTCATCCTTGCCGGCTTCAATGGACCGGCAGTGTTCCCCAAAACGTTTCCGTAAGGTGCGTATTGTCCTGCCCACGTTGTGGAGACCGCAGGGGCAGGACTAGCAGTAAACCACATACTCTGTAGATCAGGTGTAGAACTCCCTAATTTTATATGTGTTCCCTTTGAATGTAAATTCTTTTTGTCCATGATGGATGAAGCTACATGTAAGACACAGAGGTTTTCGACACTGGTACATTCTAATGGAAAAGAACTTCAATGATGGAGATATGTGCTTTGTTGTTTTCAGTTTGCTAGGTGCTTTCTTTCCTTTTATGTTGGGGGCTTTTCTATATGAGAATTTTGGTTTAACTGGTAAGCTATCCTTTAAGTGGGGACCTGTAGCAGTATAGCACTATATATTCCATATTTTTATGTTGGTTGTAGAAGTGGGTAGTGAAACAAATCACGTTTGATGCGTTGTCTACCCAGTTTACTGGGGTGTTAGGGTTTATGTATGTAGTACATGCCTCTTCGATTAGGGGAGATGGATATCGTTTTTCCTATAATTTCTGTTTGAGGGTTTCACTCTGGGTTTTATAGTCATCTTATTTTGTACAATTATGCCTGAGGTGGCAGAATTGACTCTTGGGGATGTTGTTTAGCCAGCGAGGGTGGTGACAGCTGTTATAGTGTAAGAAAGTTTCCTGCGGTGGGTTTGTTACACTTTCTAGCATGAATTTGACCATTATCATGGTATAAATCAAGGTTCAGGAATGCCAGATGTTCATAGTTTTGAACGGAGGTGAAGGATAGGCCCATCAAGTTATCATTACAGTGGGAGACAAATTTGTTAATTGTTAATTTGTTGTTAATTTCTCTGTCCCAAATAATTATTATATTGTCGATGTATCAACCATAGAAGATGATGCTGTTATCCCATATATATGGTGCCCCCCAGTGACCCGTGGTTAAGTTTGCATAGGAGGGCGCAAAGTTGGTTCCCATGGCTGTGCCATGGGTTTAAAGGTAGTAGTTATCTTTGAACTGGAAATAATTATGTGTTAAGCAGAACATTGTGGCATCTAGGATGAATTGGGCCTGGTTTGGATGGATGGACTTATCTTCGATCAAGAGGGTATGTAGGGCCTGCATAGTGATATTTCCGGGGGATGGATGTGTATAGTGATTGAACATCCAAGAAGAGCCAGGAATAGGTGGGTTCTAGTAGCTCAAGCAGGTGTATACCATCTCTAATATAAGATTGTAAGTTCTGTACCAGTGGTTGCAAGAAATAGTCTATGTATTAGAAGAACCCACTGATGATGCTGTTCATTGAGGCTACAATGGGTCTGCCTGGGGGGTTGGTGATATGTTTATGTACCTTAGGTAGGTAGTAAAAATATGGTGCGTGGTGGTACTTCTTGACTAAAAGGAAGCTAAATTTTTAGTAATGACATGGTCCCGTAATGCTCGGTTGACCAAGGCAGTAGCAACATTTTTTCTTTAGATGGCTCTGGTGTTCAGCTTCCTGGCACTTAGAAGCATAGCCACCACTATCTCTGAGAGCCCTTTTGACCTTAGAAGGTCCTCCTCAGTTGCCAGGTTGTCTAGTTGAAGCTCTCCTGCTTGAGGCCTGCTAGGGGTCTCTGATGCATCAGATCTTCCCTGGGAGGAAGTGGCCAGGGCTGTTTGGCTGAAAGGCTGAGTGGCTGAGAGAACCAAGCCCTTTTTGGCCAGTATGGTGCAATCACTATTAATGTCATCTATTTCTGTAAGAACTTGTTCAGGAACCAAGGAATCAGATGCACTAGGGGGAAGGTATAACATATCCTGAAATGCTAAAGATGTTTAAGTCCCTGAATCCCCAAGGCCCGGTCTTGCAGGTTTAGCGGAAAAAAAATTTGACTTGGTATTTTTGTGGAACCCAAACAGGTCTATGTCTGGCACTCCCCATTGTGCTGATTTCTTGGTGACTGAGGAAGTCTGCCACTTGGTTGTAATCCCCTTTGATATGAATCGCTGTCAGAGGTAGCAAGTTCCTCTCTGCTCACTGGCAGATCTGATTGGAATTGTCTGACAGTATTAGGACATGGTGACCCCTCAATTGATTTTGGAAATGATTGCTCTGGCAACTGCCATATGTTCCCTCCAATTGAGGATGCCTTGGCTTCTTCCAGGGACCACTTCCCCTGAGCTGGCTGGTCTGTCCGATGGGCCCCCCAATCCCACCTGCTCGCATTCGTTGTCAGTTTGTGAGAGATTGGAAAGGACCAAGCCAGGCCCTGATTTCAATTTGAGTGTTTCCTCTACCACCATAATGCTCTTGTTACTTCTGTTGGGAGAAGGACTGTTCTGCGTAGATCTTCCTGGTCTTGTTCTTGGAGAAGAAAGGCTTGTAGAGGCCTTAAGTGGAGTTTTGCACACTGGACAATCGGAAATGATGATGACCCAGAACTGACATCAGATTCCTGATCCAAACTGTAGGTTGTTCTTTAGAAAACTCACTCTTCTGACCAGGTTTTGGACCTTATTTTCTGGCAGTACCATCTGCTGCTTCACAGAACCGAGGTGGTGCCTTAAGAAAATAGTATTCTGGGTGGATTGAGTATCCACCACCCCAGTGACTTCAGCCATCGTTGGGCTCCAGTGAGATCTTTTGCCAGCTGCACATCTGTCGGGCATACAAAGAGGAGGTCATCCAAATAAAGGGACTATTGTCATGGTCTTCAACCTTAGAAGGGCTAGGGCTTCTCTTAAAATCTTAGTGAATATCCTTGGCGACAGGGATAAGCCAAAGGGGAGAGCCCTGTTCTGGAAGTGGTATTGCTTCCTGTCTAGCTCCACTGCCAACCTTAGGTACTTCTGGGAATTTTCCCATATGGGGACATGGAGATAGGCATCCCTGATGTCCATGGAGGCCATGAAGACTTTTGGTTGAGAGATGTTTCTTAATGGAAAAAAACTATTCCATACAGAACTTCTTGTAACTAATCACTTGGTTCAAGGGCTTTAAGTTTAGAATTAAGAAAAACTTTCCCAATGGTTTCATAATGACGAATATGTGCGAATAGAAACCTTTGCCCCTCTCCCCTTCTGGGACTGGAACAAGGACCCCCTGGTCTACCATTTCTCCCAGAAGAAGGGGGAGAGCTCGACCCTTCTCGGGATCCCTTGGAAGCTTCATCAGGAAAAAATCTCTGGTGGAACGCTGCTGAATTCTAAAGAGTAACCCTTGGCGATGATCTTCACCACGTAACCATTGGCTGTCATCTTCTGCCATTGAGGTAGAAAGGTAGCCAATCTTCCCCCTACTGGCATCCTGTAGTCACTGTTCTTTTGGGGTTTTGCCAGAAGAGCCAAAGAGGACATTGCTCTTTGGCTTCCCCTTGTGGCCTGACCAGTGATTTTTGGGGTGATTGTTCCTGTCTTCTTGAAATTGCTCCTTTTGCCCACGAAAAAACCTCTTCTGAACAGGCTTCCGTTTTTCAGTGGGAAAGGATTTCTTCCTGTCCGCTGTTCTTTCCAAGACCTCATGAAGCTCTGCTCCAAATAGCAAATCTCCAGAAAAGGGAATATTGCATAATCTCAGCTTGGATGCTGGGCCTCTAGACTAGGTTTTGAGCCATCTGGCTCTTTTTGCTACCACTGCCAGGCCTCCTGATATTGCGGCGAGTTTTACCTATTCTGTGGAAGCATCCACTATGTAGCCCACAGAATTAAAGAGGACAGGCAAGGACTTGAGGATCTCTTCCCTGGGGGTACCATTTTTGACGTCGCACTGTAGCTGGGATAGCCAGAAATGCAGATTATGTGCTACACATATTGTGGCTAGCGCTGGTTTCAAGCTGGCGACACTAGTCTCCCATACTCTCTTCAGGCGACATCCCCCCATTTATCCATGCAGTCCTTCAAATGGCCTATATCTTCAAAGGGCAACACTGACCTTTTAGAGACTTTTGACAAGGGAGCATCCAATTTTGGATTTTTGTTCCACACTGCTTGTGGGTCTTCGGAAATCTCCATTTATGACTTGCTGCAAAAAATGGTTTCGTCTCAGGGTCTGCCTATTCCTTATGCACCACCTCAGACATCACCTAGTGGACTGGGAATACTTTGGATTCTTTTTCTATAGACTCTGGTACATCATGTCATGCTTGGAAGATTCTTATCTTCTTCAATTTCCAGCATCTCATAGATGGCCCCTAAAAGGACCTCAACATCATCTAAGGACAGTTTAAACTTGAGGCCCCTTTTTTCTTCCTCTTTACTTTCTTCCTGCTCCAAATCTGAGCTAGCATTGGCCACTTCACTGGTTGCAAGGTTACCTGCTTGATCCTTTACAGTCTCCTGAGACAACGAAGTGACCGGCCTTGGTGAGTCTATAGGAGAGGGATAACTAGTAGAAGCAGCTGGAGTTCTGACATCTGCAATCAGCTTCTTGAACTCCTTAAAGGTAGATGTAATTTCATCCTTAACAGAACCAAAAAAAAATGTCATAAAGGACATCTGACTCTTTTCTGAGCAACCGGCCCACACAGTTTTTACAAAGTGGCTCTGTGTTCTCCGAAGGCATCTTCGTTCTACACTTGGCACAACGCTTTTTGGAAATTTGTTTGGGCTCTTTAAGTGGCTTAGCCTGCCAACAGACATAAACACAGGAGCCATGGCGGTGGGAAAAATCCACACACACCATGTAAGTGCATACCCCCTGACACCTGACAGACAATAACTCCTGCCATGCCCCAGCCTGCTAGGAACCACCATCACCTAGCTGCTGTTCCACTAACTGGACACCAAAGGACACCCCTACCTGTGTCCCGCATGCATCCCCTGGAGCCTAGGTGGATGGTAGATCATCGTCCTCCTGCATCCTAGGGTCTGTCTGTGGTGCTCACACTGTCCCCTGCAGCTGCATCCACATGTAGCACCAGCCAGCCATTCCGGCCTCTCTGCGCCTTTAAGGGGTTGGACCGCTTCCCCCAGCGCACAACGATGACGTCACCCCACCCTGGAAGTTATGCCCTGCAAGGAGCATGTCTTGGAAGATGGAGACTCCGGCGGTCCCTCAGGCAACATATCTCCTCCGGATAGAGAAAACACAAAGACTGACCAGGGACCTGAGGGATCGCCTTAAAAAAAGAACATGGCAATGTTTTTCCTGATTAGAGGGAGGAACCCCATCTCTCAAGGGCTGGCCTGGAAGACGACGGGGGGAAAATAGCATAGTATATGCTAGGAACATTTGTTTAAGTGTATGGGGATTCCTATGCTCAACACTGACAGGGTAATATATCAGCTACTGCAGAGGGAGAACTACCATACAGAGTTGGTACAATGTTGCAAGTTTGCATTTACCATTTGGTTTGGGAGTGAATGGACTTAGTTTGAGAAATACATTTCCATCTTACGCCTTTGAATTTTCTCATCCCATGTAAGCAACATTTGAGAGTAAGCAGACCCTCTTTCTATTGTGATTCTGCTACCTTGAGAGAGTCAGTCTGCATGCTCTCCAAATGTTGGGTGTTTTTTTGCTGGTGTGGGACTTCAGGAAATGGCCATTCTGTAACATTGCTGAAGTGCTAGTTTTTCACTACGTTTGGATTTGTGTGGTGCCAAGCACCCACCATTTAACCCCTTGCCGACCAGCTCACGCCGATATACATCGGCAGAAGGGCACATACAGGCATATTAGCGTACATGTTTGTTGCCCATTAAGACACAGCATTGTGGGTGCGCGCACGCCCGCAGCGAGCTCCGTGAGTGTGATCGAGGATACCTGTGATCGTCTCACGGATAGGAAGAACGGGGAAATGCTGATGTAAACAAGCATTTGCCCATTCTGCCTTGTGACACTGACACTGATCACTGCTCCCTGTGATCGGGAGCGGTGATCAGTGTCCTGTCACACGTAGCCACGCCCCCCCACAGTTAAAATCACTCCCTAGGACACACTTAACCTCTGCAGTGCCCCTAGTGGATAACCCCTTCACTGCCAGTCACATTTACACAGTAATCAGTGCATTTTTAATCGCAATAATCGCTGTACAAATGTGAATGGTCCCAAAATAATGCCAAAAGTGTCCGATCTGTCCGCCATAATGTCGCAGTCACAATAACAATCGCAGATCGCCGCCATTACTGGTAAAAAAGAAATTAATAAAAATGCCATAAAACTATCCCCTATTTTGTAGACGCCATAACTTTGGCGCAAACCAATCAATAAACGCTTATTGCAATTTTTTTACCAAAAATATGTAATAGAATACGTATCGGCCTAAAGTGAGGAAAAAAAACTTTTTTATATATATTTTTGGGGGATATTTATTATAGCAAAAAGTAAAAAATATTGCGCTTTTTTCGAAATTGTTGCTCTTTTTTTGTTTATAGTGCAAAAAATAAAAACCGCAGAGGTGATCAAATACCACCAAAAGAAAGCTCTATTTGTGGGGAAAAAAGGATGTCAATTTTGTTTGGGAACCACGTTGCACGACCGCGCAATTGTCAGTTAAAGCGACACAGTGCCGAATCACAAAAAACACTCTGGTCTTTGGGAAGCCAAATGGTCCGGGGCTGAAGTGGTTAAAAAGTGCTACATGAGGTCAGCGCGGTGTGGTTTTATGAATTATAAAGTTTAGGACTTCAGTGGGGAGATTTCTTTTCACTTTTTGCTACTGTGAGTGAAAAGGAAAGACCGCAATTTAAACCTTCCCTAGGTTTACCGCCTTCTTATTCTAACTTACCCTTCCCCACACTTGCTGCAATCTGCGCCACCACTGAAGAGATTTCCATATCTCTTGTTCCCAGTCACCAGGACATAAGGGAACACAGCAGTACAAACTGAACAAGAGGTTCCTACTGGGGAGATATTCCCTCACATCCTGTTTTTTCTGACACCCATTGGCTACACAGGAAATAGGGACAGATTTTCCAAAAGTAGACAGGAGCAGAGGGCTAACCTTTCCCCATGTTTTCTGAAAGAAGAAAAACATTTAATTACATATTTACTGACTCTTTTTTCAAAAGTACATTTTATTGATTTTGTAAGAACAGAAACAATAGACATACAGACATTGCAATCTGAAAGAAATACAGGATATCAAAGCTAAAAGACATATCATACCAAGAAAAAAAGAAAAGCAAACAAAAACATTGCAATTGGGCATAGAAAAAAGTTTTTTTTTTCACATTTGATAGACTTTTGTTTGCCCTTACAGTATTGTGACAGTGTCATTAAACCTAAAGAAAGCATTTGTTTCAGTGTATTATCCTTCATTATGATGGTTTATATAAACCTTACTTGTTCCCAGTCCAATTAAATATGAAAGTCGAATAACTACATACACTATATTACCAAAAGTATTGTGACACCTGCCTTTACACACGTGAACTTTATTTTGCTTCAATATATTTTATTTTCCAATAAAAGTGAATACATCATAGGCAAAAAAAACATGAAGCAGGTCCACAGCCCCGCCATACCTGAGAATGATGTAACAGTTACAGAAAAATAATCATCATATAGTACAGGAAATTCTTAAAGTGATCAGAAAGTGATAAGTATAACTTGGTGAGCAATAATACATAAGAGGTTTCATGTAGTTGAGGATGAAATCCCGAAGGGCAAAGACTAAGTTATCTATTTCTTTATTATTTAACTAGGGACACCTCTCTTTATGTTATGGTGGGAGATCCCAGACGGGGGGAGCTCCACCACCCCAATAGGGAACATTCTGTGGCAGAGCTCCCCCCCCCAAGACCCCCCATCCCGACATTTATCTTGCAGTACGTAACATTTGTGAATAGAAAAAAAAAAAAACAAAAGAAAACACAAAAAAAAGAAAACAACCCATCACTTTCTGTGGAGGGTAATAAGCATTTTTGGCTTATAAGACAGATCAAAGGTCTAGGAATAGCCACAGACCAGAAATTATGGCATGTATTTGCCCGCCCTGACAAACAATTAGTTTAAATGCAATGGAAAAAAAATGGAAGAAAAGATATTCTTAACAAGTAACTGGTTTTTCCATTTTTGAGGAGTGTGCGGTATTCCAACATAAAGCTAGACCACATTACTAAAGAGTAATTTTGTTTAGTCTAGTTAAAAATCATTAGAGAAAGAAGTGGGGGGTGGGGACCTTAGGGAGAGTGAGAATGGGAGGGGGAAGAGGAGAAAAGAAAGGGAAGAGACAGAAGAAGAAATGTGAGTTTATATTGGAAGCCGACTGGGAGGAGCCCAGAGTCTTGTAGTCGCCTCTTGAGGGCTCTAGTAGAGGGATATTCCCACAAAATCCGCCCAAGGCTCCCACACCATTTTGAACTTTTCTGTGCGATCCAAGACCACTCCCGCCATCTTTTCCTGGTTCATGATCCAGGATATCTTACGTTTGGCCATAAGGGTGGAAACATATGGTTGCTTCCAAGCTTTGGCTATCGTGAGCTTGGCTCCTAAAAGGATAAAGTGTATGAGGCGTTGCGTGATCCTGGAGGCTCCCTGGACTGGGAAGTTAAGGAGTGCTATGAGGGGAGATACTTGTATGGATAAGGCCGTGATTTTGTTAATCCAGGTGAAGATCCTGTGCCAAAACTGGCGTATTCTGGGACAGGACCACCACGTATGTATCATATCACCTCTTAATTCACAGCCTCTGAAGCAGAGAGGGGAGGAGGATGGGAAAATCGCAGCTAATTTAGATGGGACTAGGTACCATCTAGTTATAACTTTTGCGCTAGCTTCCATGAGGCTGGTGTTAAGAATCCCCTTGAAGGAGTTTGCAAAATTTCGGTGCCAAGTGTCGGTTTTCCATTGTTGTGCCAAGTCCTCCTCCCATTGCATCATGTAAGGTGCCTTGGATTGTGTTGTCGATAGGGCCCTGTAGATCACCGAAATTCCCCCCCTCTGCTCACTGGCCTGGCCACACCAAGATTCATATTCAGTTATTAATAATTCGTGGGAAGATGTCTTGCACTTTTTCTGTAAAAGTTTGAGATTTGAGAGAATCTGAAAAATTCTGAGGAGGGCATTTCTAAGTTGCTAATACAATATGGTTTGGAGATCGGGCCCAAAGGCCTGAGAAAATGGCCTATCCTGTAAAGCCCTTTGTCTAGCCACCATTGAAAGGCTTTAATGTCTAGCCCCGGTGGGAAGTCAGGATTATGAAATATATGTTTAAGAGGTTCTATAGGAGATGAGATCTGGTTGTTTTTCCGTATACAATCCCAGAGATGGAAAGAGTGTGAAAGCGTCGGGGATAGGATTGAAGGTCGTAGTTTTTTAGGGCACCAGAGGAGATAGTCTATGGTATGGAGTGGTACTGCCAGCCTTTCGATATGCACCCAGTCAGGTTTTTCCCAACGGGAGTAAACTGCTGATATTTGAGCAAGGTGGGCAGCTTGGAAATACCAGAGTAGGTTAGGTAAGCCCAGTCCGCCACCGGTCTTGGCTCTAAACAGGATTGATTTTGAGAATCTATGACCTCTTTTGCCCCAAACAAATTGTATAATTTTGGCTTGGAATTTTTTGAGTTGGGCTTTGTCAATAGGGATTGGTAGGGCCCTAAAGTAATATAGGATGCGGGGAAGAAGGGTCATTTTAATTGAATTTATTTTGCCAAGCCAGGATAGAGAGAGCCCAGACCACCTGGTCAAGTCCTCTTCCAGTTTTTGGTATAGCTGAGGATAGTTAGCTTGATAGAGGAGTTCTATCTTGGGGGTCAATTTAATCCCCAGGTATGTGATATGCGCATCATTCCACGTGAACCTGAAACTCTCTCTTAACCTGGCCAGCAAAGGGGTAGGTAGGTTGATGTTGAGCGCTTGAGACTTGTCATAATTTACTTTAAGTCCTGAGATAGATCCGAATTCGTCAAGGAGGCGGCATATGTTGGGGAGGGAGGTCAGGGGAGACGATATAAACATTAGGATGTCATCTGCAAACAATGCACATTTGTGGTGACGGGGGCCACACTGAACCCCCTGTATGTTCGGATTGGATCTGATGGCGATTGCTAGGGATTCGATTGCTATGGCAAAAATCAATGGGGAAAGGGGACACCCCTGTCTTGTACCCTTCGAGATGGGGAAAGACTCAGAGTAAAATCCCTGCAGACGTACCTGGGCTGTGGGGAATGAGTATAGAGCATGCAGAACATTCAGAAAGGAGTCCCCAAAACCCCATCTATGTAAAATGTTGAATATATAATTCCAATTTACGGAGTCGAAAGCTTTTTGGAGATCTAGGGACAATAGACAGCCTTGTCTGGATGGGCCTCCATCCCAATTTGAGTTGAGGAGAGAAATAATATCTATCGCACGTCTAGTTTGATCTGGACCCTGTCTTCCAGGAATAAAACCTACTTGGTCTTTGTGAATGTATAAGCTAATGAAGGAAGCCAGGCGGTCTGCAAGGATCTTAGTCAGGAACTTCAAGTCATTATTGATAAGAGAAATAGGCCTGTAGTTGCCTACTGAGCTGGGGTCTTTGTTGGGTTTGGGGAGGACTGTGATGTGAGCCATATTAAGTGAGGAGTCCAGTTGTCCCCCTTGTCTGAGGGCGTTGAAGAACCGGGCCATAAATGGGGCAAGTGTGATGGCATAAGTTTTATAATAGGTTATAGAAAACCCATCTGGACCTGGTGCTGAGAGAGTTTTAGAGTTTTTAATGACCGAGCATACCTCTTCTGCTGAGATAGGGGCATCTAATTTTTGACGGTGGGTATCTTGTAATTTAGGAATTTGAATGCTATTTAAAAAACTGTCCATCTCCCGTTGAGGAGGGTTTTGATCCCCTCTGTATAAGGCTTCGTAGTATCTCTGAAATTCACCCATGATACGTTGGGGATTCTGAGAGAGTGTGCCCCCCTGGATTTTAATTTTTGGGAGAGCTTGGGACCTGAATTTTGGAGAGAGCCTACTTGCTAGCATTGAACTTAATTTGTCGCCGTGGCAGTAAAATTTGGATCTATTCCATCTTAACCATTTTTCGGCCTTGGTAGTGAGGGCTAGGTTTAGTGCCATACGGGCTGCGTCTAGTTTGGCTATGGGTACCGAGCTAGGGTTAGTTTTGTGCATTTTGGCCAAATCAGAGAATTCCTTATCTAGTTTTGCGATTTCCGCTTTATTGGACTTGTTAATGTGTGAAGCTATTTGAATTAAGTGGCCTCTAAGGACTGCCTTGTGGGCTGCCCAGAGGCAAGAGGGGCTAATATCTGGTGTGTCATTAGTGTGGAAATAGGATTTGATAAGTTTTTCTATTTCCGCTGCTCTGGACGGGTCACTCAGGATGGATTCATTAAGTCTCCAGCGTCTATCAGGGAGCCTGCTTCCCCGGCGGAGGAGTGTCAAAACTACCATGGAGTGATCCGACCAGACCACCTCTTTAATAAAAGCTTTTTTGGTTAGTGGGATAGAGGGTGATGTAAGGAGAATATGGTCGATCCTAGAGAAGGTTCCGTGTGGGTTGGAGTAGTGTGTGAAGTCTCGGGTAGTGGGGTTGACTTCCCTCCATATGTCGACCAGACCATGTTGAAATAGTAATTTGGCTAAACGGAAGCTCTGATTAGAAGGTCTGGTTAAGCGTGCGCCCGGGGGTCTAGATTTATCCAATCCCTGATCAAACGCGGTGTTGGAGTCTCCCCCAAAAATCACCGTACCTTCAGTTAGCGGATTTAGGGTCTGCAGCATGTTTTGGAAGAAAGCTAATTGGCCAGTATTGGGGGCGTAATATGAGATAAATGAGTATAATTGTCCATCTAATTCACCCACCAGTAATACATATCTTCCATCGGGGTCTTTGTGTTCTGACTTTAAGGTGAATTTGTTTCTCTTTGAAATAAAAATGCCTACTCCCTTAGTCTTAGTCTCGGCATTGGCCAAAGAAAAGAAGGGGAAGTTAGCGTGAATGAACGATGGGCAGAAATTTTTAGGGAAGTGGGTTTCCTGTATGAGAATTACGTCAGCTTTTTGCGAGTGCATATAGTTAAAAATTTTACGTCTTTTAATGGGAGAATTCAATCCCTGTACATTATGCGTAACTACCTTGATAGTAGTTTGTATCTGTGGTGTATTAGCCATTGAGCAGAGGTGGGGAGCGATCCGGGGCCAAATCAACACTTACCCAATCGAGTTCAGTAAGGCCAAGGTACCTCGTAGGCCTATCAGAGTCCTCGGATGTCAATATACAACCTTGGGGTGTGTCCCCCCAGTCGACTTCTGAAAAGAGAATATAATGAGCGTCTTGTGAAAGAGAGATGAAAGTAAAGGAGACAGGAAAGACGAAAGACAAGGGAGTCTTCCGAGGGATGGAGGTGACAGGATCCCCCATCTATGTTAAGGGTGAACTTTGGAGTCCCTCTAAACAACGGGGACTACACTTGTCCAGAGAAGAGACTAAAATCTGATCTCACAGACAAGAGGGGGTGCATGAGCACCACTCCAGCAGACAGGCCGCTAAATCTATATCTCTAAATAAGACCGAGAAAGGGGTAACTTATATAGGTTGCAAGGCTCAAACATTAATAACTGGCATAATATTCCACCCTAGGTAGCTCCAACTAATGGGAGTGTAAAAAAGAGCAGGAGGTGAGACTACATATTGCCCTGAAAAAAGAACAAAAAAGAGTAAAAACGTAACGAAAAACTGTGAGCCTTTTTAGGATGGTGATAATAAACTGGATCCCTGTGGGCATAGATGCCCATGGTGGAGGGGGTAGGGAGGGAGAGTATTCCGGATGGGTCGGGTACTCTAGGTAATACTTTCAGAGATAGGGTTACAGGAGGAGCTGTTCACTATGATGAGCCCAAACTGATTGGGGTTATTATCATTCCTCCTCCTCCTCTCAGACACCTCCATAGGGACATGGCCGAGAGGGGGGCCCCAATTATAATTTGAGATAAGTGTAAATTTTAGGTAGGGCTCATATCCCCGGCAGGGACTCCCCGTGAGATCCCCTCGGCCCAGTAAAAAATTCAGGCCAAGGGGTGACCATCCCACGAGGGACCACCCCGGGGTGCGAGACCCCCCAGGACACCTGAGAGGAAAGAAAGTAAAAAAAGAAAAAAAAGTCCACTAGGACCGGACACGGCACAGATGGCCTTAAACTCGAAAGAGTCATGGAGGGACTGTCTCCTTATGTTTCTTGGACTTCACCGATTCCCATACTGGTGTCAGGGGGCTGGTTGGAAGTTGTCTTTTCGTTGAATTTGGATTTGATCCCGACGGTGTAGAGTTAAAGTCCTGGCTGATGAGGCCCAGTTGAAGCAGAACCTTTTCACCTTCTTGAAGCGAACCGAAAGTGTATGATTTGCCCTTCCAGATGAATTTTAGCTGAAACGGAAATAGCCACCAATACTTGATATCCTTGTCCATCAGGATTTGGAGGAGTGGTTTCAAGGCTCTCCTCTTCTGTATAGTGGATGGGGAGAGATCCGCAAAAATTTGCAGTTGGTGGCCTTGAAAGATGATTTTAGGCATTGTTCTTGATTTCCGCATTAGTTCCTCCTTGATGGAGTAAAAATGTGGTTTGACCACGACGTCACGTGGAAGACCGTCTGCTCTAGGTGGTTTGAGAGCCCTGTGAGCCCGGTCTAACTCCAATCTGTGCTGTGGGGTGTCAGGAAGTAATTCCTTAATGAAAGCTTGTATTGTGCCTGGTATGTCTTTATAAGACTCAGGGAGCCCCCTTAATCTGAAGTTGTACCTTCGATTCCTGTTCTCCAGGTCGTCAATCTTTGCATGCGCAGTTTCAAGCTGTTCTTGGAGAATCTGTATGCAGGCAGTGTTCTGATTTGTTCTAGATGAGGTGGCTTCCAGGTGTGTTTCAATTATTTCCATGCGGGATCCAATATTCTGTAGATCTGCTTTGATATCATTTGTAATCCTATTAGCAGTGTTAATTAATCCCCTGTCCAGGAGTACTGCAAATTTCTCAAAGAGATCCGCAACATCAACAGGCTGAGGTAGGCCCGAGTCCCCGGGCTGTAGTAGTTGTTGTGACTGGGGAGGGCCTGCTTCCATAGGGGAAAAGTCTGCACCTGCCGTACAGCGTCTTAATAGGGATTCGGTAGAAGCAGGGGAATTGAGGCCCATGGCAGTGCTGTGTGCAAGGTTGTCTTGCTGCAGTAGAGAGGGGGAGGACGTGGGCCGCGAGGTCTGTGTGTTATCTGAGGAGACACAGTGAGGGGCCGCCGCCATCTTAGCTGTATCAGGCCGGGCCGGTGAGGCTTCAAAAGCGGGCTGTAGGTTGCGTCTTACCGCTCCGAAGTACATGGGGACGGTCCCCGGGTTGTCTCCCACACTTGGGGGGTGGATCCAGTCGGCTGATGCCGTTCGGTCTGCTCTCTCTGAGGCCGTAGCTGCTGGAGCGGGACGGAGCTCCCGGACTAAGCGTCCATGTTAGGTGCCGCCGCGCATGCGCCTTTTCACACACGTGAACTTTAATGGCATCCCAGTCTTAGTCCGTAGGGTTCAATATTGAGTTGGCCCACCCTTTGCAGCTATAACAGTTTCAACTCCTCTGGGAAGGCTGTCCACAAGGTTTAGGAGTGTGTCTATGGGAATATTTGACCATTCTTCCAAAAATCACATTTGTGAGGTCAGGAAATGATGTTGGATGAGAAGGCCTGACTCGCAGTCTCCGCTCAAATTCATCTCAAAGGTGTTCTGTTGGCTTGAGGTCAGGACTCTGTGCAAGCCAGTCAAGTTCCTCCACCCCTCACGCAGTCATTCATGTCTTTACAGACCTTGCTTTGTGCACTGATCCAAATCACTAGGTGGAGGGGGATTATGGTGTGAGGTTGTTTTTCAGGGTTTGGGCTTGGCCCCTTAGTTCCAGTGAAGGGAACATTTAAGGCGTCAGCATACCAAGACATTTTTGACAATTTCATGCTCTCAACTTTGTGGAAACAGTTTGGGGATGGCCCCTTCCTGTTCCAACATGACTGCACACCAGTGCACAAACCAGGTCCATAAAGATATGGATGAGGTTTGGGGTGGAGGAACTTGACTGACCTGCACAGCGTCCTGACCTCAACCCGATAGAACACCTTTGGGATGAATCAGAGTGGAGACTGCGAGCCAGGCCTTCTCGTCCACATCAGTGCCTGACCTCACAAATGTGCTTTTGGAAGAATGGTCAAACGTTCCCATAGACACACTGCTAAACTTTGTGGACAGCCTTCCCAGAAAAGTTGAAGCTGTTATGGCTGCAAAGGGTGGATATATTGAATATTGAAAGGGTGGATATATTGAACCCTATGGACTAAGACTGGGATGCCATTAAAGTTTATGTGTGTGTAAAGGCAGGCTTCCCAATACTTTTGGTTAGATAGTGTATATACAGATCACAATAACAATAAGATCTTAAAATGCAACACCAACAAAGATCAAAGCACCGTGCCACAGAGCAAATCAGTAATAATAAACATGTATAGCAGCCACTATAGAAGGAAAAACATTAAAAGACAATAGATTACCTATATATATATGTAGTAAAGGTAAATAGTAGCACTAGAAGATAAAAATATATTTTATATAAAAAAAAAAAAAACACAGTGATAGGGTGTGAAGAAATTATTAGTCCATAAGTAACTTCATAATCAAACATTAGACCGTAGATGTAATTCTATGTTTAAATAAACTTTTATATACGGTATCACACTATCTGGAGTTTATTTCCTCCACATATTATGATTTTCCTTGGACCTCTATCTGATGGGATGTCGTTTTAACCCTGAGGGGTGACTGCTTATTTTGCCAAAACACGAGAGTGTGAGGCAATACTAGTTGGTGAGTGTACATCTGACTGGGGAAGAGGTGGCACATTTACTTACATGGTGTGGTGACAGTTGGAAGCTCAGAACTTATTCATGGACTATTAATTTCTTCACACCCTATGACTGTTTTTTTTATATAAATTTTATTTATGAATATATATATATATATATATATATATATATATATATATATATATATATATATATACCCCATCTTTTAAAATGTGTAGGGGTAACCTTTAGGTTAGGTAAGTTACGGTATCACACTATCTGGAGTTTATTTTCTCCACATATTACGATTTTCCTTTGACCTCTATCTGATGGGATGTCGTTTTAACCCTGAGGGTTCCCCGCATCCAATTAGCAATAGCAGGAGATTGTGACTGTCTCGCTATGGAGGCGGTACACATATCTCTGCAGAGGCTCCGGTGCGATTTGCACAGGAATGTGCGTCTTTTGGTCCATTTCAGGTCCAAATTCAGCCAAAAATTAGGGCTGAAATCAGACCTGAAACGGTGAACAAGGATGCACCAGACTGCTGCTGTGAGCCGCTGCGTGCTCATATGTGAACTCAGCCTAAAGCAGGGTTAGGTTATACAAAAATATCCCAAGCTTTGAACATCTCATGGAGCACTATTCAATCCATCATCCAAAAATGGAAAGAGTATGACACAACTGCAAACCTACCAAGACATGGCTGTCCACCTAAACTGCAGGTCGGGCAAGGAGAGCATTAATCAGAGAAGTAGCCAAGAGGCCCATGGTAACTCTGGAGGAGCTGCAGAGATCCACAGCTCAGGTGGGAGAATCTGTCCACAGGACAACTATTATGCTGCGTACACACGGTCAGACTTGCCAACAGGATAACCTCAGTCGGCATTTCCAACGGAAAAATTTAGAACATGTTCTTTATCTAAGTCCATCAGAAATTCAGACAGAAAAAGTCAGATGGGGCATACACACGGTCAGAATATCCGACCAAAAGCACCCATCTGACTTTTTCTGTTGGAATTTCCGACCGTGTGTAAGCGGCATAGGTCGTGCACTCCACAAATCTGGCCATTTTGGAAGAGTGGTAAGAAGAAAGCCATTGTTGAAATAAAGCCATAAGAAGTCCCATTTGCAGTTTGCAGTAAGCCATGTGAGGGACACAGCAAACATGTGAAAGAAGGTGCTCTGGTCAGATGAGACCAAAATTGAACTATTTGGAAAACACTATGTGTGCAGGAAAACTGCACATCACTCTAAACACAACATCCCTACCATGAAACATGGCATGGGAAGATGGATGAAGCCAAATATAGGGCAATCTTAGAAGAAAACCTGTTAGTGTCTGCAAAAGACTTAAGCCTGGGGCGGAGGTTCACCTTCCAGAAGGACAACGACCGTAAACATACAGCCAGAGCTACAATGGAATGGTTTAGATCAAAGCATATTCATGTGTTAGAATGGAACAGTCAAAGTCCAGACCTAAATCCAATTGAGAATCTGTGGCAAGACTTGAAAATTGCTGTTCACAGACGCTAGACGCTCTCCATCCAATATGAAAGAGCGGGTCCTGAAACCCATCAACCGGTTGGCCACGAGGAGAAACGATCCTATAGGCCGCCGAGGAGGGAGGAGATGCAGGGGAAGCCGCTGAAGACAAGGAGGAGACGCAGAGTAAAGCCCCTGCCCAGGGGAAGCGCCGCCCGCAACCTAGATGGGATAAGTGCAGGGCTGGTGACCGACTGTTATGTTTTTGGTTGTAACATGACAAAATGTGCAAAATTTCAGGAGGTATGAATACTTTTTCAAGGCACTGTAGTTTATATAATGGGAGAGCTAGAATAAGGCTGGGTTCACACTTCCGCACAGATGCAGCTCACAGCAGGGGTCTGGTGCGCCCCTGTTAACCGTTTCAGGTCCGATTTGAGTCTGAATTTTTGGCTGAATTCGGACCTGAAAAGGACTAGAAGACATACAGGACTCCTGTGCAATTCGCTCCAGAGCCACTCTGGAGAAGTGTGAGCTGACTCCATAGAGAGCCGGTCACAATCTCCTGACATTAGGATTGGATGTGGGGAAACCCGCATTCTAAGTAGCAATAGTGTATACCCAGCCTAAGACTTTTCCAACTATTCCATTTTGAGCAATCTAACCTTTACAGCTTACCAAATTAGGATAGTAAAGCTTTTGCTATATAAAAAAAAAAAAAGAGATGAAGGAGCATTTGAATTATACACACGAGAGCCTTCAAAATATCTAAAAAAATACCAGATGAATGTGAGCAGCAATAAATCCAGTAGCCTCAGACCAGAAGCGGCTGATTTTGAGACAGTCTCTAACCATGTGTAGAAGTCTACCTTGCTCCTGAAGACATTTTTAACATGTAAGTGACTTTAGTTTACCCATCTCATTAAGCTTGCAGAGGTTATAAGTTATGTGATGTAGATATGAGGTACTAGTTCACTTCAGTTGCGAGGAATTGCACATATCTCATGCTTCAACGGAGCAATTGCGAAGCCAGCATCGCCTGTGAGGTCTAATGTAGCTCCTGGGGGAGCCTGGAACGTGAAGTTTTGCAGTAGTGTGGTAAAGAAGAGGAACAGCTTCATTTTAGCCAAGTTCTCCCCGACACAACTTCTCTTACCTTAAAACAAAAGTAAAGTAAAGAAATCAATTTTCAAAGACAATTGTTCCCTTTCCCCATGTGTAGGCATGACATACTTCCAGCCCAGGCTGGGTTGATACTGATGTGATGCATCATATTGCGTGTCACACTGCATTCCTGTGCAAATCACATGCAATTCTATGCGGTAAAATTTGAGCCCATCCTTTTGTATTGCTCAAATTGCACCGCATCCGTATGAAAAAGGAGCTGCCACTTTTATTTTGCTGCACTGAAATCAGATTGCATGGGTGTTCATACCCATGATATAATTCAAGCGGATGCACTGCGTTCTGCAACCTGCTTTTGGGGTGTCGTTAAATTTTAATTGACACCTGCAGCAGATCGCTTGAACACAGTGTGATTGCTATGCGGTGCAATTGCAGAAACGCAGCGTTTCCTGTGCGTTTCCCGCATGGCATCAGAGTGAACCGAGTCTCAGTGTCTCTTAACTGCCAGTTCTGATGCCTACATTAAGTGTTCTTTAGATTTAAGCTCTGTTCACAAAGCTAACAGGCAAGGATGCTTTTTTTCTGCACTCTCTTAAGTAAAACCCACCCTACCTATAAGGTTTCTCCCTAAGGGCTGCCTTAGGGCCCCCCTCCACAATAGATTAGAACTTTAGTAATAGCCCTGGGGACCATTGTTATTCTTTGTAAATGTTTGGAAACATGTCTCCTGCACATATCATATTATACAACTATGGTCGAAGTGTGCTGAAGACAATTTATTTACAAAAACATAGTCACTATAAGGTGTCCATGTTGCCATTTGAGAAAAATAGGTGATATGAAATGATTGTCTGTGGCCCCGATTTAAAAAACATTAAGATTTCACCTCCTTTTTTTTTTTTTTTTTGACAGAAAAGTTTTTATTTATTTCCAACGGGAGATATATTGTCACATATAGTTACATACAGACATAAAGCTTTATATAATACCGGACATTACATCATATTTCAAGGCGTAGAAGTGCATTACAACAGAATGTTAGGAACCAGTCATCTGTGTGAAAATTGTATAGGTCTATAAGAGGCTCTTGTGTACTCAATTGCTCATATGAGTTAACTCATGTGGTTGGACGTGGAGGATTAATACCAGTGTAACTCCCCTGGGGGGGTGTATAGTGAGAGTAGGGGGAGGCCCCATACACAGTGTACTGTGGTAGCTAGGCATCATGGGGCTAGCGTCCGGGGGGGGGGGGACCTATATGACATCATCTCCATGCACAGTCCCTGGCCCAATGGGGTTTCTTCTCAGAGTGGGGTGGTTTTTAGCTTTTGACCCAAGCGCCCCATATTTTCTCAAATTTTTTTGGACATTTACGACTCAAGTACATAAGTTTGTAGAGAGGGAGGGTGGAATCAATCAAAGCTCTCCATTGCGTAACCGTGAGGGGTCCCGGCTGTTTCCATTTAGTTAAGATAGCTTTTCTGGCATAGAACGAGGCATAAAAAATGAACAATCTTTTGTTTGTGTTAGTCGTAACAGTAGAAGAAAATATTACAGCGCACACATGCAAAAAAGACATTTACCTCAAGCAAGGCTAGTTTAAAACACCTAAACATTTCCAAAAAACATTATCAAAAAATATGGGGATTTGGTCACACCATATTGCTATATGGTGCTAAGCCCGCTTACTGCGACAAAGTACCCCATAATTAGTGGGTCCTAATGTTTTTTGGAAATGTTTAGGTGTTTTAAACTAGCCTTGCTTGAGGTAAATGTCTTTTTTGCATGTGTGCGCTGTAATATTTTCTTCTACTGTATGGTCTTATGGCTGCACCATCTTTAATGCATTTTTTAGAGTGTGCCCCCCAAATATCTTGTTTGTTAGTCGTAACAGTGTCACAAATACCCAAAAGGAAGATGAGAGGGTCAACTCTTATGTTTAGTCCTCCTACAGAGTTAATGTTGTGAACCACATCTCTCCAGAACTACTGGATAAGGGGGCGGGACCACACTACATGCAAGAATGTACCCAGTTCAGTGGTGCATTTTGGGCATCTATCGGATTGAGCTGGGCATATTCTTGATAGCCTTTGGGGGTTGTAGTATGCCCTGTGGATGAACTTTAGCTGGATGTATCTATTCCTAGCTGAGATCATTAGAGGTATATATTGTTGAATCCCTTCCTCCCAGTCATCATCCGCAAGGGTGGGTAGCTCTTCTTTCCATTTATGGAAGAGTTTAGTCCCTCTGCCATTGTCCTCACAGGGTATTCGAAGATACAGTGAAGAGAGGATGTGATCGGCATTACTGGAAATCAGAAAGCGCTCTACCACATGTGACTGTAGTTGTTTTTCAAGGAATTGGGCTTGTACTGCATGCCGCAATTGCAGGTATCAGAAAAACATCTTTGGTGGGAGTTGGAAGGTAAGTTTCAGGTCATCATAAGAGAGAAGTCTACCCTCTGGCATAATCTGTTGTAGTGTCTTAATGTCATATGCAGCCCAGATCGCTGGGTCCGGGATAGACTGGAGGTGGTATAATCCACGATTGCCCCAGAGTGCAGTGTATGGGGAGAGAGGGTTAGTCATGTTGAGTTTAGCAAACATTTGTTCCCATACCCGGGTTGTCATGCGCATTGGAGTTATCATTGTCATGTGCGGTTTTTGACCCCTAAACGCCAGGTTACTCAGTGCTGAGTAGGACCCCAGGATGGCCCCTCTAAGTTAACAGACAGGTTAGTACGTGATTGGGTGAACCACCATTGTACTGTTACCGCCACTGCTGCCCAGTAATATAGTTTGAAGCATGGAATCGCTAGTCCACCACGGGAGAGGGGCAGTTGCAAGGTAGTTGTAGCCACCCTGGGGGCCAAGCCAGCCCAAATAAAGGTGTTCACCACCTGGTCTAGTTTTTGAAAAAAGGATGCAGGAATAGGGACTGGGGTGTTTCTAAATGCATATAGAAATTTAGGGAGAAACGTCATTTTGAGGAGGTTAATCCTCCCCACTGGTGTCAGGGGCAGGGATTTCCAAGTCAGGCATCTACACGTGAGTTGTTCGAGAATCGGGTACACTTTGTCTTTTAGATATGAAGAAAGATCTTTCTGTATTTCAATACCTAAGTATCTGAATTTTGTAACAGACGTCAGGGGTATGTGAGCCGGTGGGGGGGATGAGTGGGCTAGTGGGAAAAGTATTGATTGGGCCCAGTTATTGCGGACCCCCCGAGAGGGAATACAGGTTAATAACCCGTAGGGCTGCCTCAAGGGAAGCCGAGGCATTAGGGAGATAGAGGAGGGTGTCATCCGTGTATAAGGAGAGCTTTTCCATCAGCGCCCCCACAATATCCCCCTTGTTGCATCAGAAGCTTTGATTTGGAGAACCAGTGGTTCGATGGCCAGTGCAAATAGTCCTGGGGACAGCAGGCAGCCCTGCCTAGTACCTCCATGTAGATAGAAGGGGGGGGTGAAAGAATACCATTCATTCTGACTCTAGCTGAGGGGTTTTTGTACATTAGTTGTATCCAGGAAATAAATTTAGGACCGAAGTTAAACTTTTCAAGAAAGTTAAACTTCTCAAGGACCACAATCAGTGCTGCTGCATACTCACAGTAAAAGTTCCTGTGTAAGGTTCAGGCCTGTCAGTGTTCAAGGCCGGGCAGATAAGGGAGTTGATGGGAGACTTTGCAAACCGTGCAAAATAGAAATCGGACAGGTAGTATCATAGCAAGAGGGGGCATTTTACCGGCAGGGTCATGCTCTCGGTAGTGTCTCCAGCTAGCGGGACGCATCTTCAAGGGAGGTAAAGAAGCATACCGTCTCCCCATCCTGGACCCTCAGTCGGGCGGGGAACAACATGCTGTATTTGTATCTTCATGTTGTAAAGGTTGAGCTTCACATGGTTGAATGATTTCGGCAGCTTTTTTTGTGTCGACCGAGTAGTCGGGAAAGATCATGAGTTTTACTCCATCATGGCGCAGCACATTGATCTTCCTCGCTTTCCTCAGGACCAGGTAACAATCCCTGAAATTCAGGAGCCTAAGGATAAAGGTGCGTGGAGGAGCTCCCAGGGGGCCCCCGGGTAGCAGGCATTCTGTGTGCCCTCTCCGCGACAAAGAAAGCAGAAAATTGGGCACACGGTAGGAGGACCCTCAGCAGGTGTTCCGTGAATGCTGTAGGATCGGCACCTTCCACTCCCTCTGGCAGCCTCACGATGCAGAGGTTATTCCTGTGATTACGATTTACGGTGTCATCCGCACGTGACTCCAGGGTCTTCATCTTGGTCTGCAGCATGCGGAGTGAGGCACCATGTTCCTACAGCATGTCCTCCGTGTTCCCCTCGTGGTGCTCAGTCTCTGTCAGTCTGGTTCGGAAGCAGTCCATATCTCTTCGGATCAGGCTGATAATAAGCTGCATAGTTTAAATTTTAACCGTGAGGGTAGTCTGGCAAGTGGTAATGGCCTGCATAAGGGCATTGAAGTTAGTCTGCTCCCGCAGCTCTGGATCTGTGTCCTCTGTCTGAGACGCCATGTTGACTGCCTTAGCGGAAGGAGGCTGCTCCTTGGAAGCTGTTTTAGGGGTGGTATGGGCCTTGCGGGAAGCCGAAGCACCATTGCCCTTGGTCATTCCAATCCTGTCTGAAGTCACTCCTGTTTAGGTCAGGAAGTGGATGGCAATCTGCAGGGAAACGGGTAAGAGTCAGCGCACGGAGCTCTCTTAAGGCACATCTGCTCCGGTGGCCATCTTGGACATGCCCCTTAAGATTTCACCTCTTTAACCTGTTGCCGACTACCCAACATATATGCACTGTGGGGCGTTGGCTCCTACAGGCAAAATTATGTACCTGTACGTGATCTTTACTTCCGGGTTTATGGCATGCATGTGCACCGCTGGCGACCAGCTAACACTGTGATTGGACACAGCGGAGGCCAATCAGCATGTCCACCAGAACCCGCCGATTGTTCCCGACAAAGACAGAATGGCGGTCTGTAAACAAGGCAGATCACCGCTCTGTGACAAGGGAAGACAAGGAGCAGAAACACAACTCTCTGTCGCCCCATAGTACAAGCACCCCCTCCCAGTTAGAAAGCACTCCCTAGGGACACATTTAACCCTTTGATTACCCCTGATGTTAACCCCTTCCCTGTCAGTGTCATCAGTATAGTGACAGTGCATATTTTTTAGCACTGATCACTGTATTGGTGTCACTGGTTCCCAAAAAGTGTCACTTAGTGTCCTAATTGTCCGCCGCAATGTTGCAGTCCTGCTATAAGTCGTTGATAGCTTCCATTGCTAGTAAAAAAAAAAAAAAATCCATAAAAATTTCCCATATTTTGTAGTCCCTATAACTTTTGTGCAAACTAATCAATAAACGCTTATTTGGATTTTTTTTTACAAAAAACATGTAGGAGAATACATATTGGCCTAAATTGATGAAGAAATTAGATTTTATTTGGGTATGTTTTATAGCAGAAAGTAAAAAATAGTTTTTTGTTTTTTTCAGAATTGTCAGTCTTTTTTGTTTATAACACAAAAAATAAAAACCACTGAGGAGATCAAATACTATTTGTGGGAAAAAGGACATCAATTTTGTTTGGGTACAGTGTCGCACGACCACGCAATTGTCAGGTAAAATAACACAGGGCGTATCACCAAAAATGGTCTGGTCATGAAGGGGGGTAAACCTTCTGGAGCTGAAGTGGTTAAATTACTCACCAGCAGAAAATGATAAAAGCGCTTCATTTTTAACAAAGTTTCCATCGGAGTCCAGAAAATGCTGAGGGTAGAATTCATCTGGTTTCTCAAAATACTTTTTGTCTTTTAGTACAGAATATAGTAATGTCATAACTGATGTCCCCTGCAAAGGATAAAAAGAGAGACGCTCAGGCAGGACATAACTAATGGGTAGTGTACATGAGCGTCAAAGTCAAATGCAACATGCATTCAGGTAAATAGGGGTTGAATTTCGGATACATTTACAAATCACATTGTAATTCCAGCGACTTGTGTGGAGTAATAAAAGTCATTTGACACCTGACCATCCTACCCATATGAGCTTGTTGGACATCCTATTCCAAACCCACAGGCATTATTATGGAGTTTACTCCTATTCCCCCCCCCCCCCTTGTGGTTATAACAGCTTTCACTCTTCTGGGAAGGCCTTCCACAAGATTTTGGAGTGTGTCTGTGGGAATCTGTGCCCGTTTAGCCAAAAAAACATTTGTGAGGCCAGGTACTGATGTTAAACGAATAGACCTGGCTCACAATCAGGATTCCAATTCATCTTATGGAAGACTTTTCACAAGATTTTTGAGTATGTCTGTGAGGATCTGTAGCCATTTAGCCAAAAGAACATTTGCGAGGCCAGGTACTGGTGTTGGACAAAAGGACCTGGCTCACAATCGCCATGTCAATTCATCCCAAAAGTTTTCAGTAGGGTTAAGGTCAGGGCTCTTTGCAGGCTTCATCTGAATGCCATTAAAACGATTATCAAGATGAATAAAACAGTGCACTTACAAAGAGAGTCTCCAGTTCCAAGCATGAAAAAGGCATCGTGTAGCTTCTGTCCCAATGTGTTTCATGCAAATGCACGTCTTTAGGGGACACTAGTACTTTGTAAGTTCACTGTTTTATTTATTTGACATGACAATTGTTTTACTGGGATTTGGATGAAGCCTTATACTTTTTTATGTGAAATCTATACTTTTTAACAAATAGACTACACTATATGTGGGCCCCTGCTTGTGGGTCCGTGTGGTGAGCACTTTGTTCCCAGACAGTATCAATCAAACCTCCTGACTGTCCACAGTGGTGAGAAGCACTTCTGTGAGGTGTCTCCATTGTGAGAATGGAAGTGGTCGACCACATGTGAAGGATCCCATTGACACAAACGTACATGTTGATCCTTTCCTCTGAAAGCTTTAGGCGGAGTTCACACTGCCGCACGGAGCGGCTCACAGCAGGGGTCCGGTGCATCCCTGTACACAGTTTCAGGTCCAATTTCATGTTGTTGAATGTTAGGCTGAATTTGGACCAGAAACGGACCAAAAGATGCACAGGGCTCCTGTGCAATTCACTCTGGGGTCGCTCCAGAGATGTGTGAACCGGCTCCATAGAGAGCCGGTCACAATCTCCTGACATGCAAATTGGATGTGGGGAAACCACATTTTTCCCCACATCCAATTCGCAATAGTGTGAACCCTGCCTCAATGTCGGTGAGATATTTTAGCTCTGTTCCTCACGCTTGGTAGAGAGGATATCCATTAGCTGGTGGAAGACTCTTTCTTTGTGATAAAGTTTTTCACATATTTTGGACTCTTTTGCATTAAACTTTATTTACAATGATATAATTAATTTTATTATATTTAAATATTGTGGATGCTTTTTGGACATTATGAATAGTGTGTTGTTAACACTTTAAGCCTGTAATATTCTATATTTGGAGGTGCAGCATTATTTTCTTTGATGATAATATGAGTATTTTCCGACAAGTTATGTTAAAGTAAAACAAAATGCAATCCAAATCCAACTTAAAATTCTGTGTCTGTAATGTGCTGGGATGTGAGGCTCCTAATGGGCTCTCTGGAGACAGAATAGTTGCCCTGTACAAGGGAGGGCACTTTGAGGGAAAAAAGCTCTTGGGTCTTCCACTAGCTAAAGCTGACCAAATGCTCGGGGCTGCAGCATCCTGCTGGATAATAGAGTGTTGGTCTCTTGCACAATGTCTGGAGCTACTGGAAACAGAGAGGTCTCTCGAGTCAAGGAGTACCCCTTATGATGTTTAACTGTGTAATAGTAAGCTATGGATATGGCCTTGGTTACCAACCCTCCTATCACTGAACTGTCAAAGTCATTGCAGGATTCTTAGACTAATGCCCCGCACACACGAGTGGATTTTCCATCAGAAAAAACTTGGATGGTTTTTCCAACGGAATTCCGCTCAAGCTTGGCTTGCATACACACGGTCACACAAAAGTTCTCTGAACTTTCATCAAGAGCGCGGTGACGTACAACACTATGATGAGGCGAGAAAATGAAGTTCAATGCTTCCGAGCATGTGTCGAATTGTTTGCTCGTCAGAATTGCTACAAATGATCGGAATTTCCGATCAGAACTTTTTCCGACCGAAAAATAGAGAACCTGCTCTCAATGTTTTGCTGGCAAGAATTCCGCCAGCAAAAGTCCGATGGAGCATACACACGGTCAGAATTTCCGACCAAAAGCTCACATCGGACTTTTGCTGGGGGAATTTCCGATCGTGTGTAAGGGGCATTAACTGATAGATGGGGTGGTTGCAATTTACATACCCCAGTCACTAGGAGGAAGCCCGGTCTTAACAATCTGCTACACATGGGTCGTAGGTCACACCCTACAAGTTTTTTATTAGAGGTCTACTCTTGGTCCTCCATATAGGGTATACAATTGTACTGTAAAACAATGCAGTGATAACCTTAACTGGTTAAAACAGTGTGGTCACCAACACCCCTCTCCATCTCCACTATGTCAGCAGCCCACCGGGGAATCAGAGGGATGTTCTCTCATGCTGGGAAGTAGCAGGTTATTCTTGCATGGACTAGTGTAGTAAAAACAAATTAAATGTTCATGTCAGTGCCACAGATAAGAAAATAATTTTTAATGCTAAGGGTCCAAGTAGAAGCCCAGAAAGAACTGTTCTTCTTTATTGTGGATTCCAATGTACATTTGTGAGTACATTGAAATTCGTTTTTTTTAATAAAAGGTCTCATGGTAGTGTACTAGGCTAGTGTACCTTCTTGCTTTTGCTTTTGTTCCAGTATGGACTAGTGTGGGATTGGAAATGGGGGGCAAGAGGCAAACAGAGGGCAAGTACATGCTGCTTATTCTCATTACAGTAAAGTCAAGCTGTTACTTTGCCCGGTATGCATTTGATATTTAGCTCAGTTCTTGTAATGAATATATGATAATATTTGATACTTACTTTGGGTATGAAAAAATCTTTTATAGTCACATCTTGACTAGTATAATGTGGAACACCTGTTGGTGCAATATTACCAAATCTTAGGATTTCATGGATGACGGCATCAGTATATGGTATCTGCTTTCTATGCATTAGGCAAGGTTCTCCTGAACCAATTACTCTTTCTATTTCATTCTGAACGTTTTCTGTCATCAAAAAAAAAACATAGAATCTTATTTAAAAAGGGCTTGCTTACCTTGAGATACCTTCAGCCTCACTTTGTGTTTGTTAAAATGTAATTGTGGCCATTGTAGAAGTCTTAAAGTTTTCAGATAATCATCCTAAATGGGCCCACTGCCCATGGAGTTGATTCTATATTAAAGAGGAACTTCAGTCTCCTGTGTATTGGCTCTGCAACCCCTCTGGCACCACCATTATGGCACATGTGCAGATGTGCCGAAGAGCTCTATCTGGTCTTCAGGTTCTGGCAGAGCCGTTTGGCACATTTGTTCATGTGAAGGAGATTCCCTGTACATGCTCAAAGATGGCAAAGGTTTAGGATCTCCATAACTGCCAGGTGTGCACATGCACAGGTAAACCCGTGCCTGCACAGATATTCAAGGAAATTTGCAGGTGCACAGATGTGCCACAGGCTCACTTGGGATCCAAAGCCCTGCATCACATCTGTGCATGCGCAGGGTGGCGGGCCACACAAACATCATTATCACATAGGCGAGAAATGAAGGAGTGCAGTTTTGCAGCACAAATAAATGTCATAAAAATGCATACAATTACTTACATACTTCCTTCACATCGAATCAATGATGATATGCATTTAGGGAATTATACAAAGACACGTATTGCGTCAACCATTGGGAGATGATGCTTGAAATAGACTAGCAAAATTCTCCCCCACTAAGTTCCCCCTTTGCTGGGACAACTGCGGCCAAATAGGTCACTTACTACACACCTTTTGGAATTGTCCAAACCTAAAAAGCTTTTGGAAGCAGGTTTTTCCACTTTTATCCTCGCTCACGGGGATTATCTCACCACTAAGTCTAGGCCTAGCAGTCCTCCACGTTGGTATAGATGCATACCCAAGCTCTTTTAGAGCAGTGGTTACCCATGTGTTGTTGGCAGCTATAAAACTGGTGCTTCGTAACTGGAAATCAACGGACGCCATCAACATATTGGACTTTAAAAGCATTAGTCCAGCAAAACTATACCTTTGAGCATATGTTGGCCATCAACTCCGTCCACTGTGAGAAGTTTAAAATTTGAGAAGTCATGGGAGAGCTGGACGAACAGAAAAACCATGCTAAGATAGGCTTCTGTATATAAGCTGTAGCATGTTACAATTTCCCTAATAATCTGTTGCACTTACCCTAAATGTGTACTTACCCTGTTTGTAATCTGGAAAAATTCTTTAATAAAGAGTATTTAAATGAAAAAAGCATACATTTATATCCAATTGTGAAAGAGGAAGGTGGAGGAGTCAGGGCAAAATGACATTTGCATAAGGGAGAAGGTCTACTTTAACTGGTTCCCGACCAGCTCACGCCGATATATGTCGGCAGAATGGCACGGGTGCACAAAACCATGTACCCGTACGTAGCTTGTGCCCCCCGCCGATCGGATTTGTTGCAGAACCGATCAGTCTTCAGGTTCAGGCCAATAATTTCTAGCCTGGACCTGCTGATCGGTTCTCTCCAATAAAATGCCACCTCTGCCTCTGTAATGTAAACACAGGCAGAGGAAGTGATGTCACCTCCCGTCCTGGAATTCGTTTCGGTTCCAGAGCGCGGAGAGAGGACATCTAAAAGTGAGATGCACCAACACTACACTGACACAGTACACATAGGCACATATTTTGATCCCCGGATCACCTCCCGATCGCCCCCCAGTTAACCTCTTCACTCCCTGTCGCTGTGTCACCAATTGCAGTTTTCTGATTTTTCACTGATCACTGCTTTGGTGTCACAATCCCCCCTAATAAAGGTTTAACCCCTTAATCGCCCCCCAGTTAACCCTGTCACCAGTGATCACCGTATTAGTGTCACGGGTTACGCTGGTTAGTTTTTTATAGCGTCAGTGTACCCGCCGTATATTACCTAATAAAGGTTTAACCCCTTCATCACCCAGCGGGTGACATCAGTTAGGTTTTAGCGTCCATTAGGGTCAGCCCCAGGCAACGTCAGATTAGTGCCAGTAGCGCTAACACCCACGCACGCACCATACACCTCCCTTAGTAGTATAGTGTCTGAACGGATCAATATCTTTGATCTGATCAAATCTATACTAGCGTCCCCAGTAGTTTAGGGTTCCCAAAAATGCAGCATTAGCGGGATCAGCCCAGATACCTGCTAGCACCTGTGTTTAGCCCCTCTGCCCAGCCCAGCCCACCCAAGTGCAGTATCAATTGATCACTGTCACTTACAAAACACAACACACATAACTGCAGTGTTCACAGAGTCAGGCTTGATCCCTGCGAACGCTAACAGTTCTTTTGGTAGCTATTGAAGCAGTGGATGACAACCAGTTGCTCTTTTTGCCTGTGAGTCGCACTAATTGTACCTGTAAACTTAGAGGCCAAATTTTCCAAACAGAGGCACACTAGTGAAGAGGCCTACACGGTTATGAGCATAACAGATGAGAGTGAATAGGAAGTCACCCATATGTCAGATTCAGGCTCAGAATATGAACCAGTAGACAGCAGCGGCACCCTGACAGATAGCTTTGATGACAGAGTAGTGGTCCCTGTTAAGGTCAGGCATACCTGACCCTGTTCTTCTTCTGTTGTTGAGGTGCAAGAACCACAGGGCTCTCATATCCAGCAGAGAGCCAGTAGTAGTGCCGCTCATCCTTCTGGTAAACTGGCAAGCACCAGCGGCCTAGTACACCCTGGTCGTACATCCAGCACTGCAGTATCACGTAGTGACGTGGCGAGTCCCATAAGTGCAGTTCAAGCTGGTGCAGTGGCTAGCACAAGTAGTGTCCTGCAGCCACCAAGAAGACAAACACAGGCCCATCGTGCCCATAGTGCCCTTCCTGCAGAATATGCCAATCTTAATTGTGAGCCCACCACTTCTGCAGCACCCGTACTTCCCCCATACACTGGCCAACCTGGAATTCAGGTGGAAACAGTTGATTTTATGTCACTTGATTTCTATTCGCTGTTTTTCACAGAAGATCTCTATAGCACTATTGTGGACCAAAGCAATTTGTATGCCGCTAATCAATTAATCGCCGCTAAGCCCCAGTTGACTCTTGCCAAAGATTGGAAACCTATTACTGTTTCCGAATTTAAGACCTTTCTGGGCCTATCCCTTGTCATGGGCATAACTAAAAAAAAAGTGAGTTGCAGTCATATTGGTCCACTGACCCAATTCACCATATGTCCGTGTTCTCTGCATCCATGACCAGGGCTAAATACAGGCAGATCTTGTGGTTCATTCATTTTAATGACAATGAACTCTGTCGTCCTCGGGGTGACCCTGAATACTTTAACCAACAGTTTGCAGCCTTGTTTACTGCTGATCAAGTTGTCTGTTTAGATGAGTCGGTGATTACATTTTCTGGCCGCTTGTCTTTCAAAGAGTATCTTAAAACAGTATCTTCCCAGCAAGCGTGCCAGATATGGGGTCAAGATGTATAAGCTCTGTGACAGGGCAACAGGCTATACATATAGTTTTATGGTTTACAAGGGAAAAGATAGTCACATGGAGCCGGAGAACTGCCCAGACTACATAGGGAGCGCTGGCAAAATTGTTTGGGACTTGGTGTCACCTTTATTATGAAAGGGGTTCCACTTGTACGTGGACAATTATTACGCAAGTGTGCCTTTTTAGTCACTTGTTTGATCATGGAATTGGAATATGTGGCACCATGTGATCTAATCGCATACCCCAGCAGCTTCTAGAGTGCTGACTGGGAGAGAGAGCCTGCTTGAGAAGTAATAATTTGCTCGCAGTGAAGTGGAGGGATAATTGGAATTTTTTGTTCTGTCCTCCCTTCACGCAGATACGACAGTCCAAATTCCAACGGCGACTGGTGTTGTGGAGAAACCCCTCTGTGTTCACGAATACAACCTTTAATATGAGAGGGGTGGACCTCAACGACCAGTTGATGGCGCCGTACTTCATTGCCCATAAGGCCAGACGCTGGTACAAAAAAGTGTCTCTATACTTATTCCTATTGGCTCTGCTGAATGCTTATGTGCTATACAAAGCGTCAGGACGAACTGGATCCTTCCTTAAATTCCAGAAAGAGATCATCACAGCCCTTCTGTTTCCAGACGGTGCTGTGGCCCAACTTCCCAATCCAAATGCAGTGAGCCGCCTGCATGAGAGGCAACGATCACCCCAAAGAAGATGTCATGTCTGTAGCAAGCACGGATATAGGCATGACACCTGCATCGATGAAGGTTTCGAATGCTACCACACACTAGTGGAGTATAAGCGTAGGGTACAGCACGGCACAGTTTAGGGTACACTTTCACAGGGTCTCCAAAGATACCATCGCATTTTGAGAGACCCGAACCTGGAACTGTTACAGTTAAAGTTACAGTTACAAATAAAAGTGTAAAAAAAAAAAAAAAAGTTAAGAAAAAAAAAAATATAAAAAAAAAGCCCAAAATAGTTGTCGTTTTTTTGTTCTCTCTCTATTGTTCTGCTCTTTTTACTGCATTTTTTAACTGCAATGTTTTTATTGTTACTATGTTTTTATCATGTTTGCTTTTCAGGTAATTCTTTTATACTTTACTGTTTACTGTGTTTTATTGTTAACAATTATTTTCTTTTCAGGTACACCATTCAGGTGCAGCATTGATTTATTTATCTTGACAGCAACAGCGTTTGCTCTCACGATACGTAAATCAGCGACTCCAGCGCTGTAGTAGATGATTTCACCATCACAGTTTAAAAAAAAAAGAGCATATATGCCGAAGCATGGGGGCAGGGGTGGAGGGGGCGATTTGGCCCTAACATTAGGGGTGGATTTCCCCCATGCTTCGACATGGTTCAGTTAGTTGGAGGAGTGATAAGTTTCCCTGAAAAGATGAGTTTTGAGGGATCACCTAAAGGCAGCCAGGGTAACAGATAGCTGGACAGATTGAGGTAGAAAGGATGGGAGAGTCTTTGGCACATTTGGATAGCTAGGATTACTGATGTTAATGGATAATACCCCACCTAAATAAAGGTCAAAAGCAATCAAAATAATTTACTTACTCTGAATTTCAGGGTATTTTGCCATTAGCAGGAGGCCCCATCGGAGGACTGTTGAGGTTGATTCCATTCCAGCGGCAAATATGTCCGACACAAGAAATACCAAATTTACATCAGTGAAATGTAACTTGGGATTTGGCTTTTCCTAAAAATTCACACAGTTTACAGTATATATTTGTCTTAGAATGTATATAATATGGAGCTACAAATTCAAATTTGGACATTTTCCAGAAAAGTTTGTCAATGTTCCAACCTACTCCCACATTACTGTATGGCCACATAGTATGACCACATATTATAGTAACAAGCCAATAGGAACATACTGGAGGTGATAAGAGGCAAGTACAGCAATTGTCAAAGTTTTCTGGATACAGCAATCCAGAATTTAAGGCACCCAGTATGCAGAAGAATACTTTGAAACGGTATATCACTGTAGTGCAATTAAGAACTGTTTCAGAAGCAACAATTAATTGATCATATATCAATTTTGAGGACAGACTTAAAAAACCTTTAAAAAAAAAATATATCAAAAACTCAGGTAGGTTAAAAAAAATAGGTTATACCTCTTTTTGCTTGACAAGGAAAGCATCAATTAAACTCCGCTGATCATTAACATCCAGTTTGTTCTTCTGGTTGGTGATGGTTTTTGTAACAAACTCTTGCATCTCATCAAGGTTTGTATAGATTTCTTTATTGCTTCCAAGAAACAGTCGGAACAGGTATGGAAATGTATTGTACAACTGAAATTAAATGAGTTGAGTTCAATGTTTTACACATCAGATCCCATATGTTTTAAAGCAGCAGGGGAAACGCAATAAAAGTACATGCTAACTTGCACAGTTGCCAAATGTTCCAGTACAATGCAGTGGGGTATGTTCAGGTAAGTAACTACTGAACACTAATCATTTGGGGCTTGTTTTATCCCACTGACACCAATAATGTGGCTTATCTTATCCCACTGGATCCAACAATGGGACTTGTTTTGCTTTCACCAACACAATCAATGAAGGTGATTTTATACCACTGACACCAACAATTTGGGGTTATATTGCGCTTCCACTGACACCAACAATTTTGGGTTAATTTTACTCCTATCGACACCAATAATTTGTAATTCATTTTGATCCCACTAACACCAATGGCTTGGGGCTTATTTTATCCCATTGACACCAACAACGGGACTTGTTTTGCTTCCAATGACACCAGAAATTGGGCTTCATTTATCTCATTGGCCAACCATTGAAGGTTCATTTTGCTCTTACTGACACAAGTGATATGGGATTCATTTTGCTTTCATTGACACACATTATTTCAGGGGTTTATTTTATCTTTCTGAAACCAATTATTTGGGGTTATTTTTGCTTGCACTGACACCAATGATTTGACATTCATTCTGCTACAGTTTTAAGTTCAGAAGTAATCTAAACCAGCCCTTTTCAACCAGGATGTCTTCTGGGTTTTTCAGGGGTGCCTTGACAAAATGCCTACAAATTGCCACAAATTGTCCAAGAACTGTCAACAAGTGGGTGGATGAGGTCTGCTTTTTTGCAAAACAAAGCCACAGGTTTATATTATGCAGCTCTAGAACCTTGGGCACTGTATGGGCCAGATACCAGCGTCTAAGAACCAATGACATCATAGGTTGATAAGGTAGATGTCAGGTGCCTGAGGACACCCTAGTTTGCCCCTCCTCTGCTCCTCTATTTCCGCACTTGGGTCAAGTTACCTAAGTGAGGGACAGAAGCTGAGGGAGAAGAGAAACACTAAATACTAGTCAGTACCAGTGTGCAAAGGTGTATTTGTTTTGTAAGAATAAATCACCTCTAATGCTGGGTGTCCTACATGCATGCTGTGAATGTAAGAATATTAGTTTACTTTTTAAAATTTTAGAATGGGATGCCTCGAGACTGTGCAACATTTAAAGGGTGAAAAAAGGTTGAGAAGCCCTAATATAAATGATTGGGACCTTTCTTCAATAACATTTTTTTCTTATGATACCACCAGAACACCACAAGTCTTCTGAATGTCAAAAATTGATCAATGAAATGAAACAATAATGACATTCTGGTGCAGCCCCTTCCCCAGGCAACAGTGAAAGATACTAAACAAACAGCTGTGCTTAAAGCGGTAGTAAACTTTCACAAAAACAAATAAAAAATCCTCCTGCAAGGTAATGTCATAATGTGCTAGGAAACATTGCATACTAGGACATTATGAAAGACTTACCTTAGAACAAAGCCCTCCAGCGGTGCACTGTCACCGCTGACAGGGCTTCCATCTTGACCCAGTATTCCTTACGGGTTCATGGGTTGTGGCCCTATAAATGGGTGAGCCGTGATGATGTTAATCACACGCATGTGCACAGGAGTCACGGCTGTGGCACGGAGCTCTGAAGGGATGGCATGATTGTCAGTCACCAGCTCTCAGCTCTGGCCCTCCAGTGCTGCACTGTGGAGGGGGCGGGAGCAGCTGGCTCAGGCTCTCACTGACTCTCTGGGAGGCTGAGACAGCCTCCATATAGTTGGAATTTTTTTCAAATCTTGGACCGGCTAAGTGACGTCAGAACAAACTCCACTCCTATGATCCATAGGAGATGTACAGCCAAAAGGTGTTTAGTACCCATATGCAAACTGATGCAGGCAAATGGTGGGTGGTTCCACTGATTCATGCCCAATAAGGGGTGGTTAATCACTCAAACAATCAAGGATGCAGATGCTTGTTGTATATGGCTTCAAACAATCATAATGTTTCTTGCTAGGCTATTTGGTCTCACATTGGGGCATTATTCAGAATGGAGGGTAGTTAATCTTATTTGGTGCTTTGTGCAATTTAAGTACCAGTATTTGTTAAGTAGCTGTTACTGTTCTTTGAAGAAGGCGCTGACTTGCGCCCAAAACAACATTATTGTCCCATGCGTTTGATTAAATTTACCTATACATACAGTAAAGACTTGTGGTGTGTTGGTGATACCATAAGAGAGCAAAAAAATATTTTAGCCCACTAATACCGAAAATAGTTTTTTTTTTTTTTTTTTATCCCATTGACACCAGTGATGGGGCTTATTTTACTTTCACTTTCTCTTCAATGTACCCCCAGGTCCTACTTTCTCCAAAGTTTTTATTTTGGAACCCTTCAAGGTGTCCCTCCTAATCATTTACAAATGTTGGCAACTATGAACTTACTAACACAGTAATTAAATAGAATTGATCACAGCAATCTTCCATCCATGGTTTTTAATAGCGGGATGTAGAAATATGTGTTTAGTAGGTAATGTGCCTGTAAAGGTTAAAAACAATTTCAATGGATGGATTGGATATTAGATCATGTTAGGTTGCAAGAGACTCCTGAAGGGATTGAGCAACCTGGAGGCTTGCAGAGAATATAAATGGGGCTGCATATTATGAGGTCATGCTTGAAGCTTTTTTGTTATTCGGAAATAGCTTAAACTGTGTGATGATTGATTGGTTCTTGATTTGGATTATTATTATTATTATTATTATTATTATTATTATTATTATTATTATTTGGATTACAGTATGGCAATGGATTTGCCCCAAAAAGGAACTGCAGTTGGAGCTGGCAGCGGCCCTCATGTGGAAAGGAGATACCTGAGAGCTATTTCTTCAGAAAGTGGATATTTATTTTTTAATAAAACATTCAAAAGAACACCACCTATGCATTTTGTGGAGCTCTAGGTGGCCACATCTTCAGTATAGGATTATTGGTCATAGGAACATTCAAAAGAGTAAAAATGTTTTTTTTGTTTTTTTGTTTTTTGTAGCTGCATGAGTTTTCTTTTCTTTAGCTTTTTAACTCTGTTTACACCTGGTATTCTGGCAAGTAACACACATTAGTGAGACACAACTCTGGAGGAATGAGCACAGGAGGCACAACAGCATTGTCAGTCGGGGGGAGGGGTGTAGTGTTATGTGGATTAGCAGATTTAAATAAACTTAACCAAACCCTAGCATACACTTTATAAGAAGTTTACAGCAAACAGTTTTTTTTTTACTTTTGGAATACAGGTTTTACATGAATAAATACAAGAAAATCATTTTAATCACCCCTGCCAGTGTTAAAGAATATTGTAACCCACTATTTCATATTTCTGATATGTGCCTGCTGTACCATGTACCTGTATGAAAAAGTATCCTGTTCTCTTTGTATTGCATCTTTTGTGTCAAATCACTGCTGTTCCTGCCAGTCCCTCTGCTATCCTATTAGAAATTGACCACACTAGGCACAAGAGAACAGTGTGGTCAGTTTTCTGGCTGTGCTGAGAACTCAGCCTTCTCTCCTCCTCTGCTGACATGCCCCCCCCCCACACACACACACACACAACCATTCACTGGGAAGATCAGTGTGCTACTGTTCCTCCAGTCCTAACTCTCTGAGCTTCTTATGCAGCTGAGAACACTTTCCTGGTGCCTATCCATGGCAGCATACATATGGTTGGTTGATCCACCCACAATCAACCCGCAGGACCGCGTTAACTCACTTAACTTAATAAATAAAAGACGGCATACCCCCTTCTCCATTCTAGTAACTAGTCTCAAAAACTGCAGAAAACAGATTAAGCAAGAAGAAAGTAGAGAGAGGTGTTTGCCATTGATAGGCACTAGGAAAGGAAAAATTACGAAAAGGTAAGCATTCAAATTTTCCAGTTACCCGGTGCCTCCATGGCAGCATACATATAGTAAATACCTTGCTTACGCGGGGGATGGGATGGCTGCAATTTTTTTTTTAATTCAGTGTTTTATAAAATTGAAAATAGCAAGGTCTTTTTCCTGAAGTCCAGGAAAATTAGGCCCCTTTCACACGGGTGCCTCCGTTCTGTGGGATCGGCTTGCTCAGTGGGGGATCTCTCCACTGATCCCTGCTAAACAGGTTTATTACAGGTCCGTCTCTGCTTAATGAGCAGAGTGAAGATGGACAGAGTCCCACTCTCCATTATGGGGAAATTGGATAAAAACGGACCGCTTATCCGTTTTCATCTGATTCCATCTGATTCCATCCACCAGACAGATGGAAAATAGGACCTTCATCCGCCGGTTTTGTCGGAGAGGATCGGATTGGATAGCAGCGGGTATAAGCAGAAATTTCACCGATGACATCTACCGCCCAAAGAGGTGAATGGGGTGTCCGATCAGGTCTTCCTGAAAAACTGACAGGCGGACCTGATCAGGCAGCCCATGTGAAAGGGGCCTTAGGAAGGCCGGACCTAGACTGTAGTGTGACAGTGGTAAGTGAGGTTAATGAGGACCAGCTTGATGAAAGTGGTAAATGAGGCTTGCTATCTGACAGATAGTTTCAGGAGAAACCTTAGCCCAAGCTGCCCAAGAAAAAGTGATCCCTCGAGTTGAGTGAGCATTAACCGCCTCGGCTACTGGAAAGCTACTAGACTGATATGCCCTGTGTATTGTCCAAACTATCCAACTGGCTATTGTTCTCTTTGATGCTGTCCTTTCCTTTGCTTGTCCTTTCTTTGCTCCATTAGGGATGATGAATAAACATTGATCCTTCTGAAAAGGCTGAGTGACAGCAAAGTAATGCTTTAAGGTTCTTGCTACATCTAGTTCATGCAGCTTCTGTGAATTCTGCTCCTCCGAAAAAGCTGGTAGAACTCATTCTCGGTTGAGATGGTAAATGGATGAAACTCTCAGAATAAATTGGTGGATATAAAAAAAATATATAATCAGTGTAAACAAACTTCTTAACAATAGTAAATATCTTTCTTGTGGTATCATGTGCCTAATCTTGCAAGGCTATGATTGCTGCTTTCAGAGTGTTTCCACCCAACTCACAAACAAATGATGAAGTGCAACATATAAGTGCAGTGGAATCACTTCGTAACAGAACATAGTCCAAATCAAACTAATTCATTGCTGTGATGACAAAAAAAAATTATAGATATCAAAGGCTGAAGCACTACCCTGTCTGGGAAAAATGTGATGTGGGGTTCTGAACTCCCAGGACTTGAATCTATGATACTCTGCAAACTGAGGTGATTGCTACCAGGAAGGCTGCTTTGAATGTGTGATATCCTCCAGTGAACAAAATTTAGTTTGAGCGAAAGGAGGAGCTGCAAGCAGGTTTAGGACCAAAGGTAGATTCCATTTTGGATAAAGTGTTTTTCTCTGCGTTTTTAACTGAAGAACCGCTTTTAAGAAACTCTATAAGAGGATTCGGTGCCCATCTGGTATCCGTTAAGGCCTAACCCCAGATCCTCTTTGGAGAAACAGAAACATTTTATGCACCTCTGGTTTTAGGGATCAAAATGATTCTTTTCTGCAAAGTGTAGAAATTTTTCCTAGGCCTTGTAGTATGTTCTATTGATAGATGTTTTTTCTGGTGTGCAACAGGGTTTGAATTACATCGTGGAAGCAGCCCAGTTTTTCCAACCTTCGCTACTCAACTTCCATACCCTTAAATTCAGGGCTTCTGGATGTGGATGAACATATTCTCCTTGGGTCTCCTCTAGCAGATTCTGAAGCCCTGGGAGAGCTAGGGGCTTTCAGAGAGACAGGTGAACCTAGAGTGAAAACCATGTTCTCTTGGGCCAATAGACCTAACCAGGAGATGTAGAAACCTGAAGATCAATGGAATTGAGGGAAAGGCATATCCTCTCTGGAACTCCCAGGGTTGAACCAGAGCATCTATCACCATGGGCTCCGGGGCCTAGTACCTTGTGAAGTATAGGGGGGTCTTGGCGTCCAGCAGGGATGCAAAGAGATCTATCTGGGTATAATCCCATACTTGACAAATCCACTGGAATACATCCTGGTTTAGAGATCATTTTTTTTTGGCAAAGCTTCTGGACAGAAGACCGCTAGAATATTCTGGAATGCCGGTGTGTAAGAGACTCTGAGGTTGCATAAGTTCCTCTCTGTCCAGGACAAGATCAGGAATACTTCCTTTAATAAATACTTGCTGTGGGTCCCTCCCTGGTTCTGAATGTAGGCAACAGCTGCCCTGTTGTCCATCTGTAATGGGAGAGATTTCCATGTAATATGAGGGGCTAGGTGGGAAATAGTCATCCAAGCCGCCTTCAGTTCCATAATGTTGGAAACTACATGCAAAGTGTTCAACCTTGCCTGAACCATTCTGCCTTCTCAGTGGGCACTCCAACCCCAACTTGCATTGAATGTAAGACTAGTCCAGAATGTGTGGCCATTGAAACAGTGGTTTTTCAGTGTTCTTGTCCACCACCAAAGGCTGTCCAGAGTAATGATTATCTTCTGCGTCAAAGATTTCTTCCTCTATTAATATAGGGACCATTTTGGAAAGTACGCAGACGCCAACAGGTCCACTTTATCATTGGGATACAGGTGGAGAAAGACCCCAGAAGACTGAGGCAAGCTGATGCTAACTTGCTCTGCTCAATTTCTCTCCGATAACAGGAATCTCTTTCAGGGGAAGCGATACTGATCATTTCTGCATGTCGAATAGGGCACCCAGGTATACCATCTTCTGCATGGGCATGAACTGGCTCTTGGCATGGTTTATTAGCCACCCAAACCTGATCAAGGTGATCATGACTTCCTGTAGGTGAATTGTCAGAGTTTCTCTGTCTTGGGAGAGAATGAAGATGTTGTCTAGGTAATGCAGTACTCCCCACGCTCAAAGGGGGGCCAAGATTTCTACTAGCACCTTGGCAAAGGTTCTCAGAATGGTTGAGATGTCGAAGGGCAGACACTGGAACTGGAGGTGAAGATTGTTCACTTTGAACCTCAGATATGGTTGGAAATCGAGGTGGACTGGAACAAGTAAATAGGCATCTTGGAGATCTTTGGAGACCAGCCAATCTCCAGGCAGGATGGCTAATATGACTGCATTGAGCAATTCCATTACGTAGCGTTCCAGAAGAATGAACCTGTTTTATACATTTCAGGTCCAATATTGGCCTCCAGCCTCCTGATTTCTTGCGTACTAGGAATACTATAGAGTAAAAGCCTGAGAATTTCTCTGACTCTGGGACCGGAACCACTGCCTGCTGCTGAATCAGCGATGTGATATACTGATGTAGAATTTCATCTTTTTCTGGCGATCTTGGGACTCTGGTGGGTAGAAAGGATGTTCATGGTAGATGAAGTTTGAATTTCCAGAAGTCACCCTGCTGAATCGTGGAGATCACCCACTGATCTGTATAATTTTCCACTCAAACCTGAAAAAATGCTCTGAGATGGGCACCTACTGGGCCAGTTTGGGTGGGCCAGTAGTCAAAAGGACTTTTGCACATCTTGAGTGGAAAAGGTCAGGGAGCTCTTCTCATTGTAATAGATAATAGCATTGCCAAGCACATCAGTATATCTATGGCCGCTTCTGCAATCAAATCTGAAGCTAGCTTTAGCTCATACAAAGCCTTGATGATATGTTTAAAGTCTATACCCTGTCTATGGGCTAGTTCTATATTATCTGGCCATGTTTTGCCTGCTCTCAAAACTGAGGTGAGAGCCACTGCTGGCTTGCAGGCCCCGCCAGCCGCCTGATACGTTTTTTCCAAATCCAAATTAATCCTACGATCGAGGATATCCCTGAAGGAGACAGCATTTTCTAGCGGGAGGGTTGTATTTTGTGCCAATCTCATGACAGAAGCTTCCACCATGGGGGTTGCATATAAAAACTGGGCGTCTGGTTTTACTAATGTATATAGCTTGCAGAACCTATTATTTTATCCACTTTCCTCCACTCTTCTAGGGCGACCTCCTCTATCTCGTCCATAAACGGGAAAGCTGAAGATTTCTTCTTTAAATGGCAAAAATATCTTCTGGATTTTGATGGGGGTTCTGAAACTTCCTCCCACTGAATTGCCTCCTTCATGGCGGCTAGGAAGGCTTCAATATCCACAAAGTCAAAAGAGGCTGGGCTATCCTCTGTGGTATCAGTCTCAGATCTGGCGTCAGAGTCTTTCTGATATGTAAGGATTTGAATGGGCCTATCATTAGAGGATGAGCCTAGAATGTCATGCAAAAGAGTTAGCTCTCTAATAGAGTCCTTGATTAATTTTTTCATGTTGTCCATAGACTCTTGCTTTTCTTTTTCCTAAACCCTAGTAGCCCGAGTGAGTATGATTCACAAACTAATTTCCCAGGAAGAGCTTGTTTGCCACAGATCCAGTAGACTCCATTGCCAGGGCTAAAGCAACCACGAGATGGGCCACGCTGCTTAGAGGTATGACAGGATGGTCTCTGTGATCTGTGGGAAGACTGAGGGGAAGAATTGGATTGCTCCTGTGTGTGTCTGTCATGACTGTCTGATCTCTTGCAAGACACATAGCGATGCGGAATGGCAAAAAACAAATAGGAAAAAAAAGTTTCTATGAACCATGCCTGATGTGCTTTTTTTTTCACCTGTAATGATGCAGCCCTTATTAGCATGTTGAGTATCTTTTCTGCTTGGTGATTGTTTGTAGTGGGGGGGGGGGGGGGGGGAGCTGGAGGAAAGATGAAGAAAAAGAAAAAAAGGGAATAAAATTGGAAACAAACACACCAGGTAGGCCTGGGACCAGCAGGAAGAACCAGTACCTTGGTCTTGATCCATATTATAGAGGGGCAGAGCAGGCCTCCTTGACTCCTAGGGAAGATGCCATAATTCACCTGAGGGCGGTTTATATAATAACCCTACCCTGTACCAAGATGGCCGCTGCTGGCCACATTGTACTACCACATGTGCGATGATGTCATTGTGCCAATGAGGAAAACATGCCCCCCCCCACAATCAGGAAAAAACGTGTGCAAAGTGCCGCTGACACTAAGTGACTCCATCATATGTATCAGAAGGCAGGCTGGCTTGCAGGCAAAACCCCCACGCCTGCATGATTTATGGGAGAGTGAGAAGAAGACGCTGGACCGGAGGCCTGGAGACACTTGAGAAAACTCCATCAGACTTTATCATCAGGGCAGCTCACCATGTACTCAGGTATGTCCAGAAAAGATCCACAGAAAAGAGGGCTCCCCCACTATTTGGTGCATCTGGCAGCCTAAGAAAAGGGACTTCACTACAGGAGAGCATGGACGGTGAGGCAAGGCTGTTGCTGATGTATGATCCTGCAGGCTTGAGGACAGAAAAAGAATTGAGTGGGGCAAATGCTGTCTTTAATGTATACAGTTATTGTGGTCCTGTGTGTTGATTGTCGGTGGAGCAACCAACCATATGTATGCTGCCATGGAGGCACCAGGAAATCAAGGAGAGTCTCTTGAGCAAATAAAAAAAATAATCACCAGCATCCACCCATAATTTGCTGTTGCCGTAAAAGGGAACTTACCTGTACCATTGGGGAGCCTATGATTCTGATATTTTCTCTTATAATTGTCACAAGCCTGCACAGTGTTGGATCATCATAGTCTAAGCGATTGCCCAGTACGATAGAGACAATGATATTGGCCACAGCAGTAGTCACCACTGTGGAGTTTTCAAAAGGTTTTCCTGCAATAACAAAGATTAGCCAATAATATGTTTAACTACTGTTCTACCAGGCCAGTTCTGACACTTCTGTCCTACATGTAAAAATCATTTTTTTTTAAATTACTTAGAACCCACAAACATTATGTATATTTTTTTTAGCAGAGGCCCTAGAGAATAAAATAATGGGTTTTACATTTTTTTTTATCTCACATGATATTTGGGCAGTGTTTTAAACAATTTTTTTGGGAAAAAATACACTTTAGTGCACACAAACACAATATAATACCTTTTTTGGGAAGTATAAAAGATGTTATGCAGAGTAAATAGATACCTAACATGTCACACTTTAAAACTGTGAATGCCCGTGGAACAGCGCCAAACTGCGGTACCTAAAATTCTCCATAGGTGACACTTTAACAGCTTTTACAGGTTACCATTTTAGATTTACACAGAAGGTCTAATGCTAGAATTATTGCTTTCCTTCTGGCGTTCATGGTGATACCATACATGTGTGGTGCGATCACTGTTTACATATGCGTGCGGGACTTATGTATGCATTCACCCTATTTTATTATTTATTTTATTTAAAACTTTTTTTACACTGTCTATCATTTATTTTTAATTTTTTTGATCAGTTTATTGCTATCACAAGGGATTGACAACATCCCTTGTGATAGTATGGATCATGACAGTTCCTATTTACTTAGACATCTGTTGTAGGGTTGCCACCTTTTCATCAAGCTAAACCCGAATACTTTAGCGGCACACAATTTTTTTATTTTTTTTGGCCGTTTACATTATAGGATTGTAAAAGACCTGGGACACCTTTGGGTGCCCCAAGAAGAGTAGTATTCCAGCGCATGAAGCGTCACATGACGAACAGTGGGTGTGGCCGAATTGTGTTAATAATGGGAGAAGCAAAAGGAGCTTAGTTTAATCAAACAAGGCCAGTCTGTCCCCCCGTACAGTCCCCCTTAGGTCAGTCTGTCCACCAGTATAATCCCTCCTTGGTCAGTCTGTCCCCCAGTACATCCCCCCCAGGTCCGTCTGTCCCCCAGTATAATCCCCCTGGGTCAGTCTGTCCTCCAGTATATTCGCCCAAGGCCAGTCTGTACCCCAGTTAAAGTGCCCCCACTAATATCATTGAAAGCACTGGAAGCAGACTGGAGGGGAGAGGGGGAAAGGAGGACTGGTGCTGCAGGGCTGCCACTGGTGTGTCCGGGTTTCAGGTGGGGTAAAACCCGGACCCAGGATCTAAAACCCGGACTAGATCCTGTGGCAACCTTAATCTGTTGTCTATTAGACCCCAGATCTCTCCTCTACCCTTAAAAGGATCTGATCAAACCAAGATCGGGCTGACTTAAGTTGTTGCTAATTGTAAGGCAGTGTTTTAGAAAAAGCTTTGACTGGACATACACTGTATTTTTCAGCTAATTACTCAGACTTTTTCAATATCAACTGATCTTTTTAGAGCTTTAAGATCTCAAATTTAATTAATGATAGTATACATTATGACATGATTGTTTACACTCCTAAACCAACTGCTACACCCATGACATGATTGTTAGTGCTCTATAACACATTTCTATACATTTAGCCTTTTTTTTTTGCAGAACTAAAAACCTCAGCCATTGTATCAGATTTTAATTTTCTCAGAAGACATTTTATGGATTTTTACAGTCTAATGAAGACTATTAGATAGTAATCTCCAGAGTGGCCTGGCTGCAGCAGAAACTATAGGGCAATAAACGAATTCCTAGATGGTGAGGGGGACCAAGCTGTACTACTGCTTGCTGCATGGAGAAAATAAGAGACACCAAGATCCCAAAGACCTCCTGTGTGTCTGACATCAACTCTTCGTTACAGAAGACTTCACAGGTGGGTCAAAATTAAGCTGACCATACATATTTAGATGTTCTGAGCGAGAAAGCTCTCTTAATTTTACCCAGCTACGCTAAACAGTGCAGATGGACGAATCTCTGCTGGCAGCTACTGAATTCTGACTGCTATTACCCAGGGCTGTGAGAATACCCAGTGATTGTAGCTGATTAGCCGCAGTCACTGTTCCCATAGCTCCCAACTGTCCCTGATTTTGAGGGACTGTCCCTGATTTGGAGCAATGTCCCTCTGTCCCTAATTCCTCCTCATTTGTACCTCATTTTGGTCTGATCCTCATAGTTGTATATAAAATGCACTTTTTATCTTTCAAAAAGTGTTTCCCAGTGCTAATCATTCCATCCAAATTCTAAATTGCTGCATTTGTACATTTTTAAAGCCAATATAAAAAAATAGTAGTGGTAAAAAAAATCTCTTGTGGATTTAATTAACCTTTTTTTGGGGCTAATTCTCCTTTAAGGGGGTGTGGAAAAGGGCGTGTACTATGCCTACATATGTTTGCTAGTAGTTGTCTCTCATTCCCATCTCAAAATGTTGGGAGGTATGTGTTTCACCAACAATTTCCTCCCGACTCCTTAAATTTTTGAATCAAAGATTGCCAAGCTGAGCAGTACCGGCAAAGTAACCCACTGTTAAAATTTTGGCCAATACACAGGGATCGGATAAAACTCCACCAGTGTATGGCAAGCTTTATAGTCCACTGTAACCTCTTCAGTCCCTTATGATATATTACTGGATTTGTATTCATATGCTTATGGATTTTCTAGGCTTAATTTGACTCAACAGATTTACTAATGGGGTCCTCTCCCACCCCCAGGATCCATATCTGCTATAGCTATAGTTCAGCCACTATCTGTATCTGGCAAAGCCACTTCAAGAAATCTGCGGAAAGCTTAACCACTTAATGACCACCCACCACAGATATACTGCACCAGGGTGGCCGCTCTGCACCAGATCACGTACCTAGTATGTAACCTGACACCTCAGGTCTGGGGCGCATGAGTGCCCCGCCGGCGACCTACTCCCACTGAGATTATACACAGCGGGTGCCCAGCGGCAGGTACCGTGGATCCTATGTCCACTGGCACCCACTGATGACACAGGCAGAATGACAATCTGCTTATGTAAACAAGGCAGATTGTCATTCTGTCAGAAGGGAAGGCACTGATCCTGTGTTTCTGCAAAGGAGGAACACAGATCTTTATCTTTGCCTTCCTCTAGTCAAAGCACCTCCCCAACAGTGAGTAAGCATAACCTAGGCACACAGTTAACCCTTTGATCGTCCCTGATGTTAACCCCTTCCCAGCCAGTGTCATTAGTACAGTGACAGTGCATATTTCTTAGCACTGATCACTTAATTAGTGTCACTGGTCCCCAAAAAGTGGTAAAAATGTCAGGTGTCCGATTTGTCTGCCGCAATATCACAGTCCCGCTATAAGTCGCTAATCACTGCCATTACTAGAAAATAAATAAATAAAAATATCCCATAATTTGAAGATGCTATAACATTTGCGCAAACCAATCAATATACGGTTATTGGGATTTTTTTTATTAAAAATATGTGGCAGAATACATATTGGCCTAAAGTGATGAAAAAAATCGATTTTTTAAAATATTTTTAATTGGGTATGTTTAATAGCAGAAAGTAAAAAATATTGTTTTTATTCAAAATTGTCAGTCTTTTTTTGTTTATAGCGCAAAAAATAAAAAACGCAGGGGTGATCGGATACCACCAAAAGAAAGTTCTATTTATGGGGAAAAAAGGGCATACAGTAACACCTCGGATTGCGAGTAACACGATTTACTAGCGTTTCGCAATACGAGCTATTATTTTTTTTTAAATCCTGACTTGGTTTGCGAGCGTTGTCTCGCAAGATGAGCAGAATTCAAGCCAATGGAGTGTCCAGTACCGCATTTGGCCAGAGGTGCGGGGGTGCCGGTGACACTCGGAGCAGCTCAGATGCTTTGATATACGAGTGCTTTGGATTACAAGAATTCTTCTGGAACGAATTATGCTCGTAATCAAAGGTACCACTATACATTTTATTTGGGTTCAGTGTCGCATGACCGCGCTATTGTCAGGTAAAGTAACGCAGTTAAAAAAATGGCCTGGTCATGAAGAATGGCAAACCTGAAGTGGTTAATAAATGTTTTGTGAAACGTCTTTGTACACAGTGCAAATATGTATGCTAAAGTTCACGTGTATTTGATTTGCAGCTTTGCTCATGTAAACTTATTTGCTCTTTTAACTTTTAACAGCAGCACCAAAGTGTGAAGTCCTACCATAAAAAAAAAAAATCCATTCTAATGATATCCATTTATGTGGACCTTCACTTTACTTACCTGCTGATATAATTTTTAAATCTGAAAGGTCAAATCTAAAACGAGATTTGATTGGGTTTGAGTGACCAGCTTGACATGAGAAATGCAAGTTTACTGGGGAAAAAGGTCAATGAACAATGCAACACAGGAATCTAGTACTACTGTAGCAACAAAAACAAAACCCATTCCTGACCTCCGTAGGCTTTGAACGTGTTTACCAGACATCTGCATTCTTCTGTGATCTTATCTTCCATCATTTTGCTTCCCATCCTGAAATCTCGCAGAGCAGAAAAAGTGAACCGTCTCATGGCCCTCCAGATATCACCATTAGAAAATAAAAGACCTAAAGAAAAAGCAAACATGCAGTCTATCAAACTGGATATACTTGTATATTTTTTTCCTTTGATTTAACCTGCCGGAAAGTTCAGTGGATGCAAACACCTTAATGTTTCCATATTTAGTGTGGTCAGAATCACCTTGGAAAGTGGTTATATTATTTTCACACACAAAAAAAAATGTAAGTTATCCAGTCCACTGTGCCCATCTATGGGCCGGTCCAGGCTGACGTATGCAAAATTTACTTTCAATAAAGGTAATCACAAGACCCCTGGCAGCTAAGGGCAGCTCTCATAGCCACTGTAAATAAGCTTTCAAACATTTAGTCTACCCAGAACTGGTTTATTGGAAAAGGGTAGATGTTATTGTATTCTTAAGGAACTCTGTCACTCGTTTTTTATATTAATTTCAAAGGTAAGGGAAGGGAAGTGTTAATACTTCACCCTTGGCTGATCTTTGTTGCCTTCCCAAGCTTTGCTGGTTGAGGAACTCCCTGCTGACCGCCGTGGTTCCTACCTTCATCCCTGCTTCACTATTTTGCCCTGAAGTGACACAATTCAATGGAAGGAACCACAACTTATAAGGTATCCAACACACTATGAAGTGTGTCAGAAGCTAAAGACTCTTCCAGTGGAAGCCTTATGCCCTGTACACACGGTCGGATTTTACGACGGAAAAAGTGCAAACGGATTGTGTTGACGGAAATTCCGATCGTTTGTGGGCTCCATCTGACTTTTTCCATCGGAATTTCCGACACCCAAAGTTTGGGAGCAGGATATAAATTTTTCCGACAACAAAATCCGATCGGTTAAATTCCGATCGTGTGTACACAAATCTGATGCACAAAGTGCCACACATGTTCAGAATAAATTAAGAGATGAAAGCTATTGGCTACTGCCCCATTTATAGTCCCGACGTACGTGTTTTATGTCACCGCGTTCAGAACGATCAGGTTTTCTGACAACTTTGTGCGAACGTGTGTATGCAAGACAAGTTTGGCCCAAAATCCATCGGAAAAAATCCAACGGATTTTGTGGTCGGAATGTCCGATCAATGTCCGACCATGTGTACAGGGCAGAAGTGGAACTCAGGAAATTAGCAAAGATCAACAAGAGAGGTAAGTAGAAATATTTTGTGAAAATGTCTGTAAATTGCATGTTTAAAAAATGTTTTAAAAAGTGACAGGGTCATTTTATTAAGCTAGCAAAATGGCATTTTCCATAGGCCTACCTGTACAAATACTTTACACAGTCACGTCTACCCTAATGCAGGTGGTCAGACACTATAGCTTGCTACTGTGTGCATCACCTATAGCAGCTTCTTTTCCCATAAGGCAAGCAGGCCTACCGGTATTCGGTTGCCCCTAGGTCTTATACACAATGCTATAGTGCCTGGCCACCACGCCAGGGCAGGCGCAAACTGAACAAAGCAAACAGGTACTTGCGATTGGCAGACAAGCAGAGTGGTTCTATGACAGTCCAGGTAAAAGGCAGGCTGAGTTTAGGGAATAGTCCAACATCCGGTCCAAGATCATACACAAGGAAATCCAATAGCAGAGCAGGGTAGACAGACAGGGGGCTTGATCAGGAGTAACACACGTATCAATCTCTATCACAAGCATGCGTGTGAGGGTTTGGCGGGCTTATAACAGGTTTGAGTTTCCACCCAGGGACTGACCACATCAATCACCTTGTAGGTGGAAAAAGACAGGGAGAATGCCATAAACAAAACCCGGATGCTGAAATAAAGGAGCAGGAGCGCTAGATGCTCCTGACAACCACATGTGATGAAACTTACAATTCATTAAACTTATATTACATTTATTTTTGCTTTAAAAACATATTTAAATGAAAATTGTTTGAGCGTGGTTCAGCAATATTCTCTCTAAATTTCCAATAAACAATTACAGTATAAGTACAATTTACATAAATTAGATTGTTTTAGATCCACAAGGTCAACACATTTCTCATATATAGCTTCTTCAGGACCATCTTGGGATCCAATAAGAGAAATGAATCTAACTAAGTGAAAATCTACCACAATACATACATTTTTTTCTCTGTTATTCATAACATATTACTCATATGTCCCTACCTACCAATATGCAACACTGCTACTGGGACAAATAGTGTAAGTGACCAGGAGCAGAACACACTTCCGGGGCGGACCCTGGGGCAAGGAACCTAATCCAGACCCCCACATAGCAGAGGGCTATTTGTCCCAGCACTAGTGCTACACATTAGTAAGAGGAGACAATGACATACGGTATGAGTAATGTGTTAGGAATGACAAACAAATGTATGTATTGTGGTAGATTATAAGCAAGTTTTTGATGATCCTTAGCTGCACTTGAAGCAGGCTAAAGGTATCATGCAGGAGGCTGTAGATGCCTGCACTGCTGGCATGTACTTGCTTTACTGACTACTTTAGCCAGTTCGGCTCTTGTACCGGTATATCCTTTGTGGACCAAACTAATTTTTACATTTCTACTATGGGCCTATTGCATTATTTGCCAATAATTTTGTTATTAATAGGGGGTCTTCAAAAAGTTTCTGCATTTTTTATATTTAATAGAGTTAAAAAAGTGTGGAACCCTTGTACTTAACATAACAAAAGTCATCAATACATCCATCAGCTATAACATTATGACCACGGACAGGTAAAGTGTATAACATTATCTCTTTACAATGGCACCTGAAAGTTAGTGGGATATTTTAGGCATCAATTGAGCATGTTGTCCCTGAACATGCTCACTTGATGCCTAGTTTTAAAACAAGTGTTACTGTAGATAAAAAATAAAATTGATATTGTGTGCATTGTCTTGCACTGAAAATGTATTTTACAAATTAATCTGTTTTTTTTAAATGCATTTCTTTTAATGCAAGGCTACAAAAAAAAACAAAAAAAACGTTGATAAAAAAGAAAATCAGCAAAAAAATAGCTGAGGCAACCCCCCCCCCCCCAAAGAATTAAATGAGGCAAATTAAAGTGGGTGTAACGCCTTAAGGTCTTTCACCTTAATGCATTTTATGTAGTTACATAGTAGGTGAGGTCGAAAAAAGACACAAGTCCATCAAGTCCAACCTATTTGTGATTATATGTCAGTATTACATTGTATATCCCTGAATGTTGCGGTCGTTCAGGTGCTTATCTAATAGTTTCTTGAAAATATCAATGCTCCCCGCTGAGACCACCGCCTGTGGAAGAGAATTCCACATCCTTGCCGCTCTTACAGTAAAGAACCCTCTACGTAGTTTAGCGTTAAACCTCTTTTCTTCTCATTTTAATGAGTGGCCACTAGTCTTGTTAAACTCCCTTCCGCCAAAAAGTTTTATCCCTATTGTGAGGTTACCAGTATGGTATTTGTATATTGAAATCATAATCCCCTCTCAAGCGTCTCTTCTCCAGAGAGAATAAGTTCAGTGCTCACAACCTTTCCTCATGTATTAAGGTGAAAAACTTTCTGTGCTGAAGCTCCCCCCTGAGCCCGATCAGATCTAGCGATGTGCACAAGTGCAGCGGTTGGCTCCCGCTGCTGTCAATCAAAAGCTGTGACACTGGAGCGTGGGGCGGGGCCAAGTCTCATTGTCTGTGTCAAAGGACGCAGCAGTGGGACTTGGGGGGCGAGCCCCCACTGGTGCTCCCATGGAAAGCAGCTTTCCGAGGGGGCACCCGATGAAGAGGAGGGGCCTGGAGCACCAGCTGGGGACCCTAGAAGAAGAGGATTGGGGCTGCTCTGTGCAAAACCATTGCACAGAGCAGGTAAGCAAAGTCCTGTTTGTTATTTTAAAAAAAAACTCCTTTCACTTGCAAGGTTGCATTAACAGAAGTTAAGTGCAGATTAAAAAATTATCTTTTGATCTGCACACAAAAGAACTAATAAAATTAAATTGTAACATTATTTTTCAGATTAATTTATGAATGAAGCCTGCAAACAGTTTGCCAGCTTCCTTTATACAGGAGCTGCTGTCCTGAGACACAGATGGAAGAGTGGTAGTGAAGTTTATATGGAGATTTCAGCAGATTGTCCGCAATAGGGAAGGAAACATTGGGCATAAGAGTCACACTAAAAGTACTTACAGTAGATGATATTTATTTGCTAATAGTTACTAGTGATTACTACTTTTTTCAGTCTTATGGTGATTTCAGCCTTGCAAGGAGTAATAAAGTACTGTAAATGACTGTTGTTAAATTGAAAATTGTTAGGATTTGTTATGGTTACCTTTTTCCTTAGTTAACTCTGAGAAAAGTGGGATATGTGGTCTATCGGCAAAGACCTCGGCATGATTGACTAGAGCATCTTTCACCGTCTCGTAGCCAGACAGCACAATCATCTTCTGTGGCCCTATTTGTAAGCTATACACTGGGCCGTATTTCTTAGCAAGCTGCAATGTAATATAGAAATTGATAATAATAATAATAATGCTGGCAGCAGTTTACAGCAGTTTACAGCATAAGGGCAGACAGTACAATTACAATACAATTTAATACAGCAGGAATCAGAGAGCCCTGCTCATTAGAGCTTACAGCCTAAGAGGGAGGGTCAAGAGATACAAAGGTAATAACTGTCTCTGGAGAGATGAATATTCAGGGATCGTCTGAAAGTGAACAGAGTAGGAGATAGTCGGACGGATTGGAGTAGGAAGTTCCAGAGATTGGGAGAGGCTCTGGAGGCATCCTGGAGGCGAGCACGAGATGGGGTGACCATGGAGCTAGAGAGGAGGAAGTCTTTGGATGATTGAAGAGAACGATTTTGTTGGTATTTTGAGACTAGGTTAGTGATATATGGAGGGAGAGTTGTGGATGGCTTTATAAGTGGTGAATTTAATTTGTTGGGTGAGCGGAAGCCAGTGGAGGGAATAGCAGAGAGGAGTAGCAGACACTGAGCGGTTTGTAAGGGGGATAAGCCTGGCAGCAGCATTCATGATGGCTGTGTGCAAATGGGAAAATCCGGACAGCCGCACTCCAGGAAATTATAATCCAAACTTCTTTATTTTAAAATCAGGAACATGTCATACAGTACATCAAAGGCAGAGTGTACAGACAGGCAGCTTACGCTTTCGCACTCTATCAAGTGCTTACTCATGCACTTGATATAGTGCGAAATGCGTAATCTGCCTGTCTGTACACTCTGCCTTTGATGTACTGTATGACATGTTCCTGATTTTAAAATAAAGAAGTTTGGATTATAATTTCCTGGAGTGCGGCTGTCCGGATTTTCCCATTTGCACACAGCCTTTACTAGCATTAGCCAGCACCTGGGGCTCTTTGTTCCTGGAGACCAACAGCCAGTTCATACCTGGACAGATTCACCCTAGTGCGGGGACAACATCCGCATAGCATTCATGATGGACTGAAAGGGGGACCTTGGCATGGGGGGACGGGTTAATAATTGAGCTGTTGGTTTTGACAGAGAAATCAGGGAAAGAGGTACGTGAGGGAGGAACTATTATTAGCTTGGTTTTTGATAGAATGAGTTTGAGGAAGTGGTAAGACATTCAGGCTGATATGCCGGTCAGTAAATTAGTGATGCATGAGGAGACTGATGGAGTGAGCTGAGGGGTAGAGAGATAGATTTGGGTGTCATCGGCTTAGAAAAGGTATTAAAAGCTATGGGAGGCAATCAACATGAAAAAAGGAGAGGTCAAAGAACAGAACCTTGAGGGACCCCGACAGAGAAAGTCAGAAGAGAGGAGGAAGTAGAATTGTGACAATGAAGGTGCAGTGGGATAGGTAGGATGAGAAACAGCGAAGAGTACAGTTATGAAGACCAAAGGAGTGGATTTTTTGGAGGAGGAGGTCCAGTGTGTCAGAGGCAGCAAAGAGGTCCAAGAGTAGCTGAAATTCGCACCCTACTGCATCTGCTAATGATACCATACCGCAATTTAGTAAAATATGGGAACCCTGGCATTTATCTGAATATGGATCTGACCCATCTACTTCCTGATGCTTCGTTTGTTCTCCATTCCTCTCCCTTGAGCCATCTCAATTGTATTCCTGAGGGTCAAACAACTGCCTCCACCTTGTCCTAATCCTTTGTATGCTATCTCACACTAACTTTGCAGTTTTTCGACTGTTCCCACTTTCTCACCTTTTAGAGTATTTACCCATTTTTACTGTTATTGTACTATTGATTTATGTGGCCTGACCTTACTTGTAATTTTTCTTTTGATTTTGTTTCTTATTATTCCCATTATTGCCTTGAGTTTTTACACATCTCTGTATGATTCTCCTTTATACTTGTAATATTGTATCCTGCGTTTCCTAATAAATACAAAATATGAAAAACAAAGATGTCAAGTACAAGTAGTACAGAATAGTGTCCGTTGGTTTTAACTGTTAGTAAATCATTTGTGGAGTTTAAGGAGAGCAGTTTTGGTGAGGTGTTGAGGGCAAAATTCGAACTGAAGGGGATTAAAATGTTTGTTCTCAGTCAGATGGTCGCTCAGTGGGTTGTAGACCAAATGTTCAAGAAGTTTGAAAGCAAAGGGGAGTAAGAAGATGGGGTATAAGTTGTTAAGATTGGTGGAGTCCAGTGGGGGCTTTTTAGGATGTGTTGTTTTAGAGAGTTGGGGAAGATGCCAGAAAAGAGGGAAAGAGTGAAGATGTGAGTTAGAGAGTGTAGAATAGAGCCAGAGGTTGACCCTAGTATTTGCAAGGGAGCAAGATCCAGGGGGAAGGTGGTTAGGTGGGCATTAGAAAAACGTTTAGCAACCTTGTCAATAGTAGCCGGGTTGAATGAGGGGAGTAATGATTGTACCTGTGGAGATGGGGTGTTAAGTGGGGGAGGTATCTGAGCATTGAATATCTCCTCACAAATTGTATGATTCTTGCTTTTGACGTGATTGGCAATCTTCTGGGCAGTAAGTCAGTAACTGGGAGGAGGCAGTGGAGGACGAAGTAGAGAGTTTACGGTAGAGACTAGTTGATGGGATGAGAAGGTGTTAATGAGAGTGATAAAATAGGTCTGCTTGGTCAGTGAGGAGGCAGGAGTAGTATTTTTGGAGGGTAGATTTATATTGGTTGAGGTCTTTCTAGCTCAAGAGCGTGGCTACATTTTCTGAGACTTCTGCTGTCATCTGTCGGGGCCCGATTCTGTGTGTAGTGAGGTGGGAAAGCTTGTCTATGGAGGATTAAAGTGAGCTGTTGTAGACAGCGAATAGACAGGGGTGAGATTTTGTCATAGAGGTGGTCAGTAGCATAGTAAAGAAGAGAAGGGTTGAGGTGGCAAAGGTTTCTATGGGTAACTGTCAGGCGGTTCAAGGGAGAGAGAGCAAAACGGTGGTGATCAGAGAGTGGGAGTGGATTGTTGAAGAGGTTGCATGGTGTGCATAGATAGGAGAATACAAGGTCAAGGATGTTGCCATTGGAGAGAGTAGGAGTCGGTATCATTTGCTTCAGGTGAAGAGAGGAGGTTAGACTGAGAAGTTTAGAAGTAGCAGCAGTAGTATTAGCAATAATGGAATGTTGAAGGCACCAAGAATGATTGTGGGGATTTCAGAAGAGAGAAAGTAAGGTAGCCAGGCAGAGAAGTTACCAAGGAAGGTTGATACCAGTCCAGGGGGCTGGTAACTGACAGCAATTCTTAAAAAACTGGAGAAAATAGACAAATACAATGTGTCTCAAAAGAGGAGAGTGTCAGAGTGGGAGGTGGGTGAAGTACCTGATAGGTGCTGCGTGGAGCTAGAAGGATTTCCATTCCATCTCCCTTCCACTGGGTCTGGGGAGTGAGTTCGGAGAAGGCCACCATGGGAGAGGGAAGCAGAAGAAGCAGGAATTTGTGATAAAGAGGTCATGGGAAGGGGGTGAGTTTGTTACAGACAGAGTGGGCATTCCAGAGGGCACAGGAGAATGGGGAGGCTGGTTTTGGGAAGAAGAGGAACAGAAATTAAGTTCTGTGGATTGCAGCTGCTGCCCAAGGGTGTAGGGAGGTGGGAGAATTGGGCACAGTGAAATTATACAGTATGGGTCAAGGGTTTGGGGATATGTCATCAGAGGTTAGAAGAAACAGAAGGGTGGGGGAGGTAATGTGGGAGTGCGATTTATATGACGGGACATGCCCCTGTGTCCTGTAGGTTTTATCATCATTTGGTTGTAGAATAAGCAGAAATTGATGAGTGCAGTAATAGGGAGAGGACAGAAAGGAGGGTGATATACAGTACATATTGTAAGCTGTGGGGTGGAGAAAAGGGATGAAGGAAAGAGAGTTTAAGGAGAGACACAACTACCAGAAGGAGTGATAGAGAGCGCATGTTACAGAGTAGGAGGAGAACTGAATAGAGAGACAGGGTCACCTACAGCCTGTTTGTTGCTTTTCAATGCAGTTTGCTATGTATGTTCGCTTCGCTGCCACCCTCCTGTGACAATAGCAAATTAATATTCAGTGCAGAGCTTGCAGGGCATATCACTTGTATAAAGAATCACTTAGAGAAAGAATCACTTAAAAGGGAATCATGGGTTTTTGTTTTTTTCAGAGTCATACTTACCTAGGTTAATGCAACATCGGTCCGATGCTCCATCTTTCCCCTGGCGCCTCTACACTGAGAACCGAGTGATCAAACACTGCCGATCGCTCAGTGCTCACAGCTCTCTGCTCTACCCCCTCCTCACTCACTGGAGCACTGGGCTGTGGAGGAGGCGGGATTGGCCTGCTCACCCTCTCAGTGGGTGTCGATCCAGGGATCTGGGCGGAACCCAACTCTGTGGACGTGAGCCTGGACCGACTCTGTGATTTCACCAGAGAGCGGACTTCAGTCCGCCCTCTGCTGAAAATGAGTCATAGGAGTGCAAAACGAACTGCACTCCTGTGATTCATAGGAAAAGTACAGCCAAACGAGCATTGGCTGTACTTCTCCTTTAACTGCTCTCGGACTGCCCCATGTACATATACTGCAGCTGGGCGGCCCGGGTGCGCAAAATCACGTACCTGTACGTGATTACGTGCACGCGGTTTACAGTCACATAACAAATATACAATTTCAGTGTGCGTTAATAATTTATTTAAATGCACCATAATGTGCTAAACAAATATGTAGGCAGTTCCAAGTGCAGAAGTACAAACATGCCCTAAGATATGTAAGAAGCCAGTGAAGCATAAATTAAAAATCTGTTTTGGGTGTGCCATTTAACAAGTCTGTAATGTATATATAATATACATTACAAACATTTTTTTTTCTTAGCATTTGACATTTTACAAAGGTGAAAAATTTGTGATTTTGACATGTTATTGTTTAGGTTTAAGATAGTGATATCTAATCCTCTTAGTAGGTTTAGTAACACCCGCACTCCCTCATTTCCCACAAGGTATATAATGTCTGAGCTAATCTATACTCTGTGATTTACCAGCAGTCATAATACAGCCAGTCCTCATTCGTTGAATTCGTTCATTCAAAACGGAACTTGCTGTAAAATTATAATTTTTGTATTTGCTAACATTTTCTTAAATTTAGCCTTTGCATTATGCTGAAATTGCCTAAACATAAGCTCCCAATTTCTCTGAAAAAATCAGTGCTAGGATGGGAACTTTCATTTGGGATATTATTTGGCAAAAGAGATTGGTGTGTGACACAGGGTTGCCACCTTATCCCTTTAAACCCAAACACATATGAATTACACAGATTCTGAGGCTAATTTCATGCAGATAAGGCACCGAGTGAGTTTAATTACCACCTTAATCAGCCACAGAACCTGTGTAATTAATATGTGTTCAGTTTTAAAGGGATGAAGTGTCAACCTAAGTGTAGCACCCTCCTAGTGTAGGATGCTGGGCAAATTATTTTTTTGTAGTCAGGGGGGCAGTGATTGATTGTTCTGGTCTGTTAACGGTTTCATAAGCTGGGAAGTTGACTGCTTCCTGCTACTTCGGAAAGAAGTTTCCAGAACATATTATGGCTTAGTCAATTCAGGGGGGGAGTGTCCAGAAGGTGGCTGGGGAGATGATAAAGAGTATTAAGCCCTAGAGATATTGTTCTTTCTGTCATCAAGGAGGGTTCCAAAGCCTCTGGGGCTGTGGACTGAGTAGCTGTTCTCTGTTCTCATACTAGGTATGTGATCCAGTGCAGTAGAGCTGCCTTGTTGCCGTATATCTAAGTGATACGGTCGGCAAGTGGTTAAAAAAAGTTAAACTTTAAAGAAAAAAATAATAATGCACAGGAAAAAAATATGCATTAACTAAATTTTAGGAGGCTGGAAAGCATTGCACCAGAGATCAGTAGATCGCTGGTGCCATGCAGGACTCCTGCAGACTGTCAGTGTAAGCTGTCTCCTATACAGTGCCTTGAAAAATATTCATACCCCTTGAAATTTTCCACATTTTGTCATGTTACAACCAAAAACAAATGTATTTTATTGGGATTTTATGTGATAGACCAACACAAAGTGGCACATACTGTAATTGTGAAGTGGAAGGAAAATGATAAATGGTTTTCAAAATGTTTTACAAATAAATATGTAAAAAGTGTGGTGTGCATTTGTATTCAGCCTTTGTAGAACCACCTTTCACTGCAATTACAGCTGCAAGTCTTTTTTGTAGATGTCTATACCAGCTTTGCACATCTAGAGAGTGACATTTTTGCCTATTCTTCTTTGCAAAATAGCTCAAGCTCTGTGAGACTGGATGGACAGCATCTGTGAACAGCAATTTTCAAGTCTTGCCACAGATTCTTAATTGGATTTAGGTCTGGACTTTGCTTGGCCATTCTAACACATGAATATGCGTTAATCGAAACTATTCCATTGTAGATCTGGCTGTATGTTTAGGGTCGTTGTCCTGCTGGAAGGTGAACCTCTGTCCCAGTCTCAAGTCTTTTAGCAGACTCTAACAGGTTTTCTTCTAAAATTACCCTGTATTTGGCTCCATCCATCTTCCCATCTTCCCATCCCATGTTTCACGGTGGGGATGGTGTGTTTAGAGTGGTGTGCAGTGTTAGTTTTCCACACACATAGTGTTTTGGTTTTGGGCTCCATCCATCTTCCCATCAATTTTGACCAGCTTCCCTGTCCCTGCTTAAGGAAAGCATTCCCACAACATGATGCTAACACCACAATGTTTCCTGGTGGGGATGGCGTGTTCAGGGTGATGTACAGTGTTATTTTTCCGCCACACATAGCATTTTGCTTTTTGGCCAAAAAGTTTGATTTTGGTCTCATCTGACCAGAGCACCTTCTTCCACATGTTCATGGTGTCCTCCACATGGCTTCTCACAAACTGCAAACAAGAATTCTTATGGCTTTCTTTCAACAATGGCTTTCTTCTTGCCACTCTTCAATAAAGGCCAGATTTGTAGAGTGCACGACTAATAGTTGTCCTGTGGACAGATTCTCCCACCTGAGCTGTGGATCTCTGCAGCTCATCCAGAGTTACCATGGACCTCTTGGCTGCTTCTCTAGTTAATGCTCTCCTTTCCCAGCCTGTCAGCTTAGGTGGACGGTCATGTCTTGGTAGGTTTGCAGTTGTGCCATACTCTTTCCATTTTCGGATGATGGATTGAACAGTGCTCCATGAGATGTTCAAAACTTTCTATATTTTTTTATAACCTAACCCTGCTTTAAACTTCTCCACAACTTTATCCCTGACCTGTCTGGTGTGTTCCTTGGCCTTCAGGATGTTGTTTTGTTCACTAAGGTTCTCTAATAAACCTGTATTCATACTGAGATTAAATGACACACAGGTGGACTTTATTTACTAATTAGGTGACTTCTGAAGGCAATTGGTTCCACTAGATTTTAGTTGGGGGTTTCAGAGTAAAGGGGGCTGAATGCAAATGCACACCACAATTTTCACATATTTATTTGTAAAACATTTGAAAAACAATTTATCATTTTCCTTCCACTTCGCAATTACGTGCCGCTTTGTGTTGGTCTATCACATAAATTCCCAATAAATCACATTAACGTTTTCGGCTGTAACATGACAAAATTTGAAAAATTTCAAGGAGTATCAATATTTTTTCAAGGTACTGTACACCGTACGGACAAGTAGTTTTACATTGACCGCTCCACTGATCCCTCTTTGGGGGAATCGGATGTAAACAGACTGCCTGTCCTTTTTCATCCTATTCGATCTGCCAGACATGTGTCTGAGACTGGAAGGTCCGATCAGGTCTGCCAGAAAAACTGACAGGCGGACCTGATCGGAAAGCCCGTGTGAAAGAGCCCTTACATGTTCCACTCTAAAAACTGGTGGAACATGTAACATGTTCCTGAAGGTGAAATGTTAGACATGTTTACAATGGAAGCATTTGTTTTTTTTTTTCAATTCAGATACATTCGTTAAGTTAATCATTTTGTTTTGTTATATCTGTTATGTTAGAATAGTTCATTTTCAGGATTTGTTTCTTATATTTGGATTTGTTTGTATATTCGGTGTTCTGAATCGATTTGCATTTTTTGTAAGTTGTTTTGAAAGCTTGGCTATATTTGTTTTAATGTGGGCTCTTTCACACTTGCGTTAATGCGCTTTTAGGCTGCTTTAAGATTTAATGCGGCTATAGCGTTAGTGAGCATTTAGGATGAGTTGTATAGGCATTCATGTTGCATCAGGCAACATTTCTCAAACGCCCTGTATTGTGTTGTTTTTTTTTTTTTAAAGGCTAGGATGGGAAAAAAAATCACTTTTGACACTTTACAACAGCACCGTAAACGCATTGTAAACACCATGGGCATGTTTACAGTGCGCTTAAGGTGCAGTTGTGGTGTTTTTCAATATAAGTTAGTGGAGGCTGTGGAAAAGCATCAACGTTTGCTAAACTCTGCAGGCAGCATTATTTTTGCCTCGCAGCAATGCTAATGCTGTAGCGTGAACACCTCCATCCATTGCCCATTGTAACAAGTTTGAGTGCCATTGATAGACGCTCGGGAAGTGTTAAAAAACACGCAACTCAACTGCCTATTTACATGCTTGTGTGAAAGAGCACAAAATGTGTTACTTTGGGAGATTACTTATGCACTCTAATGCCACGTACACACGAGCGCAATTTCCGTCGGAAAAATCTTGAATAGTTTTTCCGACGGAATTCCGCTCAAGCTTGGATTGCATACACACGGTCACACAAAAGTTCGCTGAAATTTTGACCGTCAAGAACGCGGTGACGTACAACACTATGATGAGCCGAGAAAATGCTTCCGAGCATGCATCGAATTGTTTCCGAGTATGCGTAGAAATTTTGCGTGTCGGAATTGGTACAGACTATCAGAATTTCCGATCGGAACTTTTTCCGACTGAAAAATTGAGAACATGCTCTCAATCTTTTGCTGGCTGGAATTGCGCCAGCAAAAGTCTGATGGAGCATACACACAGTCACATTTTCTGACCAAAAGCTCTCATCGGTCTTTTGATGTCCGAATTTCCGATCGTGTGTACGGGGCATGAGTCATCCCTGCTAGTCCAACCCACAAGGGCAAATGGAATGAGCTGACTGGACGATATTGACTGAAGTCCCATGCATCCAAAAGTAACAAATAGAACAAAATTTATTTTGGATTCATTCATTATGGTTCAGAGATCCTGATGGATCCACCTCCATCCAAACCAAACACAATAAGTAGGGAATCATCTTATTTCACTTTTATACCTTACTGTATTTATTGCAATATGTTTTAAATATATATGTGCATTTTTTATTATAATAAAAATGTTAATGCAAAAAAAAAAAAAAAAAATGGATCAATTTGGATCATTCGTTATGTTGTTGCGTTATTTAGGATGCTTCAAACATTACCAAAAGGCCCAAACTATTCTATCCTGTCATCCGAATGAAACAAATGAATGAATTAACTGCTTTTGTTATAATTTATTTCAGATTCTGCTATTGTAATTGATAATGAAAAGAATCATGTATGTCTACTTAATATTTGGAGCGTTATGTGGCCCCATTCAACCACCTGCACCTTCCTATTGTCAGGCTCTATGGGGTTGATTTACTAAAACGGGAGCATGCAAAATGTGGTGCAGCTCTGCATAGAAAGCAATCAGCTTCCAGGTTTTTTTTTTGTCAAAGCTTAATTGAACAAGCCGAAGTTAGAAGCTGATTGGCTACCAGATTTTACACTTTCCGGTTTTAGTAAATCAACCCTTAAGTGTCCCTCTTGGACAGATTATGTCCTGTTCTGTCTTGTCTACCATCTGTTGCAAGTACGGGGAAGTATAGGCATTCTTCTGAAAGAGGAAACTTTATAAACAATAAAAAATATGTTTTTATTGCTGTGTGTCTCTAGAATAATTACACCCAATCTGTATAACTCTAATCTCTTGTACAACAACATTCAAACTTGGAGCAGGAGGGCCAGCAGTATCAGCTCATCAGGCTCTATACGAGAAACATCGTCCATGTGATGCTGCTTCTTTATTCTCCACTGAGCTGACTGGGGGCTGGGAAATGACTGCACTGTACTCCTTAACTGAAGTCCAAAAAGTGGTGTCATCCTTATCCTCCTCCCTCAAATGGACATAATTGTACGTCCTTGGGTTGAAGGGGCCTTATCGGGCCCATGGCTGCATTTGCAGTCATGACCCCAGTATCCATACCTCCCAACTTTTTGAGATGGGAATGAGGGACACCTATTAGCAAAAGTATGTAGATGTAGGACCCACCCCCTGTCATGCCCCTTTAACCGTTTCACTGCCAAGTCCTTACGCCGTACGGACCTACAGAAGTGTACGGCATATAGACTTTTTTCTCCCTCTCCTATAAGCTTATGGTCACCTCAATGACCATAAGATTATATCAGAATTGTTCAGCAGACTCTGCTGAACAATTCTATAATTCTGATCAGTCCATTACAACCCGCTGATCAGAGTTATTAACCCCTAATGTAACCGCCCCCCCACCCATGCCGCCGCTTCCCTGTCCCCTGCCTCGCCGCACCCTTCCATCTAAAACTGCCCCCCTACTCTCCCCTCCTATCCCCTTCACCTCCCTTCTTACCCTTCAGCACTAATTACACCCAATCTGACCCCCCTCTAAACCCGCTCCCTGCAGCCACCATCATTAGCCAGCATGCCTCCTCTTCCACTCCCGCCGGCTTCAGGTGCTGCACGGTGCTTGGGGGGGTCCATATGTGTCCCCCCCGCCAGTCAGATCACCCCGCAACTGCCCCCGCACCCCCGATCCATGGCCGCTCTGAGCGGCATCTCTCCTTCCCCTTCCTCGTCTGCAGCTTCTCCCTGCACAGATCTCTGTGATCTGTCAGGCTGGGGATTATGGCGAGGGGCAAGGGGGAGGGGAAGCGGTGCGGGTGTGGGTAAAGTTGGGGCTTGGGGGGGCTATCGGATACCTCAGCTTCTCCTCCCGGCCAACTTGATCCACCCGGATTGGCCAGGAGGAGAAGCCGGAAGCCGGAAGACGATAGTGAATATTAATTTTCTATTGCCACAGGTGGGTGGGTTTCAGGATGCAATGAGTCCGGCGCCCTGCAGGGGAGTGGCGCCCCAGCACCCCTAATGGACCGGCTGCTCCTGGTCAGACCCCTTTCACATGGAGTGGACTCTGTCAAGCAGATCCGCCTGCTCAGCGGGGGATCTGTCTGCTGATCCCCGTTGAGCAGGCAGATTACAGATCTGTGTCCGCTCCGCTTATGCAGAGTGGACACGGACACAGCCCACTGTTCACTATGGGACAGTCAGATGGAAACGGACCGCCTGTCCATTTCCATTGGATGCCATCTGATCCTATCTGCTAGATGGACGGGGAAATCCCCATGCGTCTGTTTTTAGTGGACTGTATTGAATGCAGGCGGGTGTAAACGGACACATATCCATTTATATCAGCCTCTCCATAGAGAACAATGGGTGGTCCGATTGGGCCCGCCTGAAATACGGACAGGCAGACCCGATCGGTGTGCTTGTGTGAAAGGGGCCTAAGGCCTTGGGCATACACAGCGTACCTTTGCAGGGATGCACAGGTGTTCCGTGCATCTCTGTGCAGGCCGTCCCATTGACGTCATTTGGGATGTAGCACCTGCACGAACAGAGCCGTTGCTCCCAATTTTACATCCATGTAGGTCCGCATGCATGTCCCTGAGCTCACACTCTCTGCTTTTGGGGACATGTACCCACGCCCACAAGGATGTCAGATTGGGAACAGCAGCTATGCCTGTGCAGCTGTTGCATCCCAATTGACATAAATGGGACTGCCTGTACGGGGATGCATGGAACACCTGTGTATCCCTGTGCGGGTAAACATGGCCCTCCATGGGCGTACACTTTAGTATGCCACATGTGAACGATGCTTTAGTACTAATTTAGTGGGTATTTTGTAAGTTACATTGTGTTTATGTGCAATATTAATGATTTTAGTGTATTTTTAGTGAAAATAGCGATATGATGAACATTTGTGCAATTATTGCAGGGCACAAAAAATCAGTAGCACTTTTTGTTATTTTACAGATCATGTGCTTTTAGAAAATGTGTAGTTTGAGGGGTCTTTTCGAATTCTGAAAGCTGTAAGTGAAAAATAAAAACCTCTAGATTTTTGGAGAAATTTTTGGGTATGTTCGATTTTCACCATTTTTCAAAAAGGCTCAATTTAAAATTTACAAATATTTGTTATTTATTAACTCCAAACAGGTTAAGCTTTTATATTTAGTAGGGATTTAGCAGGAATTTTGTAAAATTAGTTGTGTTTTTATTTACTAATAATGGTTTTACTGTATTTTTTTGCGAATATATTGATTTGATAAACATTTGCACAAATACCGCAGGGTCTAAAAAATTAGTAACACCTTCTTTTTATTCTAGAGATCATATGCTTTCAGAAAATATATGGTTTTTGGGGTCTTTCACCAATTCTGAAAGTTATAAGGTAAAAATGAAAACTTTCAGATTTTTAGAGGAATTTGGATATTTACATTTTTGCGTATGTTCGATTTTCACCATTTTGCAAAAAATTTTAAAAGTTACAAATATTTGTTATTTATTAACTCAATACAGGTTAAGCTTTTATATTTAGTAGGAATTTTGTAAAATTTGCTGTGTTTTTATCTGCTAATAATGGTTTTAGTGTATTTTTATAATATATTGGTTTGATAAACATTTGCGCAAATACCGGGGGGGGCAAAAAAATCAGCAGCACCTTTTTTTTATTCTACTGATCATGTGCTTTCAGAAAATAGCAGGGCCTGGCAGTGAAAGGATTAAAGGTGAATTATACCCCCAAAAAAATAGTTAAACCCGCAAGTGCTTTTTTTACCACTACTATTTCTTTATATTGGCTTTTGAAATTTACAAATGTAGCAATTTAGAAGTTGGATGAAATATTTAGCACTGGAAAACACTTTTTGAAAGAGAAAAAGTGCATTTTATATACAACTGTATAGATCGGACCAAAATGAGGGACAAATGAGAAAGAAAGAGGGACAGAGGGACATTGTTCCAAATCAGGAACAGTCCCTCGAAATTAGGGACAGTTAGAAGGTATGCCAGTATCATTCTTTTCAACCAGCGATGCTGAATAAAGTAAAAGCAATCAAAGAGCATAAATAGCTGCTGGATCACTTTTACATGCAATAAAAAGGGGTTTCACCCTCCCATCTGCTGCCTTTCCGTCTAATGTAAACAGGCCTTTACCAGCCTGTGAAAGCATCTGATCAAACCAATCTCAGTGTGATAAGATGCTTTTGAGGGCAGAGGAGAGATCAGGGTTCTAATAGACCTCAGATCTCTCAGTGATGAGGACCTGTCAACAAAAAAAAATAGAGACAGTGTAAAAAAGATTTTTAAATAAAATAGGTTATAAAATTTTAAAAAATGTAAAGTGTCCCCATCCCCCCCATGCTCATGTGCAAATGCACATGTAGGTCCCGCATGCATATGTGAACGGTGATTGACCCACATATGTGAGGCATTAACATGAACATCAGAGTGAGAGCAATAATTCTAGCACCAGACCTCCTGTGTAATTTGAAACTGGTAACTTATAATGGCTTTTAACCGCTTGCCAACCAGCCACCGTCATTATAATGCAGCAGGTTGGCACGATCCCGCGAGCCGTCGTAGCTGTACGTCGGCTCCTTTAAGCGGGATAGCAGGCACGCGCCCGCTGCACTGCGGGGGTGCCGATGCTTGTGACCGGCGGGGTCGCGATGACCGCCGGCCACGAGCAATCGCGGGCACTAGAGGCAGAACAGGGACGTGTGTGTTCTGAGAGGAGATGCAGATCGTGAGTTACTAATAGCTAGGAACCACGATCTCTCATCTCCTATCATCAGTCCCCTCACTCTACAGTTAGAACACACAGGGGGTAATTTACTATAGCGCTATGGCGCTAATTCGCGCAAATTGCCGCGAATTAGCGCTAATTCGCGGCAATTTAGCGCGATTTAGCGCTAATAGCGCTAATTCGCGCTAAAACGGTATTCACTATAGCGCTGGTGAGAAAATACTCCCAAAATCGAATTTACTATAGCTCCCTGAAACTAAATAGAGCCCAAACCCTTACTCTGCTAAAACCTAGAGAATTGCACATGGAAATAATGTTTAGAGCATGATATAATTGTCTAAATGGTACTGAAATATGCGGTACATTATTTAAAGATTATCTGCTTTTAAACTGTGTGAAAAAGTGATTTCTACACTGAAATATCTTTAAAAGTCTGAAAAGTGAAAAATTCCCCGTTTTGGACAACTAGGTGCCAACACAACTGAGCATGCTCAGACCTGAAAATAACTCTCATTTTAACTCAAGTGTCTTTTTTACCTGGAGGTATAGTAAATACCAAAATGAGAGCTAATTAGAGAGCATTTTTTGGGAGTTAAAATCTGCTCTAATTTAGTCCAAATGAAGTTTCAGTCATTGATTCTAATGGAACAATTCTAACTTTCACAAAAAAACCTTTTAATGTTGACATGAAATGTATCTTTCTGTGAAATAAATCTTCCTTTGCAACATTGTTGCTTCTACTTAAAATATTTTGATTTTAAGAATGCTACAATGTGAAATGTTTTGATGTTTTGGTAAAATATATTTTTCTCTGTCACTTTCACTTGTTACTCTTCATCTCAACACAATCTTTACCCCAAACTCACACAGGTGTCTTTACAATCCACAAACAATACCATTGCTGATGAAAATTTAAAATGAATCACATTTTTTTGTGCTTTGTATTATTTCCAAATATTCATAATTTGAGCCCAAAAAATGTGATATGTGTACCAACATCAGAAATCAAAATGTAATTCCCAAAAATTTGAGGGTAATATTCTACTCTCACCCACAAAAAAACACCAAATATCACAGAATAAATCAAGAAGAATAACTCTTGAGTAATGTAATTCCATCACCTGTATGTCCATAGAAATGCAGTATTAATGTGTTTTTATGTGTATTTATGTGTAGTAGGGTCTCACATGTGGCAGCTCCGTGGCTTCGAGGTTAGAACTTCTACTTAGTATCTCTGAGGGTCTGGGTTCAAATCTCAACCATGTTACTTCATGTGGAGAAGTTGTCTCATCTCCCAGGTCCTATAACTATGTCTAATTGTACTAGTTATGTGTAGGAGGGTTCCACCACCATTGTAAGTCTTTTCCAGATACACTATATAGCCAAAAGTATTGGGACACCTGCCTTTACACACACATGAACTTTAATGGCAGCCCAGTCTTAGTCCGTAGGGTTAAAATTTGATTTGGCCCATCCTTTGCAGCTAGAACAGCTTCTAGGAAGGCTGTCCACAAGGTTTAGTCTGCCTATGGGAATGTTTGATCATTCTTCCAGAAGTGCATTTGTGAGGCCAGGCACTGATGTTGGATGAGAAGGCCTGGCTTGCAGTCTCTACTCTAATTCAGCCAAAGGGTGTTCTATTGGGTTGAGGCCAGGACTCTGTGCAGGCCAGTCAAGTTTCTCCACCCCAAACTTGCTCATCCATGTCTTTATGGACCTTGCTTTGTGCACTGGTGTGCAGTCATGTTGGAACAGGAAGGGGCCATCCCCAAACTGTTCCCACAAAGTTGGGAGCATGAAATTGTCCAAAATGTCTTGGTATGCTGACGCCTTAAGAGTTCCCTTCTCTGAAACTAAGAGGCCAAGCCCAACCCCTGAAAAACAACCCCGCACCATAATCCCCCTTCACCAAATCATTTGGACCAGTGCACAAAGCAAGGTCCATAAAGACATGGATGAGTGATTTTGGGGTGGAGGAACTTGACTGGCCTGCACAGAGTCCTGACCTCAACACAACAGAACACCTTGGGGATAAATTAGAGAGGAGACTGTAGGTCAAGCCTTCTCGTCCAACATCAGTGCCTGACCTCACAAATGCACTTGGAAGAATGGTCAAACATTCCCATAGACACACTCCTAAACCTTGTGGACAAGAAGAGTTGAAGCTGTTATAGCTGTAAAGGGTGGGCCAAATGAGTTTTGAACCCAATACTAATACTGGGATGCCATTACAGTTCATGTGTGTTTAAAGGCAGGCATCCCAATACTTAGGCCAATATACTGTATATTGCTTGTGACACTGAGCATGGCTATGGACTTAGGGCTGGTTCACACCACAGAGATGCAGAGAACATGTGCGGGGATGCCTGGTGGCTAAGTGGGTAGCAGTTCTGTCTAGCAGCACCTGGGATATTGGTTCAATTCCCCAACATGCTAATCCTTGTGTTGAAGTTTATATGTTCTCCCTGTGTGGGTTTCTCACCACAATCCAAAGACATGCTGGCATCTTATTTGTCTCCTGTCGAAATAGGTTCTAATGTAAGATTGTTAATTTTGGACTTTATATTGGAAGCTCATTGCAGCCAGGGACTGATGTTAATGTTTATTAGCACTAATCATGCCCAGGGACTTGGACATTTCAAATTTTAGGGTTTACACTGCACGGGTACATATGCTTAGAAAACTGTTGCTTTGTTTATGTGGATGCAAATGGACTTTGATCTTTGGCCTGTAGTTGGAGATTTGATGCACATAGCCAAGGCTAACACAATTGCAAATCCTATTATGTGTTCCTGCCCATCAGGTGCAATCACTTTAGACATACATGAAGAGACAGATTGAAAGATACTGGTGGGCGTGTACTTCTATTGGGTGTGTCAGTGTGCTAACAATACAACCTCTCTTATATAAAGGCCTGCAGTAGGAGGGTTCATTTGGCCTGAGAAGGTCAGGTTTTTTGTTGTGATGGAGAAGGAATGATATTGGGAGAGTTGATGAAATTCTTGTGCATTTTTTCAATCAAAAGTGGGTTTATGTGGCCATGCTGTCAATGTTGTGTGTGTATTGTTTCTGTCTGATCATGCAAACATCGCTTGGAAGCATCTGCTGACCTACTATTTTTGATCTCATTTAAGCGTGTACACCGAAATGCAGCTTCCAGCAGAACATGGTCACCAATGTATGTATGTGTGGATTGTGGGCTGGTGGTGGGTGTTTTGAATAAGTCTTTTGCAATATTCTGTTGGAATGCTTTGTAAGAATGACTGTTAAGTATGTTTCTATAATCTTGCAGATAATGTGATGTGTCCCCGCTATACACTGAAATTAAAGCTGTGTCCACTCTAAGGTTTTGTCTAATTTTAGATTGTAAGCTCCTATGAGCAGGGCCCTTAAAATTCCGTTGCTAAATGTAGTACCATATATCCTGTCCAAATTTTTTTGAAGCTAGTAAATGTAAATTTATTTTTTTTCTGCTGGTAAAATAAATACATTGAGCTTTTGTTGTGGTGTGTGTGTGTGTGTGGTGTTTTTTTTTTTTTTTTTTTTCTTCTACTTTTCTTTCTTTAGTTTTTGTGGGTGGTGGTTTTGGGAAAGTGCAATATCTCTTTTATATTTTATTTCAATATGTATTTGTGCACCAAAAAAACTAATCTCTTTGCCCTGGTTCACATGCTACTTTGAAATTGATCGATTTCAAAGTAGCAAGGTCAGTGTGATTTCAGGTGGCCTCATACACAAATGTCTATTGAAGTCGCACCTCAAATCGGCAAAAGTAGTGCAGGAACTACTTTAGCAAATTGATGCGGTTCCACAAAAAAAGTTGCATCAATTGGAACAGTGCCATTGCCAATAGTCATGCGATTTGATCTCTCAAATCGCATGACCAATCGCTCCAATGTAAACCTAGGCTTCTGCACAACTGCAAGTTAATGATAAAGGTGGAATTTTTATATATAACAGCTGTGGAGAATTGCAGGTAATGAATTCAGCTGGTGGATAGGTAGTGTTTGAATGTGTCAGCTCTGGTTCACATTGGTGTGATTTGACATGTCAAATCTGTGGCAATTGCACTGTTCTAATTGGTGCGATTTGTATTGATATTGGTGCAGAAACCTGCACTGATGTCTCTGATGTTGCCCCCACAGTCGGGACTGACATGCAGGAATGAAATTGTGGGAGTTCAGCTGAACGATTTCCTCCCTCTGTCAGTGTGAACCAGGGCTCAAACTGGGCCTTTTGCCTTTGTAATTCACCTGCTGCTAACCCAGGGACACCATTTCTTAGCAAACTCCCTTAAGTTTACCTTCAAATATATGTAGAAATACAGATTTGCATATCTAAAAATAAAAAAATACTAATCATGGTTGAGATCACATATTCGCAGCGGCAATCAAAAGCGTGGTTTCACCTTCTGACCTGGAAATTAGTCATTGTATGCACCCGGAAGTTCCTGTGCTGGTCAGGATCTCCATCTAGGTGGACATGGCGAGGTCTCTTTAGCAGAGAGGAGGTGCTGCTCATTGGCTGGGTAAGTGTAGGATATGTACTTGTACTTAATCAATGCGGGGTGGATGTCATAGTTAGATTTGGTGTGGGTGGGGTTCATTGATTTGTTTGGCATCACCACACATTTGCTTCCGTCCCATGTGCACACATCACTTCCTGTATTTGTTCTGCTGATGTAAATCAGTAAGGACTATGCAAGTATAAATGAGAGCTCCTTTTATTAAAATATACAGTGCCTTGCGAAAGTATTCGGCCCTCTTGAACTTTTCAACCTTTTGCCACATTTCAGGCTTCAAACATAAAGATATAAAATTTTTATTTTTTGTGAAGAATCACCAACAAGTGGGACACAATTGTGAAGTGGAACGAAATCTTTTGGATTTTTGAAACTTTTTTAACTAATAAAAAAATGAAAAGTGGGGCGTGCAAAAGTATTCGGCCCCCTTGCGTTAATACTTTGTAGAGCCACCTTTTGCTGCGATTACAGCTGCAAGTCGCTTGGGGTATGTCTCTATCAGTTTTGCACATCGAGAGACTGAAATTCTTGCCCATTCTTCCTTGCAAAACAGCTCGAGCTCAGTGAGGTTGGATGGAGAGCGTTTGTGAACAGCAGTTTTCAGCTCTTTCCACAGATTCTCGATTGGATTCAGGTCTGGACTTTGACTTGGCCATTCTAACACCTGGATACGTTTATTTGTGAACCATTCCTTTGTAGATTTTGCTGTATGTTTGGGATCATTGTCTTGTTGGAAGATAAATCTCCGTCCCAGTTTCAGGTCTTTTGCAGACTCCAACAGGCTTTCATCCAGAATGGTCCTGTATTTGGCTGCATCCATCTTCCCCTCAATTTTAACCATCTTCCCTGTCCCTGCTGAAGAAAAGCAGGCCCAAACCATGATGCTGCCACCACCATGTTTCACGGTGGGGATGGTGTGTTGAGTGTGATGAGCTGTGTTGCTTTTACGCCAAACATATCGTTTTGCATTGTGGCCAAAAAGTTTGATTTTTGTTTCACCGGACCAGAGCACCTTCTTCCACATGTTTGGTGTGTCTCCCAGGTGGCTTGTGGCAAACTTTAGACGAGACTTTTTATGGATATCTTTGAGAAATGGCTTTCTTCTTGCCACTCTTCCATAAAGGCCAGATTTGTGCAGTGTACGACTGATTGTTGTCCTATGGACAGACTCTCCCACTTCAGCTGTAGTTCTCTGCAGTTCATCCAGAGTGATCATGGGCCTCTTGGCTGCATCTCTGATCAGTCTTCTCCTTGTCTGAGCTGAAAGTTTAGAGGGACAGCCAGGTCTTGGTAGATTTGCAGTGGTCTGATACTCCTTCCATTTCAAAATGATCGCTTGCGCAGTGCTCCTTGGGATGTTTAAAGCTTGGGAAATCTTTTTGTATCCAAATCCGGCTTTAAACTTCTCCACAACAGTATTACGGACCTGCCTGGTGTGTTCCTTGGTCTTCATGATGCTCTCTGCGCTTTCAACAGAACCCTGAGATTATCACAGAGCAGGTGCATTTATACAGAGACTTGATTACACACAGGTGGATTCTATTTATCACCATCAGTCATTTAGGACAACATTGGATCATTCAGAGATCCTCGCTGAACTTCTGGAGTGAGTTTGCTGCACTGAAAGTAAAGGGGCCGAATAATTTTGCACGCACCACTTTTCAGTTTTTTAATTGCTAAAAAAGATTAAAATATCCAATAGATTTCGTTCCACTTCACAATTGTGTCCCACTTGTTGGTGATTCTTCACAAAAAATTTAAATTTTATATCTTTATGTTTGAAGCCTGAAATGTGGCAAAAGGTTGAAAAGTTCAAGGGGGCCGAATACTTTTGCAAGGCACTGTATATGACTTGTTTCACAGCTGGGCGAATTTTCCAGCAAATTTGGACCTCTGAGTTGCATGACAAGTTGTACCCCATGATTCTCAATGACAACCATTCATATCTGTGCTACTTTAAGTCGCACCAACTTCAAAGTAGTCCCTGTACTACTTTGGTGTGACTTGAGGTATATCGGGTACAATATTACACAGGCATTCCCAGAAGTTGGGGCCAAGTTGCAGCGGCAAAGTGGCAGCAAAATAGTGTGACTTTCAGGTCGCAGCAGTGTGAATGAGATTCAAGGATAACACCTTTGAATTTGGCCCTATTGTCACTTGTGCATCCTGAAGGTGTAGCAAATTCGTCCCTGCACTACCTTGGTTTGACTTTGATGCAATTTGAGGTCCATACACCACAAGATTACACAGACATTGCTTCAAGTCATGACAAAGCTGTGCAATTTTAAGGTCGCACAAGTGCAAATGGGGCCTTATTCAAAGGTGTTATCAATTAATCGCATTAGGTTACTTTCACACTTGGGTGACTTTTCATGGAGCTTTGGACCTCAGAGTCACATGAAAAGTTGTCCCCATGATTTCCATGCATATTTATTAGAGCTGCACAATTAATCGTCATCGTGATATTTTTTCCCCTTTACGATCTTGAAAAAAGAGTTTCACGATTCTTGCTATGCAAAGAATTCTCTCTGCTCTTCTGAAGCCACAAAACCAGGAAGTCTGCCAAGAATTAGAACATTCTTTATCAGTGAACTTAACTAGAAACCTTGTAACAATTTGTCAATTAAATAGACTTCTGTGTAAGTGAGGAAAGTTTAACCACTTAAACACTAAACATTTTTCTGACATTTGTTGGTTTCAGGTTAAAATCATTTTTTTTTGCTAGAAAATTACTTAAAACCCCCCAACATTATATATATATTTTTTAGTAGAGACCCTAGAGAATAAAATGGTGATTGTTACAATATTTTATGTCACACTGTATTTGCGCCTTTCAAATGCAATTTTTTTTGGAAAAAAGTACTTTAATGAATTAAAAAAAAGAAAAGTTAGCCCAATTTTTTGTGGGATAACGTGAAAGATTTTACGTCGCGAGAATCGTGATCTTTTTATTCTAAGCAAAAAAATTGTGATTCTCATTTTGGCCAGAACCATGCAGCTCTAATATCTATGCAACTTCACCCATGTTCACATAGATCTGAATTGACATGTCAAATTGTAGGCCAAATCGGCACCTATTGATGGCAATGGAACTGTCCGAATTGGTGCGACGCCACAACAATTCCCAAAAGTAGTTCCTGCACTACTTTGGGCGACTTCAGGGGGCGATTTCTTACTTCCCAACTTTTTGAGATGGGTATAAGGGACACCTATTAGCAAAAGTAGGTAGGCATAGGACACCTTCTTAAAGGAGAACAGTTGGGACCTATGTGATTTCACTAGACATCTGTGCAGGAAAGTGCACTGATGTCTCTGAAATCGCTGACAAAGTCGGGCTGAGTCACACTTGTGCGACTTTGGACATCAGAGTCATATGACAAGTCATATCCCATGATTTTTAATGTGTACCATTCATATCTGTGCGACTTCAAGTAACACTGACTTCAACGTAGTCCCTGTACTACTTTGGTCTGACTTTGATGCGAGTTGAGATCCATAGACCTCAAGTTTACACAGGCATTCCCTGGAATTGCGGCAAAATTGCTGATGCAAAATCATGGGAAAGTTGTGTGTCTTTCCCTGCGACTCCTGCGTCCATAGACCTCAAGATTACATAGGCATTGCTTAAAGTCGCATTAAAATCTCGCAACTTTCAGGTCGCACAAGTGTGAAAGGTGCCTAAGTCACTGTGCTGAGTACTATTTTATACCTAAAATATAAAGTAGTCCCACCATCAAACACTAGTAAACATATGTTCTCAATATAATTGTGCTCAAATGGCTGAAAATCACACAGATGGTATCACCTACTGAAAGCTTGCATTGTACTCAGCAGCATATGCTGAAAAGAGGCAAATGCCTATTAGCCAATGCCACATCGGCACGAGCATGGTTGTTACTATAATATTAATGCCTGAAATGCAAAACATTATTGTATTGAATCAAACATTAGTAAATGTATTTTCTCTGTAGGTAAGTGCTCAGCTCTGTAGCATAGCGGTATACCCTGCTGCCCCCAAAAGTTCAAGCCATGAATTCAAATCCCACTGACAGCATCACCTCCCAGAAGTGTGCATTGTACTCAGAAGCATAATTAGGCAAAGCACATCAGCTTGCTTTATTCCATATTTTAACTCTTCAAATGCATGCAATGGTATGTACTTATTCAAAAATATGGTATGGAATTCCAAAATTCAAGGAAAAAAATGTCGTAGGGTCCCCCAGTACATACCAGGCCCTTCAGTATGGACTTTAAGGGGAACCCCACACCAAAATGTAAAATAAATTTGATGTGGGGCCCCCAAAATCCATACCAGACCCTTACCTGAGCATGCAGCCTGGAGGTCAGGATAGGGGGGGACGAGTGAGCACCCTCCCCTTCTGAACCTTACCAGGCCACATGCCCCAAAGCACCTTTTCCCCATGTTGATGGGGACAAGGGCCTCTTCCCGACAACACTGGTCGGTGGTTGTCGGTCTGCAGGCAGGGGGTTTATCAGAATCTGGAAGCCCCCTTTAACAAGGGGGCTCCCAGATCCTGCCCCCTATGTGAATAGGTATGGGGTACATTTTACCCCTACCCATTCACCAAAAAAAGCAGTGAAATGTAAAAAAATTAATAGCCGGTTTTTGACAAGTCCTTTATTGTAGAATAGCTCCGAGCTGTCTTCTTCCCTGAGCCATCTTCTCCAGACGCTGTCTCTCCCTCCTCCATCTTCTCCCCGAGCTGTATTCTCCCAGAGCCATCTCTCCTGCCGCCGCCATCTGCTGTGTTCTTCCGCACCGCTGGTTACCCGCTAATAAAAAAAAAGCTGCTCTTCTTCCATTGTGGTCTTCCTCCGCTGTGTTGTCACCCGCTGTGTAGTGTCTCTTACATAGCCATGGAGCGGACTCTCCGGGTGACATTATCGGATGGCCACAGAAGACCGCCACAAGAAGAGCGGCTTTTTTTTTATTAGGGGGTAACCGGCTGCGCTGAAGAAAACATCAGCGGGAGAAGATGGTGGCAGCAGGAGAGACAGCTCGGGGAGAAGAAACATCAAACACTAGTGAATGTATTTTCTATGTATGACTGTGCCACACCCAATAGGCAAGCGGTCAGCACTTCTACCTTGAGAGAACTCATGGGTTCAAATCCCACAGAGAAATACTAAAAGATTGAATTGGTGAAAAAAAAGCAAATGACTATTAGCCAATTAGCCAAAGCAGCATATGCTGAAAATAGGTGAATGCCAATTAGCCAATGCACTTTAAATTTGGCTGATTCTATTATATTAACTCTTCAAATGCATGCAATGATATGTAAGTATTTAATACTATTATGGTGTGAAATTCCAAACACCACACACTAACTAATGGGCAGATTAAATTTTTTTGTTTGTTTATTTTAATTCGCTTGTGCACTGAAAAAATAAACACAGCTGGGGGGTGGTAGGTTGGCTGGTATTTGAACTTGTACCATGAGTGCTGTGAAGACATCTGAGCAGACTACTAAGCCATTAAGCTAAGTATGAGACCTGCATAATAGTGTAGTATGATTAAAGAATGAATATAAATAATTACCGCTTTATAGTCACCTAAATAAAAAAATAAAAAACAACATACAACAAATAGATAACCTAAATGTTTAATACATGTAACTTTACAGAATAGCAGACATTACTATGTAATAATCATTCATAACTGCATTAGTTAGCAAAAGAAGGAAAAAACTAGGAATACTAATTGCAACATACATCAATAGATGCACACGAGGTAGAGCACATCTCACATAAAAATGTTTCTTTCACATACATGGATCATGATTACAGTGCAGTACTATATAACAACTTGGTAGGAATTGGCATTTGCATATACGCGGAAGCGCTAATTAGTGCCAGCTTAGAATTTACTAACATGTGTTTCTCACTAATAGCGCTAGTTTTTCATTCGCACATTCGCCTGTTGAAATTTTATTTGGCTAAAATGGTCGCTGGTTCGTATTCCCAACCACACCACAAGACTACCTGCCTGGAGTTTGCATGTTCTTCCTGTGCCTGCGTGGGTTTCCTCCGGGTACTCCGGTTTCCTCCCACACTCCAAAGACATGCTGGTAGGTTAATTGGCTTCTGTCTAAATTGGCCCTAGTATATGAATGTGAGTTAGGGACCTTAGATTGTAAGCTCCTTGAGGGTAGGGGCCCATATTAGTGTATAATGTATATGTAAAGCACTGCGTAAATTGACGGCACTATAGAAGTACCTTAAAGCGGAGTTCCACACAAAAATGGAACTTCCGCTTTTCGGAACCCTCCCCCCCTCCGGTGTCACATTTGGCACCTTTCAGGGGGGAGGGGGGTGCAGATACCTGTCTAAGACAGGTATTTGCACCCACTTCAGGCACAGACTCCCATGGGAGTCTATGCCTCTTCCCGCCCCGACCGCGCTGTCTGCTGGGAACACACAGCTCCCAGGAGAGAGCAGCGACCACTAGGGACGCGCAGCGCGACTCGCGCATGCGCAGTAGGGAACCGGGAAGTGAAGCCGCAACGCTTCACTTCCTGATTCCCTCACCTAGGATGGCGGCGGCAGCTGCCGAGAACCGAGCGTGTTCTCGGCGTCCCCTGCCGACATCGCTGGACCCTGGGACAGGTAAGTGGCCATGTATTAAAAGTCAGCAGCTGCAGTATTTGTAGCTGCTGGCTTTTAATATTTATTTTTTTTGGCGGTGTGGGTGAACCCCCGCTTTAAATAAAAATAAATAAGTCTTCACTAATATTATGGTGTGAATCTCCAAAACACCATACACTAGCTAACAAGCAGTTTACATTTGATAAACTTTATTGTATGGTATATAAACCATCAAACACTAGTAAAAGTATTTTGTACATATAATTGTGCTCAGCCCAATAGGCTAGCAGTTAGCACCTCTACCTTCAAACATTCAGGTATTGAAAGACTCATGGGTTCAAATCCCACAGAAGAATCCTAAAAGATTACTATTGGTGGAGAAAAGGAGAATTACTGTTAGCCAGTTAGCCAATTAGCCAAAGCAGCACACAGTAAATGCCAAGTAGCCTTTAATGTGGTTGATATTATTGTATTAACTCTTCAAATGCATGCAATGGTATGTAAGTATTCACTAATATTATGGGGTGAATCTCCAAACACCACACACTAGCTAACAAGCAGTTTACATTTGATAAACTTTATTGTATAGTATATAACACATCAAACACTAGTAAAAGTATTTTGTATATATAATTGTGCTCAGCCCAATAGGCTAGCAGTTAGCACCTCTACCTTCAAACATTCAGGTATTGAAAGACTCATGGGTTCAAATCCCACAGAAGAATCCTAAAAGATTACTATTGGTGGAGAAAAGGAGAATTACTGTTAGCCAATTAGCCAAAGCAACACAAATATACGTGTATATTTATTTACTGAAAATAGGTGATTGCCAAGTAGCCAATGCAGTTTAATGTGAAAGTTTTTATTGTATTAACTCTTTAAATGCATGCAATGGTATGTAAGTATTCAATTATATTATGATGTGACATTCCAAACACCACACACTAGCTAAAGGGCAGTTTACATTTCTTTGTTTGTTTATTTTAATTCACTTGCGCACTGAAAAAATAAACACAGCTGGTGGATGGTAGGTTGTTGTTTGAACTCATACCATGAGTGGTGTGGAGATATCAAAGCAGACCACTAAGCCATTGTGCTAAGTACAAGACCTGCATAATAGTGTAGTATTATTAAAGAATGAACATAAATAATTACTGCTTTATAGTCAACTAAATTAATAAATAATAAATCAAAAACATGAAAAAAACAACATACAACAAATAGGTAACCTAAATGATTAATACATGTAACTTTACAGAATAGCAGACATTACTATGTAATAATCATTCAGAACTGCATTTCTTAGCAAAAGAAGGAAAAAAAATTAGGAATACTAATTGCAATATAAATCAATAGATGCACGGGAACTAGAGCTCATCTCTGATAAAAAATGTTTCTTTCACATACATTGATCATGGCTACAGTACAGTGCTATATAACAACTTGATAAGAATTGGCATTTGTATATACGCGGAAGCGCTAATTAGCGGAAATTTAGAATTTACAAATGTTTGTTCTCCGCTTATATCGCTGATTTTCATGCGCAAATTCGCCGTTTTGTTTCCATTTGGCTAAAATAGGCTCTATTATTTGCCATAGTGCCCAGTACTTCCTGGAGTTATAGTAAATGACCCCCACAGTCAGGAAACACAGTTAACTCCTTGATCGCCCCCTAGTGTTAACCCCTTCCCTGCCAGTGACATTTATACAGTAATCAGTGCATTTTTATAGCACTGATAGCTGTATAATTATCAATCGTCCCAAAAATGTGTCAAAAGTGTCTGATGTGTCCGCCATGTCGCAGTCATGATAAAAATCGCAGATCACCGCCATTACTAGTAAAAAAAAAATGCCATAAATCTATCCCCTATTTTGTAGACGCTATAAATTTGCGCAAACCAATTAATATATGCTTATTGCGATTTTTATTACCAAAAATATGTAGAAGAATACATAACGGCCTAGACTGAGAAAAAGATTTGCTTTTTTAAAAAAAAAAATTGGGGATATTTATTATAGCAAAAAGTACAAAATATTGTGTTTTTTTCAAAATTGATGCTTTTTTTTGTTTATAGCGCAAAAAACAAAAACTGAAGAGATGATCAAATACCACAAAAAGAAAGCTCTATTTGTGGGGAAAAAATGACGTAAATTTTGTTTGGGTACAGCGTCGCACGCGCAATTGTCAGTTAAAGCGACGCAGTGCCGTATCGCAAAAAGTGCTTTTGTCATTGAGCAGCCAAATCTTCCGGGGCTGAAGTGATTAAAGCATCGCCTATGGTGAATTTTATACAAACAATTAGGTTATATTGTGTTTTTCTGCATTAAAAATCATTAAAGTGCATTTTTTAAACTTTGTATGTAAACTGTGTATTTAAGCTGTGGGCCAAAGTTATGCTTTACATGAAGATAGTAGAAGGGGAGGAAATTGTTATGTTTTAGTTTCAAGTGGAGAATTGTTTGGTTATGCATCTGTATGGTCAGGATCTTACCTCGTAAAATGTCAGGTATGGTTTCTTCATATTTATCATGTGCATATTTCCAATAATTGGCAAAGTTGGAGGTCCTGGAGGATAATTTGGATGAACCTTCTTCTTCTGTCCATATAAAATAATTGCCAGAAAAAAACAGGTAGCAATGGACAGGATAATTGTAGCTGGATCTGTTAGATACATGTCTGCAACAAAACCCATTGAGAAAAATAGAAATGAGAAACACATGCTGAAAAATACAAGAATATAACAGGAATAAAAGACTAATGTACCGCCCTCTAGTGTGTGCTAATAGAGGTGTAGTGCAGGTCTGGCTCTGGGATAAACCTGAGTCACTGAATCTGTGTCAGTGTTATTATTTGAGGCCAGAGCTGGATGACTCATACTGGCAGCTCTCTGGTGCCTCCCCCTGGTATGTGGAAATTTGGAGAACCTTCTAGAACTAGTGGGTGGAGGTGAGGAGGAGCTGCCTTGAATATTTCTGGCCTCTCAGCCAATCCCTGGGAGTGGGCTTGGCAGGAAACTGGGATAGCCCATATATAGATATGAGCCATGCCAGCAGGGGAGTTTGATGGAAGATGAAGAATTAGTGCTGAGGGAGGCTGTCGGTGGCCCTTGAGGGGCCCCTGCCAGGGAGGGGTTTTACCTCGGTCTGGCAGCACAGGAAAGCTGGCCTGGAAAGATCCCACCACAGTAGGCAGCTGGATGGATTCATGCCGAAGAGACAGTGGGAAGGAGCAAGTAGAGACAGTGAGTAGATCAGCATGGTGCAGGGACCAGACAAGGGGTGAGACTGTCAGCTGTAACAGTGCTCTCTTGAAGACCTTGATATGCCAAGTCTTCATCCAACCTTGCCCTGGGAAATCTCCATGTGAGTGTGTCAGTCAGACAGGACTGGTGCAGAGCGTCAGTTGGGAGGACTGAGAGGAAAACCAGTCAGGCATGGCTGGGCTCAGCCCTTCCTTCGCAGAGCTCTGTGCTCAGCTGTCGGTTTATTGCCAGTACTCTTCATTCCACAGTGACTCACCTAGTCTTCATTTCCTGCTCGTCAGCTAGCGCTGCTGGCTATTTAAACTGCCTGGATCAGATCTCCTGTGTCTGTCTTCTGTGCCTGGTCAACATATCCGGATACTCGCTCCTGTGTTTTCCTTTTAAAGACTTTTGCCTGGTTGGCTTCCCTTCTGGATCCTGTTTACTACCTCTACTATGCTGATCTCTGGATTCCTGTTTCACTGGCTTGTTCCGACTACCCGCTCTGGTTACCGAACCCTGGCTATGTTTTGACTACGTTTTCTCTGTTTGTACCATTTTACCATTTTATTAAAAAGTGTGATGTTTACTGTACTTCTGTCTCAGTCTGATTCATGGTTCCTGACAAGTATACATCCAAAAACTTACACTTTTATGAGAGAGAGCCTGTGAAGGACTGAGAAAACTGTTATAAAGGAATAAACTTGTGCGCTACTTTGTGTAATTTTGTTTTTAAAAAATATAAACCATCAACCTACGGTGATATATGAGATACATATTTAATAAATGTATAGTGACCGTGAATTAGCTGCAACCACTTGGTAGTGTACTCAAAAAACGACGTAATCAAATGCAAAAGGAAGAAATAAGAGTGGTGTGCTTATTCAATATTGTGCCATGAATTAATATACTTAAAAAATGAACATGATAAGTATCCTAAAACATACAAATAAATAAATGTGAGTAAAAATCTAACTAAAGCCCAATGGTAGGAGTCACTACATATAGAAATAAGAATCTCATAGGAGTAATTTGACAGAATTAAAAACAGACAACACATAAATCCAAACATCGACTGTTATATTTATGAATTGGCCGCTCACCTCCAGAAATGACCCAAAGGTCAAACAAGACTTATCAGATAGATAAGAAATCCTGCTGATGCATCTGTAGAGACATCCAGGTCCCAAGCGAAGACAAAGAACTACTTCCAGATCTTGGTATCAAAACATTTTAGGAAACTCCATATGTAGAGAAAACAGCTCGCTCCAAGAAATGCAATATTGCCAATATAGTGCAATATTGCCAAAAAAAAAATGATATGAATACTGGAATGCACTTTTGCAGGTATGCTGGGGCCACACACCAGGCTGTAGTTATAGTTAGGAAATTAGGATCAATAATACCTTGCACTTGTGAACTGTCTACTTTTGCACTGTTATTAAGTAAAGTGTTGAAAACGTTGTTCTTGCCTGGTCTGAAGTAAATAAAGATGTTGTTTTCTAAGTAACCGGCACACACACACAGTAATAGGGCGTACACACGGTCGGACTTTGTTCGGACATTCCGACAACAAAGTCCTAGGATTTTTTCCGATGGATGTTGGCTCAAACTTGTCTTGCATACACACGGTCACACAAAGTTGTCGGAAAATCCGATCATTCTGAACGCGGTGACGTAAAACACGTACGTCGGGACTATAAACGGGGCAGTGGCCAATAGCTTTCATCTCTTTATTTATTCTGAGCATGCGTGGCACTTTGTCCGTCGGATTTGTGTACACACGATCGGAATTTTCGACAACGGATTTTGTTGTCGGAAAATTTTATCTCCTGCTCTCCAACTTTGTGTGTCGGAAAATCCGATGGAAAATGTCCGATGGAGCCCACACACGGTCGGAATTTCCAACAACACGCTCCGATCGGACATTTTCCATCGGAAAATCCAACCGTGTGTACGGGGCATTAACCAATGTGTCTTAGCACATTAGGGTATGAAGGCATCAAGGTAGAATGGGGTAATGTGAAGACATAAGTAGTTGCCAAGAGTAACCAAAGTGTAACAAGCAGCCTATCAATAGCGTATACCTTTTATAGGTGAAATGACCTCTATCTGCAAGGGAGATGTTGTCAGCACTCTGTAAGAGAAGTCTGGCTAACAGATGCGCACCTGCACACAAGCACGGGCACACCAGTGTGTGTAAAAGGGACTTGTATTGGCGTGATCAGGACGCTTAGGCGCGTGCCAATGCGCGCGCACAGGTGCGCGCCAACGTGCGCGCACAGGTGCACACGTGCACGTCTGGGCGCCAAATAGTTTATTTAAGCTGAACACTGACACATGAGCCTTGCTGAGTGATCTTTCAGCTAGTACCTGTTACCTGAATCTGATCTGTTCCTGTGTTCCTGTGTTTGACTCGGCTTGTACCTGAGACGCCTCTTGGACTTCTGCCTGCCTTCCTGTGACCCCAGCTTGTGTTTTGACCTTGTCCCTGCTTCATGCTCCTGTACCGCGCTGCCCGACTGTGTACCGAACCTGGCCTGTATCCCGTCTTTGATCCTGTCTCACATTCCAGTACCCGCTCTGCTCGGCTGTTGATGACCTCCTGGCTTTTGTACCGACCACGACTCAGCCTGCTGTTCCAGCAACACGGAGTTCCAGTCCTCGGTGCCTGTCCGGTAATCTGCAGCTATCGGGCTCCTGCCAAGACCCGTCCTGAGCCACCTGCTCCATCGGCCCTTGTGCCACTCTGTGTCTTTCACTCCCTGTCATCTCTATCAGGAGGTGCAAGAGAAGCCCTCTCTACAGCTCAGTCTCCACCAGGTACGTGACACACTCCTTCCACTAGTCTCCCATAGCAACAGGAGTGGATTGCACCACAAGGTGCCCCATCCTTTACAGAGGTACGGGGGTTGAAGAGGTTGAATTGCATGTGTTGAGCCCACACAGAGTGCACGGCGGGGCCCACTCCACTACTGGGGAGTAGTAGTGCAAAATGCTTTAGAGGTGAATGTGGACAGAGCTCAACGTGTCCCTCCTAAATGCAGATTACAGAGAATGTAAACATTGCCACGGGGAACCAAGAGTTAACTGGAGAACAGTTGCAGTGTCAGTGTGCATGGTGTAGATTCATCTCTAAGTGTGGAAGCCCACCTTAAGGTTGAGTATTCCCCTACGGCAGCCTCGGCCTTGTCCCATGGCATTGATAGAGATGGCACAAAGCAAAGTTTTGAGTAAAGAGACCCTATAACAAAATACCTATCATAGCCCAGCAGAACCTACTCTGGGGTAGGCCTCTCATGTGACCCTTGCTTGGCTACCAATGAGGAGTGGGAATTATGGAGGAGGTGTCTAAGAACCAACACCCTGCCTCTTACAAGTGCAGTAACCCAGCAGCCAATGAGCAGTCCATCAGGGTGTTCTGTATTAAAGGCAGATCAGTTCATTTTTATTAGTTGCTATTGATTACTGCACTTTGATTACACTGATTTTTTTATTTTACTTAGTCATGTTCTAACACTGAAAATAAGTATTTTTTAGCAGTGAATGACTGATTCTTCTCACATTCATCCACTAGCTGCTGTTCACCATAGATCCTAATGTTTTTAGTTACATTTAACTGGACTTTTCATACTTCTTCAGGTAAATTTAAGAATGAATAACCAATCATTTTCAACATTACAGAGCATGTCTAGTTGAATGTGACTACTGCATATACTCGCGTATAAGTTAAATTTTTCAGCCCCTTTTTTGGGGCTGAAAGTGCCCCCCTCCACTTATACATGAGTCACTGCCATCTGCCTACACGATCAGCGTGTCATGCAGGCAGATGGCGGCCAGCGTGTGCTACATAGCACTCGGCAGCGGCTCTCGGCTCTCACAGTTCAAAAGCCGCGCCTCCTCGTCTGTGATAGGCAGTCAGTGTACAGCCTATCACGGACATTCTCTCATCCTCGTCCGTGGTATGAGGATGAAAGAATGTCCGTGATAGGCTGACCGCTGACTGCTGGGAAATGGAGTTTTCTGCCTATCATGGACAACGAGGAGGCACGACTTTTGAACAGTGAATGGCCGGCGAATAGGAATAGCACACGCTGATCGATGCAGAGCGGCATACGGAGGCATGCACAGGACACAGGTAGGATGCACACAGACACATGCACACAGACACATACACAGGACCATATACACATGACACATGCACACATACACAGGACACAGGTACATATACACATGACACAGGTACAGGACACATGCACATATACACATGACACAGGTACAGGACACATGCACATATACACAGGACACAGGTAGAGGACACATGACACATGCACATATACACAGGACACAGGTACATGACACATGCACCTATACACAGGACACAGGTACATATACACATGACACAGGTACAGGACACATGGCACATGCACATATACACAGGACACAGGTACATGCACATATGCACAGGACACAGGTACGGGACACATGCCACATGCACATATACACAGGTACATGACACATGCACATATACACAGGACACAGGTACGGGACACATGACACATGCACATATACACAGGACACAGGTACATGACACATGCACATATACACAGGATACAGGCACAGGACACATGACACATGCACATATACACAGGACACAGGTACGGGACACAAGACACATGCACAGATACACAGGACACATGCACAGGACACAGGGAGGTATACAGCTGCAGATGGGCATTGTTGACCCTCTTTTTCCACTTACAGTAGCTGCTGCATTTCTCACCCTCGTCTTATACTCGGGTCAATAAATTTTTCCCATTTTTTGGTGGTAAATTAGGGCCTCGACTTATACTCGGATCGACTTATACATGAGTATATACATTAACTATGAGACATTGCAAACACACAGTTATAAAACACATTACCACCTGCACATTTGCTGGATGGGGGTCACTGCTATTTACAATGGATCTGAATATCCTATTCTTTAGAAGGATTTGCCCATTGATTCCTCTAGACTGAGGAACCTCACTATTGCACATATTTAGCAGACATGCTGCAATTGAGGATTTTAAGGACAGATATTGTATTGTGCTATAATTGTACATGGTTAAACTATAACTAAAGGCTAAACTTTTTTTTTTTGTGTTGGATAGAGTGGAGAGGGATTAGAACACATGTCAAGTTTTTATTTCCATCTGTGGTCCAGCTAGGGGAATTAAACCTTTTTATTTGTTCTATTTATCACAAAAAGTGAAAATGAAAGAACATTTTAAGTTTTGGGATGTCACCAAAACAGGAATACAGGGGAAATATTCCCATGGAGACACTAGTTCTGGTGACAACCAGGGATTCTCTTAATTTTGGAGGGATTCTTACTTCTTGTTCTGGCTATGGGACAGGAAATCTCCACAATGGGACCACAGATGGTAAAAAAAAAAAAAAAATGTCAGAGGTTATATGCTCCCTTACTCTATCCAAAAAGAAAAAAAAAAGTTTGCCTTTAGTTCTACTCGAATACCAGTAATGACAGTATGCAGTACATAAACTCCTTTTTAATTTTAGTTCACAAGCCTATCTATTTTTATATCAAGTGTTATGAGTAATGTTGCACAGACTCACAATAGTAAATAACTCCCCTGATGAAGTCACGTGACATGACATAACACATAGGGCTTCCTGGACCGGAAGTGATGTCGGAGATCGTCATTTGCTGTGTATATTGATTATACAAAGGTGTTTTTTAATTGTTTTTGATTTATGAGTTATTCTAGCCATTAAATTGTTACCATTTTAAATACTACACTATGGGAGGCTATTTTGCTTTGTTTTAACATGCGGATGAGCGCAATTGTCAGTGCCTTAAATGGACCAGTACCATAGATGGAATAAAGCTTATTCGGGAGGACTAGGATAAGGCTGATCTGAGGGACACAGTACTACTTATGGAATTTTGATCATGTTGCTTGATTACGTATTAAGGTGACAGTTCTGTGAGCACAGAGCTGTTATAAGGACGTGGAAGTACACCATATGATTTAATACTGCACACAGATTAATTCCTTTTAAGAAAGTGGACTCTTTACACACATCACTGTTGAAGATGGAGTTAATTACCCACTATACGTTTTTTGTATAATAATGTTTTATGCACTATATCTAGGTTTCACTTCATTGATTTCTATAAAAACTATATTAACAAAAGTATTGGGATGCCTGCCTTTACACGCACATGAACTTTATGGCATCCCAATCTTAGTCTGTAGGGTTCAATATTGAGTTGGCCCACCCTTTGCAGCTATAACAGCTTCAACTCTTCTGGGAAGGCTGTCCACAAGGTTTAGGAGTGTGTCTATGGGAATGTTTGACCATTCTTCCAGAAGCGCATTTGTGAGGTCGGGCACTGATGTTGGACGAAAAGGTCCGATTCACAGTCTCTGCTCTAATTCATTCAAAAGGTGTTCTATTGGGTTAAGGTCACAACTCTGTGCAGGCCAGTCAAGTTCCTCCACCCCAAACTCGCTCGTCCATGTTTTAATGGACCATAGGGGAGGGAGATGCTGCTCTAGGAAGGGTGTCTGGAAATGTAGCTCTCCTCAGAATGGGAACAGCAGGTGCAGGCTAAGCATAGGCAATTGGATGAGGAAAAGTTCTGGACAGCCACACTCAAAGTCAATGCTTTTATTTAAAAAAAAAAAAGGTAATAATCCAAGAAATCAAGAAATACAAGCCACAGCAAACAACAGAATACAGGACAGTTTCAAAAGTGCTTATTCATAGCTGCTAGTTATGCTTCATAGCTATGAATAAGCACTTTAGAAAGTGTGAAATACGTCAGCTCCTGTATTCCATTGTTTGTGGCTTGCGGCTTGTATTTCTTGGATTACTACCTTTTTTTTTTTTTAATAAAGGCATTGACTGTGTGCGGCTGTCCAGAACTTTTCCTCATCCAATGGGCCAACTCAATACTGAACCCTATGAACTAAGACTGGGATGCCATTAAAGTTCATGTGTGTTTCAAGGCAGGCGTCTCAATACTTTTGACAATATAGTGTATATTCCTTTGACTAATTGAATGCTGAAATGTAATATGCATAATGACTTCAATCTTCTCAAAACATTTCTGTTTGCCATTAAAGTTCATGCATGTGTAAAGGCAGGCGCCCCAAAACTTTTAGTATAGTGTATATATTTTTTGTCACAAATAAGGTTCTACACTATTGATCACGTTTCAAGAGCACTAGTGAATAGTTCTTTACTATTGTGAGTCTGCGGAACATTTAGATATTGTTGGCACTATTTCACACACAGGTGGCGCAGAGGTATTTTGTTTTAATTTTATCTATATTTATAGTAATCTCTCTCTCTATAAATACACACACATACTGTGTGTATACATATATATATATATATCTATCTTACAAATGTGAGTACACCCCTCACATTTTTGTAAATATTTTATTATATCTTTTCATGTGACAACACTGAAGAAATTACACTTTGCTACAATGTAAAGTAATGAGTGTACAGCTTGTATAACAGTGTAGATTTGCTGTCCTCTCAAAATAACTCAACACAGGCATCAATGTCTAAACCGTTGACAACAAAAGTGAATACACCCCTAAGTGAAAATGTCCAAATTGGGCCCAATTAGCCATTTTCCTCCCTGGTGTTATGTGACTTGTTATGCCGCGTACACACGAGCGGACATTACGGCGGACTTTGCCCGGCGGACTTTTCGACGTACTTTCCGACGGACTTTGTGAATGAACGGACTTGCCTACACACAATCCACCAAAGTCCGTCGAATTCGTACGTGATGACGTACGACCGGACTAAAACAAGGAAGTTCATAGCCAGTAGCCAATAGCTGCCCTAGCGTGGCTTTTTGTCCGTCGAACTAGCATACAGACGGCGGACTTTTCGACCGGACTCGATTTCAACGGATAAATTTAAAACAAGTTTTAAATCTAATTCCGTCCAACTTTTGAGAAAACAAAGTCCGCTGGAGCCCACACACATCGAATTGTCCGACGAAATCCAGTCCGCCGGGCAAAGTCCGCCGTAATGTCCGCTCGTGTGTACGCGGCATTAGTGTTACAAGGTCTCAGGTGTGAACGGGGAGCAGGTGTGTTAAATTTGGTGTTATTGCTCTCACTCTCTCATACTGGTCACTGGAAGTTCAACATGGCACCTCATGGCAAAGAACTCTCTGAGGATCTGAAAAAAAAAGAATTGTTGCTCTACATAAAGATGGCCTAGGCAATAAGAAGATTCCCACTGAAACTGCACTGCAGCACGTTGGCCAAGACCATACAGCAGTTTAACAGGACAGGTTCCACACAGAACAGGCCTCACCATGGTCGACCAAAGAGTTGGGTGCACGTGAGTTGAGTCAGCGTCATATCCAGAGGTTGTCTTTGGGAAATAGACGTATGAGTGCTGCCAGCATTGCTGCAGAGGTTGAAGGGGTGGAGGGTTAGCCTGTCAGTGCTCAGACCATACGCCGCACACTGCATCAAATTGGTCTGCATGGCTGTCATCCCAGAAGGAAGCCTCTTCTAAAGATGATACACAATAAAGCCTGCAAACAATTTGCTGAAGACAAGCAGACTAAAGACATGGATTACTGGAACCATGCCCTGTGGTCTGATGAGACCAAGATAAACTTATTTGGTTCAGATGGTGTCAAGTATGAGTGCTGCTGGCACTGGGGAGCTACAGTTAATTGAGGGAACCATGAATGCCAACATGCACTGTGACATACTGCAGCAGCATGATCCCCGTCCCTTCAGGGACTGGGCCACAGGGCAGTATTCCAACATGATAACGACCCCAAACACACCTCCAAGATCAGGGGTCTTCAAATGACGGCCCTCCAGTTGTTCAGGAACTACAATTCCCATCATGCCTAGTCATGTCTGTGAATGTCAGAGTTTTACAATGCCTCATGGGACGGGTAGTTCCGCAACAGCTGGAGAGCCGTAGTTTGAAGATTCCTGTCCAAGACGACCACTGCCTTGCTAAAGAAGCTGAGGGTAAAGGTGATGGACTGGCCAAGCATGTCTCCAGACCTAAACCCTACTGAGCATCTGTGGGACATCCTCAAATGGAAGATGGAGGAGCACAAGGTCTCTAACATCCACCAACTCTGTGATGTCATCATGGAGGAGTAGAAGAGGACTCCAGTGGCAGCCTGTGAAGCTCTGGTGAACTCCATGCCCAAGAGGGTTAAGGCAGTGCTGGAGAATAATGGTGGCTACACAAAATATTGACACTTTGGGCCCAATTTGGACATTTTCACTTAGGGGTGTACTCACTTTTGTTGCCAGCGGTCTATATCTATAGATAGAAAATATATATATATATATATATATATATACACTACCGTTCAAAAGTTTGGGGTCACCCAAACAATTTTGTGTTTTCCATGAAAAGTCACACTTATT
>JBBDGP010000988.1:1402500-1605000 GCA_037952835.1 Lithobates septentrionalis
ACATGAAAGCCTGCATGGAGTTTGCTAAAAAAACACCTGAAGGACTCCAAGATGGTGAGAAATAAGATTCTCTGGTCTGATGAGACCAAGATAGAACTATTTGGCCTTAATTCTAAGCGGTATGTGTGGAGAAAACCAGGCACTGCTCATCACCTGTCCAATACAGTCCCAACAGTGAAGCATGGTGGTGGCAGCATCATGCTGTGGGGGTGTTTTTCAGCTGCAGGGACAGGACAACTGGTTGCAATCGAGGGAAAGATGAATGTGGCCACGTACAGGCATATCCTGGACGAAAACCTTCTCCAGAGTGCTCAGGACCTCAGACTGGGTCGAAGGTTTACCTTCCAACAAGACAATGACCCTAAACACACAGCTAAAATAATGAAGGAGTGGCTTCACAACAACTATGTGACTATTTTGGAATGGCCCAGCAAGAGCCCTGACTTAAACCCAATTGAGCATCTCTGGAGAGACCTAAAAATGGCTGTCCACCAATGTTTATCATCCAACCTGACAGAACTAGAGAGGATCTGCAAGGAGGAATGGCAGAGGATCCCCAAATCCAGGTGTGAAAAACTTGTTGCATCTTTCCCAAAAAGACTCATGGCTGTATTAGATCAAAAGGGTGCTTCTACTAAATACTGAGCAAAGGGTCTGAATACTTAGGACCATGTGATATTTCAGTTTTTCTTTTAAAATAAATCTGCAAAAATGTCAAAATTCTGTGTTTTTTTGCCAATATGGGGTGCTGTGTGTACATTAATGAGGAAAAAAATGAACTTAAATGATTTTAGCAAATGGCAGTATAACAAAGAGTGAAAAATTTAAGGGGGTCTGAATACTTTCCGTCCCCACTGTATGTTAAGTATTGATTATTGTAACGTTTCCTTTTGCATCAGCCATTTTCTTTGCTGCCAAGTTAATAAGGTCCTGAGGAAGCAATTATGTGAAACGCTTCAACCTCTTGGAACATTTAGCAAAGACACGATGGCTTTTTAATACATGGCGTATATTGTTCTATGTCACATGAATACATGGTTTTAACAACCTTTTATTGCAATAATTTGTACTAAAATTTGCTATTTTAATATAATTTATATTGCCGTCCTTCTCTGGGTTCCCTCTCTCCTCTCCCCTCTTTTCTTTTCTCTTCCTCTTACCCCATTTTCCGCTTTCTCCTTTTTTTTATTTTCCTATGTCCCCTGTGGTGCACTATAACAGTACAGTATATATGTGACAGACCTAGCCGGGAGAGAGATTTTTGGAGGGGACTGAATTCTAGCCTCTTGCCGATTGATCGTGGGCCCTGGCATTTGGGGGAACGGTGCTCTTTGTGAGCTGTATGCCTGGGGACCCTTGAGGTGGTATTACTGTGGATTCGGGTCCTGGTCCCCCAGGACACACAGACTCTGGGGACCCTGGATTTGCCATATTCGAAATAGTGGATGATTCATAATGCTGGGACAAATACTGTTAGGAGATGCTGATGTCAATTCCAGCACCTGTCTGTCTGTTGCCTGCTAGAATGTGTATTGTAAATAAGTCTCTAGTATGGGATCTAAGAGTCATTAGATCCCCATTGTTGTTTGTGTTAATTTACTCTGCTATTGTGATCATGTGGATTGGGTTTTCTGAGCTACAAGACCGCCAGTCTGGCCTAAAGGTCATGTCTGAGTCATCTAGGCTGTCTAAAGGGATTAGTTAATTAGCCCATGTTAATTAGGTTAATTAGGTTACAGCTGTATTGTTAGAGTAATATGTATAAAAGAGACTGTATTCCTGTCAATAAAGAGAGATTCCTGGTTGAACTTACATACAGCCTGCCTGGTGTTTGTTCTGAGCTATCACAACTGGGTTAGAACGGCACATAGCTGTAGTTCTAATCCCGCAGCATTGGATGACCGAACCATAAGATGTTGCGATCAGCAATCTGATTCTATAGCTGCAGAGGAGTGTCAGGAGAGTGGAATCGAGCGAGCAAGGGGCTTGTTACAATATATTTCCAACAACCAGATATATGGTATTGTCCTTGCTCCTATATGTGTGTTTCCTTTTTGGGGTTATGTTCCCCATGGGCTCTCCAGGCTACTTGCCACCACTCTCTGATGTAATACTATACAAGTATTTTTGTGATATATATACCTTTTACAATATAATGATTTATACCATGAAATATCATTTGCCCCGTTATGTGGAATGTCACAATGAATGTAGAAAATATATGTACATTTTTTCTGATAACAAAAGATAATGCTGTGTGTTAAGAAATTAATTTGTGATTTTGCTACATGAAACATTAATTGTCATATCTTATACATGCTGTTACAGTATTTGACAGGATCTGAGGCCCTGACGAATCAGGTCAAGCCGTGAAACGCGTTGGATGAAATACACAAAACTGGATCTTGAATCCAGGATTACATCACCCTGGACAAGCAGTTTGTTAACTAGTTTTTTATGGAATAAACCCCTTTCTTTTAAGAATTGTAGAATGTTCGAAAAAAAATTATGTACAAATGATTTTATATATAACTTGTTGGCTCAGAATTCATTAACACAAAAAAGTACAAAAAAAGTCCCAAACCTTACTCAGATTTCTATAATTACTTCCTGTCCTAGGGTGACATTGCTGCTCTTCCATAGATACAAAACAGGGAGAGAGTCTTGTCACCCTAGGACAGCAAGTATGTTTCTCGCAGGATCACCAGGGGAAAATAAAGGAAAAAACCTGAAAATAGAAAACACTTCAAAGACCCTCAAAAATTAAAATAAAATTGCATTTGCGCTAGGAAAATAATACAAAAATGAATAATTATATAAAGTGCATAGCTATCAAACGAATGTACCCTAAAATCTATTATAATCCGTGCAACATTAATCTTGTGACACAACAAATAAAGTGCAACATGCAAAAAAATATTTAAAATACAGGTGTAAGCTCCGGCTAGAGAGTATCCACTCCTTCACCAAATTGATTAATAAAAAAACATAAACGTTCATCAAAATTATATCATGAGTGCACAGATCCAGTGTTCATCAAAAAGTGCTTTTCATCATGCTCATCAAAACCAGTGTAAAACATATGACATGCTTCAGTGCTTCTCCAGTGTTCCCCAAAAGTCTATGCGCTCACCTCAGAGCGTGTGACACAGTACCTAAAATATGCCAAAACACGCTTGGGAGCCACTCCTGGGCTCTAACGATATGCAGGTGATGAAATCCAATTCGCTCAATCAGTGGCATTCCAGATCATGGATAAAAGAAAAAAGCTCCATAGTGTGATACCGTAAAGACCTTTATTAAAAGTAAATATTCCACTCATAGGGGTACTCACATGGTACAGGTGCGTGAGTGCACCATCCTATTCAGGGCTCTGTATGTGAGAATCAGTTCGCTGGTACGGCGTGCAGTGTGGTGTGTCTGCCTCGCCTCACTATCCTTGCTGACAGCTCCGTCCTGGCCCCTCTCCTACGTGTCTTCGGCACAGGGATCACGTGCCTTCTTCAAGATCCCCCTGAAGAAGGCACGATTTTTGGGTACATTCCTTTGATAGCTATGCACTTTATATGATTATTTATTTTTGTATTATTTTCCTAGCGCAAATGCAATTTTATTTTAATTTTTGAGTGTTATCTGCATGAATATGAAACGTGTTTAGCGTTTGCAGCTTGGTTACGCTACGTGCTCACTTTATTAGTATTATTCCATTGTTGGCTCGCAAGATCCACTTTATTATTTTCTACATCAAAGACCCTGTAAGTTGCCATATATAATGTATGTTCTTGTTCTTAGATATACTTTAATTTATAAATTTAGTAATCCTGTACATATACTCCTAATTGTGCGCAGACTAGGAAAACATGTTGTGGTTCATCTTCATTTCATGAATGGTCTGGTGATTCCAGATAAATATAAAGTCATTTGTTTCACATGTTCATGATCCAGTATCACACACGGGGCACAGCACAAATGTTATGAATCATAGGACACCGTGTGAACCCAACTCCTGATTTCAGGTCCAACTTTGTCCCAGGAGGAGCCTGGAAAGTGAAGTTTTGTAGAAGCCTCACAAAGAACATAAACAATTCCATTTTGACCAATGTCTCACCAGCACAGCTTCTTTTACCTAGAAAATATAAAAGAGATAAATTACCAGGTTATTAGAATTGAGATTCTGTACCTGCTGCTGTAAAGGATACGGACATTGGGGTTTACCGAGGAGTTCAGTGGCCACATAAGCCTCATGCAAGTTACTCTGAAGTGAACTCTAATATCTAATGGCTACAGGTGATACATTATTCCTTAAAGTATAGAAAACCAAACACAATATGGATTGACTTTGAAGACTGTATAGACAGACAAAGAGACATCACTACAGATATATCTGGTCACATTCCTGATATACAGTAATCCCCGCACATTGCTGTTTCAAGATACACCCAACTTGACTAATGTATGATCTATATTCATTGGACATATCAATGTATCATGTATAGTCATTAGACATATCAATGTATCATGTATATTCATTGAACATATCAATGTATCATGTATGGTCATTGGACATATCAATGTATCATGTATATTCATTGAACATATCAATGTATCATGTATGGTCATTGGACATATCAATGTATCATGTATGGTCATTGGACATATCAATGTATCATTTATATTCATTGGGCATATCAATATATCATCTATAGTCATTGGACATATCCATGTATCATGTATGTGTTAGGGCTGGCTTAGCCCTTCCTTCTCTGAGCTGGCCGCTCAGCTGTCGGCTAATTGCCAGCTCTCTTCTCTCTCCACAGTTAACCACCTGTTGTGGATCTGCTCGTCAGTCCCGCCTACTTAAAGATTTCCAGCTCACTTCATTCCTGCCTTCACCTTGGTCATATCACAAGAAACCATCTCCTGCGCTCCTGTTTAAGACTGGCTTTGCTGACATCCCTTCTGGCTCCTTATCCTGCTTGCTGTTCCTCTACTTGGATCCCTGACTTCTGGCCTGGCTGATTACCCGATCTGGTTACTGAACTCTGGCTTGACTAACTACCCGATCCGGTTACTGGACTCTGGCTATGCTTTGACTATGCTTACTCTATTTACCTTTTTATTTTTATTAATAAACAAGTGTGATTTTACTGTACTTCTGTCTCGGTCTGGTTCATGGTTTCTGACAGTAGGTGAAGTCCATGAATTCAGAAGATACAGTCAATCCACTTGTTGGTAATATTTTTTCCAGATTGGATGAGCAAGATCACTGCATGGATCAGTTTGCCATGGCATTACAAATGCTCCTGAGTCGCACAGCTCACCTGGAATCCCCCACTGTGGCTGCTCTGGTACAACCTCAGTTGCAGGCCGTCCCTGCTGCTGCGCCAGTCTCTGTGCAGGCACCCGCCTTGAGTATTACTTTTATAAGAGGTATGTCTGGTTCCATCCCGCTTCCCCAGCGATTTGCGGGATATCCAGTTCAATGCAGAGGGTTTCTCAACCAAGTTGAGATATACTTTGAGATGCTGCCCCAGGCGTTTCCCACGGACAGAAGCAAAGTAGGGTTCGTGATATCTTTGCTTTCTGAGAGAGCCTTGGCCTGGGCTAACTGGGCCTGGAGATGCAAAAACCTGTTGTCTTGAGTTACCCTGAGTTTGTGGCCTCCTTTAAAAGGGTATTTGATGTTCTCGCATGCTCCGCCTCTGCTGCCAAGTACCTTATGTCCATCAAACAGAGTACGAGAACTGTTGCCGACTACGCCATTGAGTTCTGTACTCTGGCAGCAGAGGTTGCTTGGAACAATGAGGCCCTCGTGGCTGCTTTTTCTCATGGTCTCTCGGATTCCATCAAGGATGAGATAGCAGCCCGAGATATACCCACTGAGCTGGAGAGCTTGATCTCGTTTGCCATCCTCATTGACTCCAGACTCAGAGAAAGGCTTGCAGAAGCCTCCTGTACGTTTGCCTCCGAGATTTGCAGTCCCACCCGTGCCTCCCTCACCTCCCATGCCTCCTGGTACCGAGTTGGTCAGTGAAGATGAACCCATGCACTTGGGCTTCACACGTCTCTTTGCGGATGAGAGAGCCTTTAGGAGGAGGGAGAGATTGTGCTTTTATTGTGGCCAGGCAGGTCACTTTTTGAAGTCTTGTCCTACCCGTCCTGGGAACACCCGAACCTTGAGGTCCTGTCATGGACAGACCTTAGGTGGTGTTGTGTCGTCCCCAGTTATCCAAAAGGATAAGCCCCTGGTTTCGGTCACCCTTTCTTGGGCTAAGTCATCTATCGAGATACAGGCTCTAATCGACTCTGGGGCTGCAGGCCTGTTCATTAATGCTGCCTTTGTATCAAAGCACTCGATTCCACTGCAGCTGCATGACACTCCACTTGCCATTTAGGCTCTTGACAGGAGACCTCTACAGCCTGCCCATGTGACTCATAAGACGGTTCCGTTGTCCATGGCCGTAGGGGCTCTTCACCATGAGATAATCCAATTCCAAGTGATTTCCTCTCCTAAGTTTCCGCTGGTTATTGGTTATCCTTGGTTACAGAGGCACAACCCCTCTTTTGATTGGCTCCATGCTGAGGTTCTCTCCTGGTCACCACAATGCAGTGAAACATGCTTCCGGAAGGTAGCCAAGGTCCTGTGTACCTTTTCACTCTCCTCCCTGCCAGAGGAGTACCGTGATTTTAGCGATGTCTTTGACAAAGGTCAAGCCGGTAGTTTGCCTCCACACCGGCCGTATGATTGCGCAATTGACCTTAAATCTGGTGCCACTCCCCCTCGTGGCCGGGTTTACCGTCTGTCGGTCTTGAAGGATAAAGCCATGGAGAAGTATGTTGCAGACACACTTTCTCGGGGTTTCATCCGCAAATCCTCGTCTCCTGCTGGTGCTGGTTTCTTCTTTGTGAAGAAGAGGAGCGGTGAACTGAGACCTTGTATTGATTATAGGGGTCTCAATCATTTCACGATTAAGAATGCCTACCCGATCCCGTTCATTACAGAGTTATTTGACCGCCTCAAGGGAGCAACGGTTTTCACTAAGCTTGATCTGAGAGAGCAGGCATTCAGATATTTTGGTCGGTTCGCCGCTCTTAGGCGTGCGTTCCACCGCCAGGAAGTGATGTCACTGGTAACAGATCAGACGGACGTGGACAGGATGTTGCGCAACATCCTGTCCACGTCCGTCTGATCTGTTACCAGTGACATCACTTCCTGGCGGTGGAACGCACGCCTAAGAGCGGCGAACCGACCAAAATATCTGAATGCCTGCTTTCCTTACCGGTCCCGTGAGTAGCGCATTTATGCGCAGGTGACCCTTGGTATTTTAAGGTTTTATGCTATATACCTCTCTTTTCTCCTTCGGTGGAACGTGTGCTTCTGTGGTTTTCCGAGCAATCTTTTTACATCGTTACACTACTGGCCCTGTTTGTTGGAAAAGATGAAAAAGTTGGAAGCCTGTTTATTGTTTGCCCTATGAAGGAGTTTTAATCACTAGCCACGTCTTCTCACATATTATAACCGATGCTTTATGATCTTTTTGTGCTATCTGGAACTTGCAGAGTGGATCGCTCCATAGTATTTCATTTTCGCATAATTGATATGCCATATTATATTTATATCTTTATGTTTTTTGGTATGCCAAACTGCTGTTTGATAGATTAGCGCTATTAGTGGTATGCCAAACTGCTACTTCTGATGTTAGATGCATCTGTCCAAATTAACACATTGTAGTGAAGGTTTCCTATTTGGATAGTGCATCTTCTTATGCTCCTGCTGTTTTATCCTTATTTTATTATTTTGTCATTTTTGCAATTATACACACCAATTGATTCAATTTATGTGGAGGGTCTTGGAGTTCTGGTAGTGCAGTTTAGCACACTCGCACTAGGTGTTGGCTTAGATGCGCGGGCTGCAGGTCCAGTTCTCTGACACATCCATATTCATTATTACGTGCAATTTTATTATCACTTGCGGTGTTTTTTGGTGTTTTGGTTTATAATTTTTTTTGTTCACATTTAGTTGCCAGCGCAGTTCACTTGGTTTACATATTTTTAAAGTACAGTACTTTCACTCTGCAGCTGCAACAAAGTTTTTTCCGTTTTTCTTTTTTTGTTTTCACAAAAAATAATTTCTTTGAGAGTATTGATTACATATATTTGCGAGCGCTGTATTGTATGATTTTATGATCTGAGAGAGGCTTACAATCTCGTGAGGATTAAGGAGCGCGATGAGTGGAAAACTGCATTTAATACCAGAACAGGCCATTATGAGTTTCTCGTAATGCCTTTTGGCCTTTGTAACGCCCCGGCAGTTTTCCAGGAATTTATTAATGATGTCCTCCAAGATTTGTTGCAGTTATGTGTGGTGGTGTTATCTCGATAATATCCTCATATTTTCCAAGTCCCTGGAGAGCCACCACACAGATGTCTGTCGTGTGCTTCAGAAATTAAGAGAGAACAATCTCTATTGTAAACTGGAGAAGTGTGAGTTCCATCAGGAACAGGTTAAATGTCATTTCCACTGCTGGTTTTTCGATGGACCCAGAGAAACTTTCGGCAGTACTACAGTGGCCTCGACCCGTGGGGTTATGTCCTCTGCAGCGTTTCCTGGGTTTTGCCAACTATTATCGGAAGTTTATTCATAACTTCTCGTCTCTGGTCAAGCCCCTGACCGATATGACCAGAAAGAATGGTAACCCACAGAGTTGGTCTCCGGAGTCCATTAAGGCCTTTGAAAGTCTCAAGGCTGCCTTTGCTTCTGCTCCTGTGTTGGCACATCCTGATCCTACATTACCTTTCATCCTTGAAGTTGATGCTTCTGAGACTGGTGTTGGCACCCTTCTGTCTCAATGTCCTACCTCTGAGAGTGCTATGCATCCTTGTGGCTACTTTTCCAAGAAATTGTCATCTGCCGAGTGCAATTACGAGATTGGTGGCAGAGCTGTTGGCAATCATTTTAGCCCTGAAAGGTACCACTGTGCCAGTTCTCATTCTTACTGACCATAAGAATCTCACATTCTTGTCTGAGGCTAAATGCCTCTCTCCCAGAAGGGTGCGATGGGCTCTTTTCTTGTCAAGTTTCAACTACATTGCCTCATTCTTACCCAGTACTAAGAATGTAAGCGATGACACCTTGTTGCGACAATTTTCCTCCACTTCCAAGTTGGAGTCGGTTTCGGTTCCTATGATTCCTCCTGATCGTATTCTGGCAACAGTTCGCACCAGTCTTACTTCTCCTTTGGGTGACAAAATTCTTGCTGCTCAGGTCGATGCTCCTCCTGAGAAACCTTGTGACCGCTGCTTTGTCCCAGAGTGTCTCCATACTGCCGTGCTCCAGACTTACCATTTTCCCATGGCAGCTGGCCACCATGGTAAGAATCAACTCGTTTGGGCCATTTACCAACAATTCCGGTGGCCTAGTCTACGTGCTGATGTAAATGCCTTCGTAGCTGCCTGTTCCGTGTGTGCTCAGAGTAATGCCCCGTACACACGGTCGGACATTGTTCGGACATTCCAACAACAAAATCCTAGGATTTTTTCCGATGAATGTTGGCTCAAACTTGTCTTGCATACACACGGTCACACAAAGTTGTCGGAAAATGCGATCATTCTGAACGCGGTGACGTAAAACATGTACCTCAGGACTATAAATGGGGCAGTAGCCAATAGCTTTCATCTCTTTATTTATTCTGAGCATGCGTGGCACTTTGTGCTTCGGATTTGTGCACACACGTTAGGAAATTCCGACAACGGATTTTGTTGTCGGAAAATTTTATAGCCTGCTCTCAAAGTTTGTGTGTCGGAAAATCCAATGGAAAATGTGTGATGGAGCCCACACACGGTCGGAATTTCCGACAACAAAGTCCTATCACACATTTTCAGTCGGAAAATCCGACCGTGTGTACGGGGCATAAGACTCCACGACACCTTCCAGTGGGCCTCCTACAACCCATACCCAATGGAGAGAGGCCCTGGACCCACCTGTCTATGGATTTCATTGTGGAGTTGCCCAACTCCCAAGACAACACAGTTATCCTTATGGTGGTTGACCGGTTCTCAAAGATGTGTTATTGTATTCCACTTAAGAAGTTGCCCACTTCTAAGGAACTGGCTTCCATTTTTGCTCGGGAGATCTTTCGCTTACATGGGCTACCCAAGATGATTGTCTCGGACAGGGGTAGTCAGTTTGTGTCCCGGTTCTGGCGAGCCTTTTGTGCACAGCTGGGAATTCAGCTTGCTTTCTCCTCTGCGTATCACCCGCAGTCTAATGGGGCCGCAGAACGAGCCAATCAGTCCTTGGAGCAATTCCTACATTGCTATATTTCTGACCATCACAACAACTGGTCAGACTTATTACCATGGGCAGAGTTTGCTCACAACAGTGCCTAAACAGAGCAAGAGGCATTATTATACTGCTTGGAAAGGCTGCTATTGGATCCATCATAAATGAAGTGGTTATCCTAAATAAACTAAAGGTGCATGAATGAATGATTTTTAAAGCGCTGCAAATGCGAACTGAATCGCCTCAAGGCGCTAATGCGTTTCGTGTCTGAGCAGCTTCTTATTGTATCTGGTGAGTGGCCATTGCACTAGGTTGTGGTGAAGTCACAATATGTGGTGAATTAGAAGCACATTATATTGAAGAGGAACGTTACTATTGCACAGAAGTGATCACTCACTGAGGATATCCAGTATACTGTGGTGTATACATATATGTCGAGGACATTTTTTTGCACTATGCAGTACACATACATATTGATATGTGAAATTTAATGATCACTAAGTAATATTGGCACATCTTTAGTTTTCAGTTTTTCAATTTTGTTGTAATTTTTTTTAGCACTAGCACTTTAAACAATGGTTGGTAACACCTTAAGATATCTTCACTAAAGTTATCCTTGTAATTAGGACTATCATGTGGAGAAAGAAAATTTTTGATACTAAAATAGTCGGCATAGAAAAGCACGCTGTCTAGGATATTTTTTCTATTTTGTATAGTTTTTCCATTTTGTATATTTTGCATATTTTATATTTCAGGAGTGGTAACACACATAGAAGTTAGCGCAATCCACTTTTATACTCTACCGTTTTTGGGTAGGTTTATATGATTGCAGCAAACTAGATTGATGAGTTATATATTTTGAGTTTTGCGCCGGTAACACACCCTGTTGGATAACACATATGCTTTGACTACGCTTACTCTATTTACCTTTTTATTTTTATTAATAAACAAGTGTATATTGTACTTCTGTCTCGGTCTGGGTCTGGTTCATAGTTTCTGACAGTATGGTCATTGGACATATCAATGTATCATGTATGGTCATTAAACATATCAATGTATTATGTATATTTATTGAACATATCAACGTATAATCTACATTCATTTATATTCATTGGACATATCAATGTATCGTGTATATTAATTTTACATACTGTATCAATGTATCATCTATATTCATTGGACATATCAATATATCATGTATAGTCATTGGACATATGATCCCCTAAAGTGTCACTAAACCCAGGACCCTGCATTCACTATATCTGTTCTCTCACATTATCACAGAACATGGCATTTTTTTTAGTAAATATAAACTGCTAAATACCTTTTCTCTTCTCATCGGCAGTTGGAACAGTTTTGTGACTTCTATCGGTGTCTGGTTAAAGCTTGTAGGAGGAGTGTACATTCTACTCAGATTGTCCTATGATGCTTCAGGATCCCTGACCCTCTGTCTGGACAGTGCTAATTGGCCCTGTGCTGATCACATGCACCCTCCCAAGGAAAGAAAAAAAAACTCTAGCAAGACACACCAAATAGAGCATGTGCAGAGTGCCTCCTAGGGCTCTTGTTCTATCAGAATATGGTTTGGGGACTGTAGAAGAAGGGGAGGATCAGAGAAGACAGGATCAAACAGACTTTTAACACAATGTGGAGGATTAACCCCTTAGGTTCCACAGCGAGTATAACAATCATGCTTTACTGCATATACAGACTGATTTTACTGTTGTGGGTTTAGTAACACTTTAAAATGGTGGTGCTGATTGGTAGGACTTGCAAACAGATGAACCTGCATTCCATTTTTCAGAAAAGTCAGGAGTGCTTCTTATACAAATATAAACTCCAGGAAGTGCAACAACCAAAACATCATTAGCATATATAGCAGGATCCCCTCCTAAATACCTCCTAAATACTTGAAAGCCACTGCTTAGTTGCCCTCTGAAAAGCCACCCAGAGCCTTTTAGAGCCTGGGCTATCATGAACCTATCATAACTGACTAATGGGTAGCAGTAAAACCCACTAGGAGTACATTTACTATGCTATCTAAAACTGAAAAGAGAAAGATTTGGGGGGGTGTACACTTTGTAGCTGAACTCTAGCCTTACCTTTATTCTTCCACAGGCTTCTCTCTTGTACCGAGAAGGCTTATGCTTGGTTCACACTGGATGCCGATGCGGCTCACAACAGGGGTCCGGTGCGTCCTGGTTCACCCTTTTAGGTCCGATTTCAGCCTGAATTTTAGGCTGAATTCGGACCTGAAACAGACCAAAAGACGCACAGGGCTCCTGTGCAAATTCTCACTGGAGCCGCATCAGAGATTTGTGAACCGGCTCCATAGAGAGCTGTAGAAAAAAGAGGGGAAAGGGGAAAAGGGAATGGTGGGACTTTATATGAAGCACAACACCAAAACCATAGAGAGCTGGTCACAATCTCCTGCAATTGCGAATTGGATGCGGTGATCCCGCATCCAATTCGCAATAGTGTGAACCCAGCCTTACTCTGACTTTGATGCATCTCGTAGTGTGCATTTTAGTTTGTTCAATAATGCCGCATACACACGGTCAGAATTTCCGACGGGAAATGTTCGATGTGAGCTTGTTGCGTATGCTCCATCGAACATTTACTGTCGGAATTTCCGCACACAAATGTTTGAGAGCAGGTTCTCAAATTTTCCGACAACAAGACTTGTTATCGGAAATTACGAGCATGTGTACACAAGTCCGATGCACAAAATTCAACGCATGCTCGGAATCAAGTACGAATGGTGCACTGGCTATTGAACTTCCTTTTTATAGTCCTGTCGTACACGTTGTACGTCACCGCGTTCTTGGCGTTTCGAATTTCTGACAACATTTGTGTGACCTTGTGTATGCAAGACAAGTTTGAGCCAACATCCGTCGGAAATAAATCCACGGTTTTGTTGTCGGACTGTCCAATCGTGTGTATGGGGCATTAGGCTTTGATGAAAAAAAACCTTGCACTCTTCAGTTTAGTAAATTCCACATTTACCGTCTCTGGGCTGTCCCTTACATTCACTGGATTTTAGCTGTGTGAAGCACATAGGGTGGTCTGTAAGCAAACACCAATGTTGATGGGGGGGGAGGGGGGGGAGCCAGGAAAAAAAAAAAAAACTGATTAAACCTTAGCTTACCAGCTGAAAATGGGATGAAGGCTTCTTTCTTCAAAAAACTTCCACTAGCATCCAGAAAATGTTCAGGATAAAACTCTTTTGGTTTTTTAAAGTGGGCCTCATCAAACAGCACAGATGTTAGCAATGGAATTACATATGTCCCCTGAAAAATATTAACATTTAATTAGTTATAATACTATACAAAGTAGTCCAACAAAGTCGATTTTTCTATGGATATGTCTTAGTTGATTGCCTCAGTAGACTAATGTTGGCCATCTGTTTTTGATTTATTTTATCCTATTTTTTATTCAAAACTGTTTTTTTGTGGAACAATACAATTACCCACAACAATCTTCATGTTGAAAAAAAAAATCAATCGTGACCTGTTGGCTATTCCTGTGAAAATAATTGATATTTTGGAGGCCATACAATTTCACCTTTAAAATATCAATTACATACAATTAATTGAAAATTGTTAATCAACCCTCCAAACCCCCCACCCCTTCCAATGTTCCCCTTTTCTTTGTGTCTCTAATGACCTTTGATCTTGAGGGAAGGCTTTCCAACAAGATTTTGGAGTTTGTGGGAATTTGTACCCATTCACTCAAATAAACATTTGCATTTGGGTGGCAAAAATATAAATGCAATCTATACACTAGGTGGAGAGCCTCTGGGGGAATCTAGGGTGGAAAAGGACCTGGGGGTCCCAGTAGATGATAGGCTCAGCAATGGCATGCAATGCCAAGCTGTTGCTAGCAAAGCAAACAGAATATTGGCATGCATTAAAAAGGGGATCAACTCCAGAGATAAAACGATAATTCTCCCACTCTACAAGGCTCTGGTCCGGCCGCACCTGGAGTATGCTGTCCAGTTCTGGTCACCAGTCCTCAGGAAGGATGTGCTGGAATTGGAGCGAGTACAAAGAAGGGCAAGAAAGCTAATAAAGGGTCTGGAGGACATTAGTTATGAGGAAAGGTTAAGATCACTGAACTTATTCTCTCTGGAGAAGAGACGCTTGGAAGGGGATATTATTTCAATTTACAAATACTGTACTGGTGACCACACAATAGGGGTAAAACTTTTTTGTGGAAGGGAGTTTAACAAGACAGGTGGCCACGCATTAAAATTAGAAGAAAAGAGTTCCACCCAAAAATGGAACTTCCGTTTTTCGGGTTCCTCCCCCCTCCGGGGTCACATTTGGCACCTTTCAGGGGGGTGGGGGGAGCAGATACCTGTCTAATACAGGTATTTTGCTCCCACTTCTGGGCATAGATACGGGGTAGCTACACCACTTCTGGAGCCTCCTCCATCCACCCTGCTGTCTTCTGGGAGGCACACAGGTCCCAGAAGACAGCAGGGACCAGTGGGAATGCACAGCGCGAGTCGTACATGCGCAGTAGGGAACCAGGAAGTGAAGCCGCAAGACTTCACTTCCTGATTCCCTTACCGAAGATGGCAGCAGCAGCACCCGAGAGCCGAGGGACAGATCGGCTTCGGGTGCGACATCGCGGGCGCCCTGGACAGGTAAGTGTCCTCATTTTAAAAGTCAGTAGCTGCAGTATTTGTAGCTGCTGACTTAAAAAAAAAAAATTGGTGGAGCTCTGCTTTAAACTACGTAGAGGGTTCTTTACTGTAAGAGCGGCAAGGATGTGGAATTCCCTTCCACAGGCGGTGGTCTCAAGGGGGGGGCATCAATAGTTTAAAAAAACTATTATATAAGCACCTAAACGAACGCAACATACAGGGATATACAATGTAATACTGACATATAATCACACACATAGGTTGGACTTGATGGACTTGTGTCTTTTTTCAACCTCACCTACTATGTAACTATGTAAGGTATTGATGTTGGACAAGAAGATTCATTTCAAAGGTGTTCAGTACGGTTGAGGGCAAGGTTCTGTGCGGGCCACTTAGGTTCTTTCACATCAAACCTATTAAACTATGGAGTTGATTTACTGTAACTGGAGAGGGCAAAATCTGGTGGGGCTGAGCATGGTAGCCAATCAGCTTCAACTTCAGATTATTCAATTAAGCTTTGACAAAAAAAAACCCCCAAAAAACGGGAAGCTGATTGGTTTCTGTGCACTGCTGCACCCAAGTTTGCATTTTACAGTTTTAGTAAATCAACCCCAAAGTCTTTATGGAACTTTTTGCACATGGCACAGACTTACTAGTTTAAAAAAAAAGAAAACCTTCCACAAAGTTTTGCCACAAGGCTGGAAATGCGCTAAAAATGTCTTTGGATGCTGTAGCATTAACAGTACTCTTCACTGGAGACACTTTAACTCTAGAATTTGTAGGGATGTCCCCATGCTTTAGGCAATAGTGTTTTAAAATCATCTGTTTATAGAATGACTGGATCCGAAGCGTTTAGCCAGCAGACATGTAACCCCATATATGTACAGTGAAAGGACTTATAAAGTCTTATGTAATAAAGCTGAACTATATCCAACGATTTATGTTTTAAAAAACAGTTACATTCATGGCAATGCCAGGATTGCTAACTGTAACATTTGCTTGTGCTCTCAACCAAACTGTCAAACCATCCAATGGCTGGTGTCATAACTGATCACATGTGCAGTACCATGGCAGTTGCAGATCAAATAGAGGCTAGGAAGGCAGATTCCCTGGCTGAAAAGGAGAGGAGGATTTAATTCCACTTTAATGTAATACTATATGGAATGGGTGTATGATGCAATTGGCCAGTCCTGCACACCCACTGGAAACAATGCTTTATGAATTTTGAATTAATATGTATATATTTTATACAATATAATCTTTACTTGATTTCTGTTAAAATGATTTACAAATTTATGGTCCCCTATGGTGCCTTACCTAAAAATAGCATCCATGAATTTGTCTTAATATCTATCTATTAGTAATACCTCTTTCCGCTATACTTTATCTTAATTGATCTCTTCTATTCTTGTCAGTTTGTTTATATCATCTAGCTATCTTCCTGTTTGCTATTTCTCTTATCTCTGACTCATGATTAAGCCAAAATTCAAAGTGCTCTAATGCTCCAAATTTACTCAAATGACACAATTAGGGGGTGTGGCTTAAACTATGAAAATTGAAGCACACAGCCAAGTGAGGTGGCGAAACATATAGGGATGAGAAATTTGGAGCGCTAGAACACTTTATATATTTTCCATCAGCAATCAGAGCCTTCCTTAGTTTGCTTCAACTTTCATAATTTAAGCCACATACCCTAATTGTGTCATTTGCATACATTTGGAGCACTTAAGCACTTTGAATTTTGGCTTAATCATCAGTCAGAGAAATTAAATTGGAAAAAATATAGCGTATAAAGATATTGCTAATAGATCGCAATCAAAACTGGTTGATGGATTCTAGTTTTAGATAAAGTACCATAATAGAAGATACATTTGTAAATATGATTTGAAGATTAAAATTTGGAAATAATTGTAATATATACAGTATGTACCATTTGAAGATTAGTAGTCACAGGAAGTCTAGAGGGGCAGGATACATGAGTTTAGTAAATTGATTGATACAGCAGATCTTTGAAAGTGTCATTTCAGTTCCAGTACAGTGGATTTAACCTCCCTGGCGGTATGATTATGCTCAAAGCGGTACAATGTTCTGCATGGAAATTTGTTGTTTTATATTGTAGGCCTGTAATTCTTAGGAATACCAGCATTTAAATCTGTCCAAACAAGAGTCCAATAGAAATCCCGGGTATGATAAAGTTTGAAACACAAAACCATAAAATTATAATTTAATAAATAACTATAAATAATTATAACAAATAATAATATAATAATAATAAAATGTATTCAATAATGTAATCAAATCAAAAACACTGAAATTTGCTCAGTTGCAGAATTGTCGCTGTCATTACTTTCAGTGTTTGATGACGAATTTCCCCACAAATCACTACCGCTCAATTCTGCAAGTGATTCTAATTTACTATCACTGTTTTCTAGCTGGTCTAAAACCGCTTTTGACGTAAAAGAACACTTTTTGGTTGCCATGGACAATCTCAAGTTTCCAGGCAGAAAGAACAGTATATATATATCATATAAAACTGCATGCAGGGCACTGGACAAAGCATTAGGGACAAAAGGGAAGTGAAATAATTTGACAGTAATGTAATCTGTAAGATTACAGTGTTTTGTGTGTTTTTCATTTTTTGAATTTGGTGCCGTGCTAAATCCCCGTGTGTCGTGACGCTAGCAGGGAATGGAGCCTGGCACTGTGATAGATCGAGCGGAGGACACACCTGGGACACACAGCTGGGAGACATTGCAGGATCCTGGAGACAAGATAAGTAACTTTGCCTGGATCCTGCGATGCGATCCAGACTGTGGCTCGGGGTTATCACTTTTGGCACTGAAAATTCACCCCGAGCCACACTCGGGAATACCGCCAGGGAGGTTAAAGTGGTTGTAAACCCTCACATATACTCACTGAAGTGACTAGCCTTGGGTGATACACAGAGATTAAACAAATCCTCCTACATAAGTTGTACCTGTTTACCTGCAGCCATTTGTCCTCTACAGGACATTCAAAGACTAGAATTTATACAGCTTGTGTGAGCTTCCAGTAGGCAGGGGGCAGGGAGCTGAAGTTACAATCTGCTCATTGAGAGCTGATTGGAGAAGGCGACACACCCTCCTTCACAAAGGAACAGAGCTGAGGCTGTCAATCACAGACTGTGTGCTGGAGCTCCCTCCCCTGTCACCTTTTTAACTCTTGGTGTGAGGAAAACTTGTCAGAAGTGATGCATGCAGACAGCAGGGGAATGAAGCAGCAGAGAGAAATTATACTTAGTGCTCTGAATTGAGACACGTTCACACTATCAAGGGATATGCTTTGTTCATATTTCATGTCAGAGGTTTATAACCACTTTAATAATCAAAATTGAAATATTGTTTTTATATGAATGGTTGAACAATAACACCAGCTGCAGCAATGGTGGAGGTAAAATCTGAGATTAATTAACTGTTCATAGAAAACATAAAATACAGCGCTTATTAAGGGAATACAGTAAACATCAAGTCCATTATCCTAAGAGGAATGACAGCAAGACGTGATACAAAATCTAAAATGAAAATGATGGATAACACATATGGAGTCTTTCATCTTTAGAGGAGATGGTAACTAGACAGGAAACTTAGATCCAAACTGGAGATTGCCACCTTTAACACCACCACACACCACCACACAAAGCCTCCTACCAAGAGTAGTTGACCCCTTATAACAGAGGATCAAAAGTGCATATATGTGATCCTAGGCAACATCCAAGACGAGTCCCTCTTTCGGCTGCTTCTGACCTGTACTACAGCAAAAGTGACATTTAGGCTGAAAACTGATGAAATTCGAGCCATGGATGGCTCCACTGTATACAGGCAACCACAGATGCCATGGCTGCCGAACACAATAGCCATCAGTAGAGATTCCTGAATCCATGTATGAATAATGCTAGATTTTGCCTGTCTTATTTAAAGTTGGGGCCCACCTCCTACCTTGTTGAAAGTCTATGGTCCTTCTAATTTCAATGAGATTCACTGATTCTACTTGTATCAATTAAAATCGATACCTCCAGTCATCTCAAAAACAACCTGCCAGGTCATGTAAAAACTTTGGAAAATAATAACCTTTCCAAAATCATGCAGTCTCTAATTGGTTCATTCTGTAATACATTTCTCAGTTTTGGTTTCGGCCAACTCCATTGTCTGACATACAGAGAGCTGCACCTGCTAGTGGTTATAAGTCACTATATGAATTTATTATCATAAATATGGTCCAAGCATGGGAAATAGAAAACAGTAAATCACCCACATATTCAGCTGTTACATCAAAAACACAGCTGCATGGCAATTCATGATGACTGTACAAGAACAGCTTCACTCTTACTTTGGATGTCTGGGTAAGTTATCATGAACAGAATTCCCCAGCGAAGTGTGGTTGAGGTTGTCTCCATCCCAGCAGAAAAGAGATCAGTTACAAGCGCTGTTAGGTTTTCATTGGTGAAAAATAACTCATGACTGGGCTTCTCCTGTAAAATTTAGTTTTTATAAACTTAGTGATATAGGCTATGTGGCCATTGTTATTCCAAATAAACATATGTAATATTAACCCAGAAATTGGACCATCCCAACTCCAGCTTCAGTGACATTAAATTCCAAAAGGGCTTGTGTAGCATGTATATGTTTGTGTGATATGTGAAGTTAAAGCGTTTGTTACCCCAACACTTCATATTCCTGTCACGTGCCTGCTGTACCATGTACAGTGGGGAAAATAATCATTTGATCCTCTGCAGATTTTGTAAGTTTGCCCACTTAGAAACAAATTAAGGGTCTATAGTTTTTAGGTGTATTTTAAATGTTAGAGACAGACTGACTATCAACCCAAAAATCCAAAAAAAACACATAAAACAAATGCTATAAATTAAGTTGCAGTTCAGTGAGTAAAGTAAGTATTTGATTGCCAAGCAAAACATGACTTAGCACTTGGTGGAGAAACCCTTGTTGGCAAGCACAGACGTTTCTTTTCTTGGTGACCAGGTTTGCACACATCTCAGGAGGGATTTTGGTCCACTCTTCTTTACAGATCTTCTCTAAATTCTTAAGGTTTCTCGGCTGTCTCTTGGCAACTCAAAGTTTCAGCTCCCTCTATACATTTTCTAAAGGATTTAAGTCTGGAGAGTGGCTAGGCCACTCCATGACCTTAATGTGCTTCTTCTTGAGCCACTCCTTTGTTGCCTTGGCTGTATGTTTTGGGTCATTGTCATGCTGGAAGACCTATCCACAACCCATCTTCAGTGTCCTGGCTGAGGGAAGAAGGTTTTCATCCAAGATTTTACAATACATGGCCCCGTCCATTAGCCCCTCAATGTGGTAAAGTTGGCCTGTACCTTCAGCAGAGCAACAGCCTAAAAACAATATGTTTCCTTCTCCGTGTTTGACTGTAGGGAGTCAAGCGGATGACAAGTCCGTCTCTGCTCACTGTGCAGAGACTGACCTGTCAGATCTCCAATTTCCTCTATGGGGGATCAGATGAAAATGGGCCGCTTGTCTGTTTTCATCCGATCCGATAGACGGATGGAAAATAGGGTTTCCATCCGTCTGGATTTAGCGGATTGGAGTGGAACGGATGTCAGTAGACCGCTGACATCCGTAGCTCCATAGAGGTGTATGAAGCGTCCGTTCAGGTCCGCCTGAAAAACTGACAGGCGGATCTAAACGGTCTGCCCGTGTTAAAGGGGCCTAAGGATTTAGAGAAGATCTGTAAAGAAGAGTGGACCAAAGTACCTCCTGAAACGTGTGCAAACCTGGTCACCAACTTCAAGTAATGTTTTACCTCTGTGCTTGGGGGTCAAATACTTATTTTACTCACTGAACTGCAACTCAATTTATAACATTTGTAGCATGTGTTTTTTTCTGGATTTTTAGTTGATATTCTGTCTCTATCATTTAAAATACACTTATGATAAAAATTATAGACCCTTCATTTCTTTGTAATTGGGCAAACTTACAAAATCTGCAGGGGATCAAATAATTATTTTCCCCACTGTACTTGTGTGAGATTATATCCTGTTCTCTTTGTATTGCTTCCTTTAGGTTAAATCCCTGGCATTGCTGCTAGTCCCTCTAGTTTCCTATTAAAAACTGACCACACTAAGCAGGAATGCACACCATGATCAGTTCTCTAGCTATGTTGGGAACTCAGTGTACTCTCCTCCAATGATCAGACTTGTCCTGACAAGCCCCCCCCTCCCCTGCACACCCAATTCACTGGCAAGCTCAGTGTGCTGCTGCTTCTCCTCTCCCCACCTCTTATGCAACTGAGAACAGAGGGAATGTAATTATTTATAAAAAAAAGTGAAACAAGGTATTTAGAATTTTTTTTTTTTATATCTATACTAAAATCTTTTGCTTTTCATTTCTATTTTAAACCGAATGGGTTGTTTTACAACATGATTGTATACAATCACTTCAACCTTGTTTATTTTATTCAGCAGTATTGTGTGTAAGGTGTAATCTCCTTGTATTAGTGGCTTCTTCTCATTTCTGGATGTGTTGCCTTACCTCTTGCTGTTTCACTAGAAATGCATCGATAAGGTTCCTCTGGTCATTGATATCCAGTTGCTTCCTTTGGATGGTAAAGGTTTCCTTAACAAATCTATGCATTTCATCCACATTTTTCATCATAATTTTGTGTGTTCCAGGCAACCAGCGGATCATTGATGGAAATGCATTATACAGCTGCCCCCAAAACATAAAAGAAACTTAGAAACAATAATAGAATAGACATACTGTCTATTTAGACATTTAAGCATGAATGTGTATTTAGTAACACATTTTAAACTGCCTCCACTAAACAAATGATTATGTGACCTTTTGTTATATATCATTAACCACTTCCAGTCCAGATCAAGTCTGACATTCCTCTCCTACATGCAAAAAAATCAGCATTTTTTTTTTTGCGTTTTTTTGCTAAAACTACTATACACATACTATACATATATATATTTTTAAGCAGAGGTCCTAGAAAGTAAAATGGTGGGTTTTGCATATTTTTTTTTTGTGACATGATATTTGTGTAGTGTTTTTTTTTTTAATGCAAGTTTCTGGGAAAAAAATACCATTTAGTGAATTTTAAAGGCACAAAAACACAATATAATACCCAAATGTTTGGTAAAATACAACAAATGATGTTGCACTGAATAAATATATACCAAACATGTCATGCTTTAAAATTGTGTACGCCCGTGGAACAGCGTCAAACTAGAGTACGTACAAAACTCCATAGGTGATGCCTTAAAAGGCTTTCCAGGCTACCAGTTTACAGTTACAAAGGAGGCCTGGTGCTAGAATTATTGCTCTCACTCTGCCATTTGCAGCGATACCTCACATGTGTGGCGTGATCGCCACTGACATATGCGTGCGGGACCAACGTGCATGTTCGCCTTTGCGCATGAGCGTGGGGGGACGGGTGCTTTAAAATTTATTTTATTATTTATTTTATTTCTTTAATTGTACCTTTTAATTTTTTTGTCAATTTTTTTGTTATTTCAAAGGATGAACAGCATACGCCGGTAACAGCTTGTTTACAGTACATGAGACCAAAACTGGAAGTGGCAAAATCCTCATTGCTTCCAGTTTCTGATGTCACACAGTGGGAGGAATAACATCAGTTCCTTTCACTGTGTCCGAGGAACTGGATGCCAATGGTTGCATCCCTACCAGGCTCCCCAATCGGCCAGGAGAGCTTGTTAAAGGTGGCGGCGGGAGGGGGGTGATGCCACTTCTGCAGCCTCTAAATGTAATCCAATGGCTGTGTAGCCGCTCGGAATTCTTTTACTAGAAAGAGAATCAGCTGCTGAAAAAAGCGATACTGGGATCATGACTGTAGCTGCAGCCTTGATTCTAGTATAGCCACTTCAACCTTAGGCCGTTTATTACTTACTTTACTATAAAGGATTTTACTTTTTACTTTTTTTTTTTTACTTTGTTCTGCCTGTGTCCTAATAGAAGATTGTCTATTCTTTCTGACACCTGTCACCTGGACAGGAAATGAGGGGAGACCTGTCTCATGTAAAAACAGACAGAATAAACTCTCAACTCTCCTAATTTTACTAGAAATTTTGATTTTTTATTGCTTCCTGTGTCGGCATTGGTGAGATTTCACCTCATTTCCTGGCTCGTTTGACCTAGGTCACATAGACAGGAAGTAGATAGGGGGGGATTTCCTGTAACTTTCTGTTCCATAAGATACCATTGCACATAGAGATATCAACCAAGGGAGAGGGTTAGCAGAGTGATGAAGTAGTGTTGCCCTTGCAAAACTTGAAATTTCTCATTTGCATAAGGGGTATGACTAATTTAATTAGAAATCATAATTTCATGAGATTCAAGAGATGCTGTAAGTTTTTTTTTTAAAGAAGAACTAGTAGGGGAGGTGCGCATGCGCGGGACTCCCGAGGAGACGCTCTAATCGAGAGCTCCGCGCCGCTCCGGCCCTTCTCCTCCCCAAGAGCTCTCAGATCGAGCGGAACCGGCACCAAATCCTCCCCTGAGCTCACCGAACCTCCCCAGCCCACTACTATATGCCGAGTGGCACGAAAAAGAGCGAGGTGAGCCGCCAACTGATCTTTAACCAGGCGGTACCTGACCCGTCCAAGATGGCGACCGCAGCTTCTCAGAGGGACAGCATGGAAGTTACAGATCACACATCCCCCACCCAGCAGCGTGCTGACATGCTGGCAACAACTGTAAGTCACAGCATCGCTCAAGGGATCCCCCCTGCTAGCACAGACTCCCTCCTCAACAGGACCCTGGGTGATATTATCCACCCACCCAGGCTTCATCCTCCTCTAGGCCTAGCAGGGCCCATCCATCCCCCAGCCTCACAGCAGCCCCAGACCCAGGACATGCAGCTCTTGCTACAGAGCTTTTCAGATATGCTGGCAGCAGGTCTAGCTCAGAATGCCACTCAGATTACAGCCGTTATTAAGGCTGATCTACAAAATTTGGGCTCTCGTATAGATGCAATTGAGCAGGTGGTGGATAACACTGCTGCACGCACCAACCAGAACACGGCCTGTATTCAGTCTCTACAAGACCAGCTAGATACTGCCTTATCCAAAATAGACGATTTGGAAAACAGAAATAGACGTTACAATTTCTGTATACGTGGGATACCCGAAACAGTAACGATTATACCGAATACAGTCCAATTATTCATCAAAGATCTCATTCCAGACATACAAAATCACAGACTTGAACTGGACAGAGCACACAGAGCCCTCCAGCTTCCCCGCCAAGATGGCCTCCCGAGGGACATCGTGGTCAAGCCCCATTTTTATGGAGTGAAGGAGGAAGTTATGAGAAGATCCCGCAACATTGATAACCTGTCATTTCAAGGGCATAAGATTCAAATCTTTGCTGACATCTCACCAGCCACGGTCCAAAAACGAAGAGCGCTCAAGCCATTGTTGGTAATACTCGCCCAAAACTCCATCAAATATCGCTGGTCGTTCCCTTTTCGCCTTCAATTCCATTTCAAAGATGTTCCCTACCACTTCTCCAACTTCCAGGATGGGGAGCACTTGCTCCTGCAACTAGGCCTGATCTCACAAACTCTGGCTCCCCTACAGGAAACACCTACCCCGGGTTCCTCCAAGAGACCCCCCCGGATAGCCCCCTTACTCCACTGTGGAACAAGCAGCTACCAAAGCGGCTACGGGACTCTCGCTCCACAAGATGAACGTTCCTCCTCATGCCTGGAATGGAATTTCTTCTTCCAATCTACCTGTTGGACTGAGGACCGCGTGTTTTCTTCAGAGTAGGGGCATCCCTACGTTAAACTAACCACTGCACTCTTTTCAAGCCAGCCTATGCCCACAGCTAGGCCCCCCTAGCCCTTTCAATGGCTATTGGGGAACCCTTTCTGGGCTACATTGTATCCTCCTGAGGAGGAGTTCTTCTTTACGGCATGTCACAGTAGACAATATAATGGCTTCCCTTGTAAAGATAAAAAAGGAAAGAATATATATATATATATATTTTTTTTTTACCCCATTCCCCCCCCCCCCCGCAGTGATTCTCCCACCCCTCTTTTTTTCTTGCATTATTGATCCCGGTTCCCTATTTTATATACCTAATGTCCTACAACCAACTTGCAATTCAGTTTGCAATCCCTCCTGGTGACCGATCCCACATTTTTTCGCCTTGCAGTGGGGGATTCAGACGGCCGGAGCGGCCCTGAATACCACCCTCTCTGTTGTGACTCGAGGGGACTCAGTGCCCCTCTGGTGACATCGGGTAGACAACCCAATTTGAGGTTGCCCACTCCCCTTTTTCTCCGTGCTCCCCCGTTTAGGGGAATCCGGACCAGGACTAGTAATACTAGTCCGAGTTTTAATTACTTCTTTTAAACACTAGTTCCTAGTTTTGATCTCATTAACTGTTGGTTTTGCACTTAATGTTTGCGGTATTATTATGCCTGATTAATCTACTTGTCCTACATTCTTCTCTTTCCCTTCTTCTCTCTCCCTTTCCTTTCTTCTCCTCGCCTTGGTCTCTTCCTCACTTCCCTCCCTCTCTTTCCCACTCTCTCCAGGAATCCTCGCGGAGCACGCCTACCTACCCAGACCTCAGGAAGAATTACGAATCCATTCATCTTCGAGCCGACGTCCATCCCCGGGTGGTGCTTTTAAGCTCCCTTTGCCTCATATCGCTCCACACTCCTTACACCCATGGCTGACCCGTCTACCCAGTCACATTCGTTAAAAATAGCTTTGCATAATGTCCAGGGACTCAATTCCCCCTCTAAACGTCGCAAGGCGTTTCAGAGCTACCACTCTAGGGGCCTCGCTGTTTGTAGAGACATTTACACAATATCGCATATGGTGTTGATGTTGTTTTGTATCAAGCGCTGCAATTTACTTACCCTATTTGTTTATGTTTGTCACATTGTTTGTAGCAGCTCCTTTTTTGAATTTTTTGAGGGTAGCACATTAATCACCTTTATCACCGTATTTATTTTTGACTTATTGTTTTTGCTGCTCCCTATTTATACTTATTGTTTTTTCACACATGGATGTATTTGATTACAGGACTGCTAGGTCCTTAAACACAGAGGGTGTATTTGTGGTCACCAATCCGGACTCTGAGATTGGCGGTCTTTTCATGAGGCTTAAAAACCTGATGATTAGTGAAATCCACCTCCAATGGGACACAGCCTTTCTTGAGCAGTATGTCAAGGAACGGATGTTACCCAGAGGTCTCCGCTGGAATATTCATCCGCAGCAAGATGAACCAGACCTAGAGTCATGGTTCAAATATTTTAATGACGTAGGGATCCAACTTTTGGAATTTTTAATTAAAAGAAAACGAACCAAATTATCCTTGATCGATAAAGAAATTAAAGATCTAAGGGATAAATTGGTTGCACATAAGACCACAGCTGAATACACTACTCTTTCCTCCACCCTAAAAAAACTATTTGGAGAAGGAGGAAAGAGATCAGAGAAACAAAAAGCAAAAGAAATACAATAGAGACTTTTCCGATTATAGTACACATTTCGTTTTTAACTGGCAAAAAAAGATCGTTCCCCCTGCTCCTTTGGAAAATGAGTCTCTTCCTACGGGGACTCATAATCCAATAATAACCAACTCAGACAAGAGATTGGTTTACGAACCACTACATAACCCTGCAGTAGGATCCTACCAAACTCCCAGGCGCCCCCTTGACCCAAAAAACAACATCTCTAGGAATCATGGTCCTAAAAATGCATTTCAGCGCCCGCCCCCACCATCTCATCCCCCCCTGTTCATAGGGGTGGAGGATGTAAGGGTCGAGGCAGGGGTCACCAACGGGGATACCCGGCAGATCCATCTTATCGCGGGGTTCCCGGGGGTTCCCCCCATAATTGTCGAAACTACCCGGATAATCAAGGGCCAAGATCACATGGCCGTGATTACAATTATGGGACTCCAGTTCATACCCAAAATCGATTTTTGCCTCTCCAAGACCACCCATCACGGGATGTTTATCATGAGACTTATTCCCAAAATGAGAGGGAAGAAGACTCATATAACAGATCCCCATACAACTATAACCAAAAAGGTCTAGGTTTCGGTGAACCATCGGGTTTTCAGAGACGTATAGAAAACTACCCAGGTTACCAAGAAGGAAAAGAGGGACCAGAGGGGGGTGGAAGGTCAGAAGCCAAAAGAAAAAGGACTTGAGGGGCACTGGGATTTTTAATTTGAGTTCCGTCCACTTGACTGAAGCCGAGAAATCAGTATTAGACAAGGGACTTAAATTTGTCCCCCCGAAACCATTGAATAAATTCACTACGTTTATCGACGTATTGAAATTTACTAGAAAATTGAGCATACAGAGACATTTTCTGACCCAACCTCCCACTTCTTCTGCAGTTAATTATACCTCCAATGGTAATGGATATTTACATTCTGGACTAGCCAACCCTTCATTGTTTAACCCCCCAGGGACTTTAGCACCCTCCCTCCAGGTCTTTAAAAGTTTAGTCTTACAGGACCTAGATAAACTTTCCAACTCTAAGAGAAGGGTACATATGGACCCCCAGATTAAAGCTGGACTCAAAGAACTCTGTGAAAGAAAAAGCCTTATCATCAGACCCACCGATAAAGGCGGGGGGATTGTCATCCTAAACAAAGAAGATTATGTCAAAGAAATGTACAGGATTTTAAATGACACAGACACCTATACCCCCATCAATGTTAATCCCACTAACAGTTATAAACGGGCCTTAGTTGAATTGATCAACGAGGGCTTCTCCCTTGGGATCCTTAATAAAAAAGGAGAGAAGTTATCTTGTGCCCCTTGTCCCGTGGATCCCAGCTATATACTATCTCCCTAAAGTCCATATCGACCCAGTCAATCCCCCGGCTGACCTATAGTCAGTGGGTTTGACTCGGTCACTTCGAGGATTGGGAGATATGTTGACTTCTATCTCCAGCCTATAGTTCGGTCCACTCCGTCCTATCTCAAGGACACTAGAGACGTTATTAAACGTCTTGAAAATGTAGAATTCAGTGAGGGGATGATTTTGGTTACGGCCGATGTGGTTGCATTATATACATGCATACCGCATAATTTGGGGTTCGATGCTGTTGAAAAACATCTATCCAAAGATAACGCTCTGCCATTAATACAGCGCAATTTCATCATGCAGCTCCTCAGGTTCGCTACGGGCCATAACTATTTTTTGGTTCCAAAATCAGTTCTATGTACAGCAGAATGGTGTGGCCATGGGGGCTAAATTTGCCCCCAGTCTGGCCAACCTTTTCATGGGTCAATGGGAGGAGGATGTCGTCTATGCCTCCCGGAGACCAGAATTGGTTCTCTGGGCTTGGTATATTGATGACATCCTCCTCCTATGGCATGGAAACCGCGAGTCCTTGGATGGCTTTATGGCCACTCTTAATCCCAACAACCGCGGTATTTCCTTGAGCTATGAAGCTAGTTCGAGTTCTATTCATTTTTTAGATCTCGAAATTATGGTGGTAGATCAACATTTTGAGTTTAGAACTTATTTTAAACCTACCGACTGAAACGGTTACATCCCGTCGATAGTTGTCACCATGCCCAATGGCTAAAGTCGGTTCCACGCAGCCAGTTTTTACGACTGCGCCGTAATTGTTCAAAGATTTCGGATTATTTTTCACAGTCCCAAGTACTCAGAGATAGATTTGTCGCCAAGGGTTACGACCCTAAGGAATTGGATGCAGAAATTAACAGAGTTTCACTTGTTGATGGGAACTCTACTTTAGTTGAATGTCCTACTGTTTCCTCTGATTCCAAATTTAGATGGTCTTTTTTTTACCACGTATTCCATGCAGTCCAGACAAATAAAAGAGATTTTTAGGAAACATTGGAAGGTACTTAGGAGTGATAGATTCTTGGGCCCTGTGCTTCCAGAGCATGCTGGTGTTATTTTTAGAGGTGCACGTTCTATACAAGGGCAAATTGCTCCTAACATTATAGACCCCCCCAAAAAAGTCTCATTTTTTCAACAATGCAAGGGTTTTTACCCGTGTCGAAAGTGTAATGTGTGTGTGCACAATATTGCAGTGAGACGCAAAATTTACACTTTTAGCTCCACCATCACTTCACGCACTTACTGTATGAGACAATTTGCTACTTGTGCCACCCAATATGTGGTATATTTGCTGACTTGGCCATGCAAGAAGCAATATGTGGGTCGGACCATCAGAACGTTCACTGTACGTGTGAACGAACATATTGCGGGCATAAAGAGTGGCAAAAGCAAACACACGGTACCCCCTCATTACCTATTACACCACAATAGGGACCCCACGGGAAGCTTATTTCAAGTTATCGACAGATTCGTCCCTCATTGGAGGGGCGAGTCTCGTCTACGGGGTGTCTCCAAGTTAGAGACTTACTGGATATATGAGCTCAGGTCCTACTTCCCGTTTGGGTTAAACGTAGAGTGGGACCTTAACTCATTTATTAATCTATCCTAAACCTTTCATAATACGTATATTTTTATTTCTCCATGTCCATTTTCTTGCAGTTTATACAGCTTTTCTGGTGTCTATTATGATTTATATTAATTATTCTTACTTATGCCAGTGACCATTTTTTGAGATCTAATGGTCCCCGGTTAAGTCATCTGTATACAAATTTATTTTTGTGTATTTTTACTGTACATTATACTTAATTTATTTTTAGTATTGGGCCCTTGTTGTTGCGATCATGGGATTGGGACCTGGCATATGGCTGTGTGGTTTGTTGGCTGGGTTCGCCTTCCCGCGGGACCGCCTGCCTCGTCTGTCCCGTGTTCTGTTTTCTGTTTTATTTGTTTTATTTACATTTGTCAATGTGAGGCTATTTGACATTTGTCACGTGTTTACTCGACCATGTGATGGTCACGTGAACAGTCCCATGTTTATGCGGGCCTTCAAACGTGACGTACGTTGCCGGTCGACCACCCCGCAATTCGGTGTGTGCTCTTCCGGGCTGACGTCAGCGTCACGTGGGAATTGGTCCCATGTCAGGTGATCGTCATGTGAACACTTCCGTGTATTCGCTGGCTTTTTGACACGATGTTCACTGCTGGCTGGTCATCTTGCCATGCGGTGTGTGTATTTCCGGGTAGACGTCAGTGTCACGTGCTTTGCCCCGCTCTTTCCCGGGCTTTCGTACGAGACATGGATTCGGGATCTGTCAGTTGACTGCCTGGTCTTAATGACGTATGCTCTTTCTATTGGGTGATTTAAGTGGGTTCACCCAACAACTTGTTGATGATTGGATCTCATGATGGGGTTGGCCACGTATAATCACGTGACCATCTTTTATCCAATGATATTCATTCCTCTAGTTTTCTTACAGTTGATTGGTCTAGTGGTATTATTGTAATATTAAGGATATTTTATATATTTGGGCAGTGTAGTAGAAGTTTTTTTATGCCCCTGTTGAAGAAATGCATAGGGCGGCTATTACTCTCTACATTGCCACTCTGTTTTTATGTCTATGATCACTTTTATGTACAACGGTTTTTTAGTAATAAACAACCCTGATTTGCACTATGTGGAGGCATTTCCCTTTTTTTCCCACATACTTCCCGGATATGAGGAAACGTTTGAACCTGGAATCGTTCCTTGCTTCCATCACTGCGATTTAGCCGTGTCGTCCCGGTCCGGAAGCTTTCCATCTATTCTGGGCTATCTGCACATCTGCCCGTGGTGGCACACTGCTCGATTGACTCTATGCTGATGGCACTAGAGTCCAACAGTTCCAGTAAGCATACCTACACCTACCTACTGTTTTGATGACCTCTGATTGGATATCTAGAATGTTGATGGAACCCCAGCCCTGACTTCACTTCATCACCTTTTGTTAAAGACTTTTTTCTTTATTTCTGAGTACGCCCTTCCAGTGGGGTACCCTCATATGTTTGTAGAGACATTTACACAATATCACATATAGTGTTTATGTTGTTTTGTATCAAGCGCTGCAATTTACTTACCCTATTTGTTTATGTTTGTCACATTGTTTGTAGCAGCTCCTTTTTTGAATTTTTTGAGGGTAGCGCATTAATCACCTTTATCACTGTATTTTTGATATAAGCATTTTCTTTTGGTCTCCTTATATCCTAAGATATATGCCAACATGACGGATTATACTGGATCTGAGTGGGATGGTTTGATGTCTAAAATCCACAAGGAATGTGGTGACGATCATGGTAATGAACTAGAGATTGAGGTCTTGATAACAAAATTAAGGCAAATCCTGGAGCGTAAATCAAATTTGTTTTGGCAAGTAAGATTCTTGGAAAGGTATATTAAGGTGGGATTAAATCCGCAAGGGGCCTGAGGATCCAGGTGTTCCCCAACCTTTGGGATATTAAGAGTGAGTTTAGGCTACAATGGGAAGCTAATTTGCAAGAGTGTATGGAAAAAATGATGTTGTCACTGATTGAATGCTACAATAGGGACATCAAAGAGCTGTCAGAGACAAAATGTATCCCTATGTGCCCACCCTATATTTTTGGAAAAGAATAAATTATTAAAAGAGCACCTGGAGAAGTATAATAAAGATTTAATCTACAGAAAGGACATTCAATTTTTGATAAAATGGCGTTTAATGGAAAATACGCTTATAAATGGCCATAACAGGGAGGTGGAAAAGGGAAAAGCAATCAATGAGGGAAGAACAAAAAAGTGAATCCAAATAAACACAGGTACACTAGTGATGGGGACATGAGAGATGGGACTGATTCTGATTTGTCTATTGTTTCACATTCCTCACGTCTGTCCCAATTCTCGCAGCCCCCTAATAGAGGAAGGGGCAGACAGAGGGGCTCTAGAAAAAGGCAGACCACTGGTGACAGCCAGAATGGAGGTGGTAGGGACAAGAAAATTAAAGAACATCTAGATGATCGAAATCACGATCCTGGTTTTGCCACAGGTAATAGTGAAGTTAAATAGTGAAGTTCAAATTTTAGAAGGGGAATCAGGATCGGATGCACTTATTGGAGGTAATAGGACATGGATATGCCCATCACCCTCAGCCTTTGCACATACCAATACTCCCCGGAATTCGGGTGCAATCCCGAAAATTGCGAAGGATAAGGATTTTCAGTTGTTCCCTCCCACCCAGGATCCACCAAACAGACAACTGCCCAGTCACAATCTGAACTCATTTGCGTACAAGGCCAAGTAGAGGACCAGTTACAAGTAATTAATTTGTTAACTAAGAGTTTATCCCAGGTGAAATTGGAAGTACGTGGACTAGGTTTGAGTTTTTGCCCAGCTGCACATACTGACAGCTTTGAGGTAGTGAAGGATTTGAATGTATTTGCGAGACACCTAACGAAAAAATATATGTTCGGTGATGATAGGAAAAAGAAAAAACAAGAGGTTTTGGAACGTGAGACATGAAGGGAACACAAAGACACTGAATTTCAAAAGAGCCAACTTCCCTAAACTACAAACCTTGCTAAAAGGCATAAATTGGGATAAAATATTAGGAACAAAGAATACAGAGGAGAGATGGGTTTGCTTTAAGAGCATATTAAATAAGGGCATTAGCCAATGTCTCCCATTGGGTAATAAATTTAAAAGAGCGAACAAACATCCTGGATGGCTTAACTCCAATGTAAAAATGCATATAAAAGCAAAGGAGAAGGCCTTCAAAAAATACAAGGTTGAGGGATCATCCTCAGCATTCAGACTTTATAAAGAATGCAACAAGAAATTTAAGGGTGTAATTAGGACGGCTAAGATAGAACATGAAAGACACATAGCGGAGGAGAGCAAAAAAAATCCCAAGAAATTCTTTAAGTATGTAAACAGTAAAAAAGGGAGGACAGACCATATTGGCCCCATAAAGAATGAGGAAGGACATCTGGTTACAAAGGATGGGGAGATGGCAAAGGTATTGAATTTATTCTTCTCCTCAGTCTTCATGAGTGAATCGGGGGGCTTCAGTAACCAAAACTGCAGTGTTTATCCTCATGACACAACACAGGAAGCACCTACATGGTTAACAGAGGACGGAATTAAAATTAGACTTGAGAAACTTAACATTAATAAATCACCGGGACCAGATGGCTTGCATCCGAGGGTACTTAGGGAACTCAGTCAGGTGATTGCCAGACCGTTGTTCCTAATTTTTACAGACAGTCTATTGACTGGAATGGTACCAGCTGATTGGAGAAAAGCCAATGTAGCACCAATATTTAAAAAGGGCCCAAAAAACATCCCTGGGAATTACAGACCAGTTAGCCTAACATCAATAGTATGTAAACTCTTGGAGGGGATGATAAGGGACTATATACAAGATTTTAGTAATAAGAATGATATCATTAGCAGTAATCAGCATGGATTCATGAAGAATCGTTCTTGCCAAACCAATCTATTAACCTTCTATGAGGAGGTGAATTGCCATCTAGATAAAGGAAGGCCCGTAGACGTGGTGTATCTGGATTTTGCAAAAGCATTTGACACAGTTCCCCATAAACGTTTACTGTACAAAATAAGGTGCGTTGGCATGGACCATAGGGCGAGTACATGGATTGAAAACTGGCTACAAGGGCGTGTTCAGAGGGTGGTGATAAATGGGGAGTACTCAGAATGGTCAGGGGTGGGTAGTGGGGTCCCCCAGGGTTCTGTGCTGGGACCAATCCTATTTAATTTGTTCATAAACGACCTGGAGGATGGGATAAACAGTTCCATCTCTGTATTTGCAGACGATACTAAGCTAAGCAGGGCAATAACTTCTCCGCAGGATGTGGAAATCTTGCAAAAAGACCTGAACAAATTAATGGGGTGGGCGACTACATGGCAAATGAGGTTCAATGTAGAAAAATGTAAAATAATGCATTTGGGTGGAAAAAATATGAATGCAATCTATACACTGGGGGGAGAACCTCTGGGGGAATCTAGGATGGAAAAGGACTTGGGGGTCCTAGTGGATGATAGGCTCAGCAATGGCATGCAATGCCAAGCTGCTGCTAATAAAGCAAACAGAATATTGGCATGCATTAAAAGGGGGATCAACTGCAGAGATAAAACAATAATTCTCCCGCTCTACAAGACTCTGGTCCGGCCGCACCTGGAGTATGCTGTCCAGTTCTGGGCACCAGTCCTCAGGAGGGACGTACTGGAAATGGAGCGAGTACAAAGAAGGGCAACAAAGCTAATAAAGGGTCTGGAGGATCTTAGTTATGAGGAAAGGTTGCGAGCACTGAACTTATTCTCTCTGAAGAAGAGACGCTTGAGAGGGGATATGATTTCAATTTACAAATACTGTACTGGTGACCCCACAATAGGGATAAAACTTTTTCGCAGAAGAGTTTAATAAGACTCGTGGCCACTCATTACAATTAGAAGAAAAGAGGTTTAACCTTAAACTACGTAGAGGGTTCTTTACTGTAAGAGCGGCAAGGATGTGGAATTCCCTTCCACAGGCGGTGGTCTCAGCGGGGAGCATTGATAGCTTCAAGAAACTATTAGATAATCACCTGAATGACCGCAATATACAGGGATATGTAATGTAATACTGACACATAATCACACACATAGGTTGGACTTGATGGACTTGTGTCTTTTTTCAACCTCACCTACTATGTAACTATGTAACTATGTAAATACTGTACTGGTGACCCCACAATAGGGATAAAACTTTTTCGCAGAAGAGAGTTTAATAAGACTCGGGCCACTCATTACAATTAGAAGAAAAGAGGTTTAACCTTAAACTACGTAGAGGGTTCTTTACTGTAAGAGCGGCAAGGATGTTGAATTCCCTTCCACAGGCGGTGGTCTCAGCGGGGAGCATTGATAGCTTCAAGAAACTATTAGATAATCACCTGAATGACCGCAACATACAGGGATATGTAATGTAATACTGACACATAATCACACACATAGGTTGGACTTGATGGACGTGTGTCTTTTTTCAACCTCGCCTACTATGTAACTATGTAACGTGAACAGTTGAAAGGGGTTCACAGTGGAAAGGGGTTCACAGTGGAAAGGGGTTCACAGTGTGAGATTTCATGGCCCTTAAGAATCTGATGGACTTATTAGATGAGAACGAGAATCCCATGGGTGGTCTGGCTGAGGAGGGTCCCCCAACTTATGCGGGTGTCTCTCCTCAAGCCATTCCACCCAAGGAGATCCCGAAATTCCAGAAAAAATCTACTAACTTTCCCTCTTTGAAAACCAATCCGAATATATGGACATTTTTACAACAGGTCACAACGGAAGCGAAGAAATTGGACTTTAAGTCCAATAACAAAAGAAATATCACCTCTCATCAACATCAGGCCATCACCCTGTTGCAGAATAATACTGAGATTACCATCAAAATGGCAGATAAAGGTGGCAATATAGTGGTGATGGATACAGATAAATACCGACAAATGTGTCTTGATATTCTCCAAAATAGGGAATGGTATTCTCCAATTTCGATTGAGAATATCCAGACCTTTAATACTGATTATGATATAATAATTACTGAAGCATATAACAATGGAATTATTGATAAAGACATATTTGAGGTTTTACGGAATACCCATCCATGGATTCCATCCTTTTATGCTCTCCCGAAAACGCACAAAAATTTGTCTCTGGCATTGGAGAAAAAAGTGAAAAGGGTAGTTGTTTGGTCGATGTATTTCTTCGACCATTTGTTGTATCACTTCCTTCATATCTGCAGGATACTTTGGCCTTATTAAGATTGTTGTATAATAAGATAATTCCAACAGAGAGACTTTTAGTTTCAATAGATGTAGAGGCGCTCTATTGCAGTATACCGCACTCTCTGGGGCTCTCTGTTGTGGAAGTTTTTTTGAATGAAGGGGATTTGTCGGCCAGACCACACAATGCTTTCATTATACAGTTGTTACGACATATACTGATAAGAATGTGTTCTCCTTTGATGGCTCCCACTACCTCCAGGTGCAGTTGGTGGCAATGGGGACATGTTGTGCCCCATCGTACGCCAACCTGTACCTGGAGGGGGTGGGAGTGTACTGTATTTTCAGATGATTCTATGTTGATGTATCTGGCCAACATTATATGCTGGCACAGGTACATCAACTATATTTTTATGGTATGGAGGGGAACTGTTGAGAAGTTAGAGGGATTTATGAGTAGGCTGGCAGATAACACCTTCAACCTTCACCATGAACTATGATAAATGGTCCCTGGCCTTTTTGGATGTGACCATTCTTAAGCAGAATGACGGAGTGTTAAATACTACATTATTTAGACAGGAGACTGCCGGGAATACTATTCTCCATGCGGCTAGCTCTCATCCCCTACCATTGACTAGAAGCATCCCCTATTTGCAGTATTTGCGTCTGAGATGAAACTGCTCCACAGAAAAATCTTTCAGATTGGAGTACAATCTGTTAAGATTAAGGTTAGCTAAGAGAGGATATAGCAAGACAATCCTAAAAAAGGCCTTTAAAAAGGCCCTCAAAAAAGAAAGGATTTGCTGTTTACTGGAGAGAGATTAAGGTGACAACAAACGGATGCTGTAAGGGTGATAACAACCTACTCGAGTAATCATGAATGTGTCAGGCAAGCCATCAGTAAACAGTGGCATCTGTTGACGGGTGACCATATTCTTAACAAGCATGTTGAGAGTTTCCCACAGATTACTTATAGGAAATGTCAGTCCCTTGAGGACAAGTTAGTCCATACTCACTTCCAGGGGAATTTGGGTAGCTTGGAAGAGAGAGAAGGAATGTATAAATGCAACAAATATGAGTACTGTGACTGGATACTTGAGGGCTCTTCATATACTCTACTTAATGGAGAAATACACAACATGAAGTTTTACGCAGATTGTCAAACCAAGGGGGTCATATACATAGTATTTTGCCAATGTGGTTCATTTTACGTTGGTAAAACCTTCAGAAATTTCTGGAGGAGAATGTACGACCACATATACTATATTAGGAAAAATCTATTGTATACACCGATTGGGCGGCATGTTGCATTGAAGCATAAAAATGATACCTCAATGGTCCGTTTCACTGTTCATGAAAAGATCAGGGAGGACCCTCGGGGTGGAAATAATGATCAGAAATTGCTTCAGCGTGAAACTAAATGGATCTTTAGGTTAAATGCTACACACGCATCGGGCCTAAATGACTCCTTAAGCTTTAGACCGTTTTTGTAAAACCAATTGGGAGAATGGAGGGTGTAGATGAGCCCTCTATTCCTATATTACTCCTTAGCATGGATACCCCTTATCTTCCCTTACTCTTGTGCTAGTATTTGTGGAAAAGTGCAGCGCTAATTTTGTGAAATAAACTCTTAAAAAAAAAGCTATATTGGGTGACTATATAGCAGAAAAATAATAATTCAAAACAATAAATTTCATTACACCTTACGTGAAATACAGAGAAAATCGCTGTATGAATTTTAAAGTCCACATCCCTCACAAGTGTGAAAAGCAATCATGAGAAAAAACAAATTAGTAATAAAGTTCAAAAGGTAAAATGATAAGAAGTATAATCCGCAAAACTCCAAACAGGAAAGTGTGACCACCGATGTGACCCTTTCAGTATTAAGGGATGGCCAGAAACACCACCACCGTTTATTAGAAGGAGGCTTACCAGAAAACGTTGACTTGAGAAGGCTTACACCGCCCAACTCACACAGGCTTGTTAATCGGTAAACCCGATAAGTTCAGCTGGTCCTGGGTCCGGCACAATTAATCCACATCAACAGGCCGAAACATCATTAAAATGTAGAAGGTGTAAACCAAACTTTCACATAGAGGCCAGAGGCTCGCTACCGCCTGGCCTGGGTGGTGGACACCTGGCGGCAAAGGAGAAGGTGAAATCCAGCTCGCTGCCTCCACAATGCGGAAAAGTCACTTTATTTCACAAAATTAGCGCTGCACTTTTCTACATATACACATTGCTTTTTGTCTACTGCTGTGCTGGCTGCTACTTTTGTATTTTTTTCACAGCACAGTATACATTTTTTACATTTTTTTCTACTCTCCAGTATTGATACCCTTTATCTTCACTTGTTGGTATAATAAATCTGAGATATTGTATATAGATTGAAATTGGAATGTATATATTGTAAATATAATTTTGTTTTGCAAATGGAATTGGGAGGCGTTCAATGATATTGAGTGATGCGGAATGTCAATGGAATCAATCCCTATGATCAATCCCCTTCCCCCTCTTTTTTTTTCTTCTCTCTTAGGGAATTCTTTCCCAGCCTTCAGGCAATTTTTTTTCTCTTAGGGAATTCTTTCCCAGCCTTCTGGCAACTTTTTTTTTTTCTTAGGGAGTTCTTTCCCAGCTTTCTGGCAATTTTTTTTTTTTTTTAATGGTATGGGTGTGAATTGATGCCCCATAAACATTAGGTGCAAGATCTCCTTTGAACTAGACTTGTGTTGTTTATGTATGGGACGGCTTTTTGGATGATAGAAGTTGTTCCCCTTTGGATAAGCTAACCAGGTACATTAATAAATATTTCTATTGTGTGTTCCTTTTTTTTTGTGTTTGGGGATGTTCTCAGTTTTCTAATATGAGTTATTTTTTGGATTTTTTTTAGGGGTCCTATACATATTATCGTCTTGGGTTTGGAACCCTCCCAGCTAATGATATTGAGCCATTATATATTATATAGGAGAGGTTAGTATAAGGGACTCTCATATTTTTTTTATATTAATATATTGTTGGATGAATGAAAGTATTTTGGAATATTATATTGGTGTATTGGCATCCCCGCATCTACTCATCCATCTTTCCTCCTTTTTTGACATGGGCATATCGATTCTCTTTTTTTGGTGGAGTAGGTGAAGCTATCTTGTGTAAGTCTGTATGCTAAATTAAGTATAGTTCTTTTCTTTTTTTTTTTTTTTCTCTTTTCTTTTCTCTTTTTTTTCTGAGGACATTTGATTATTATATTTTCCTGCATGAGATATGCGTACTCCATAACTATCCTCAGTGCTCAGTGTCATGTGTTTCTCCTCCAGGTTCTTAATATGAGGTTCTGTTGTTGCAAATCACTGAGTAATCCGTTCTGCAGAAGCTATTAAGTGGAACGCGTCAACCATCTGTGATATCTTTTGTAACTATTGTATTGAACCTTACAATTAATTGGATGTTTTTATCATGTGTGTCTTCTATGTGTAAATTTTGTTACAATACATTTATTCTTTATTAACTTGTGTGTAAAATCCCTCTCTGGTACCGCAATAATCCATCATGTTGGTTCTCTATCTATGCAAAGTTGAATAAGGATGAGGTACACCCATAGCCTTAATGTTCTTTTTTCCATATATTTCCCCCAAATTGTCAGTGTTATTTCATTTATATAATAATAAAAAAAAAAACAAAAAACAGTGGTGATCAAATACTACCAAAAGAAAGCTCTATTTGTGTGAAAATGGCAAAAAATGGCCTGATCAAGAAGGGGGTAAAACCTTCCGGAATTTAAGTGGTTAAAGAAATAATCTATTGGGAAGAAATTATACACTATGCTGAACCATAACATGTCACTGAAAGTTACAATTCACAACAATTGATAACAGATTAGAAATACTTATTGGCATGCAAATGTATTTTTATTATAAGATAATAAGTTTTACAAGCCAATAAATCAATACAAATAATATGTATAATTGTACATGCGTCAAATAGTTTCCAAGTAACAAAGACGATATGTACATATTACTGCTACATGCTGTAACCTAGTACAAAAAAAAAAAAATCTACTTCCAACATCCTGACAAATTAACCACTTCCTGCCAGCAGGGCGTATATGGACATCCTCCCGTTTCAGTGGTTATACCGGGATGATACAAACAAGCTACCAAATATAAATGAGAACAGGTAAACAGTAGCGCTAAAGGTAAAGAATTACCAGCAAAGACATTTGAGTAACACACCAAAAAGTGATAATGTGCATAGTATATTAAAGTCCATAAATCACACTTGATAGGGTCAAATCTATGGGTTTATTCAGCGGGTAATATAGGAGAAATAAGACTCCAAATAGTGTGATATTGTCAAAACACTCGGATCGTCACTTCCGGTGGTGGGTGAACGGCACTTCCGGTTGCCGTACAGCCACGTCCCTCGACGCGGTTGTACGGCAACTGGAAGTGACGTTCACGCACCACCGGAAATGACAATCCAAGTGTTTTGAACTATCAGATCAGAGGAGGAATGAACTATTCCTTATGTCCGCCGTGACGGGGTATTTCTGGCATCTCCAGTATATGAATGTGATTTTACCTTGCCTGTTTGTTAGTATATTACCATTGGGCTATTTTTTTAATAAATGCTTTGTTTAATTTGATGATATCACACTATTTTGAGTCTTATTTCTTCTATATTACCTGCTGGGGAATGTGTACTGACGGAATTCATCTGAACCCTTTTGGGTAATTGCCTGATTGCCAAAACACAAGAGTTTGAGGCAAATCTTTCTGGTGAGTTTACATCCAAACTGGGGAGTGGAGACACGTTTTAGTCACATGGTGTGGCGTTGGATGAAGTTATCGACTGAAGACCTGTAGATTTGACCCTATCAAGTGTGATTTATGGACTTTAATATACTATGCACATTCTCACTTTTTGGTGTGTTACTCAAATCTCTTTGCTGGTAATTCTTTACCTTTAGCGCTACTGTTTACCTGTTCTCATTCATTTATATTTGGTAGCTTGTTTGCATACTTTATCATCTGAAATTGTAATTAATGCGCCCGGTGTCCTGAAAGAGACCAGGCGCATAGATAGGGAGTGCAGCAGCGGTGTTAGGGGGAGCTGCGCCCGTGCGCCCATAATGCACGGGCCACCACTGTACATAGGTGTGAACCAAGACTTATGGGCCTTTTACTTTTATGTGTATCCCTGCTAAGTCTCTTGCAGGTGTTGGGTTTTAGCCACATCAAAAGGTGACATCCCAACTTCACTGACTGGCACTTGAGAAACACAGATCAAATAATAAGGACCTACAAACCACAGACAGCTTCATGTATAAAAGTGAGGGGTATTTTAAATCAGATTACCAATACAGGAAGCTGCTGTAGATGCCGTAACAGTTGAATAAAATTTGACTAGTCCACAAAACATTACAAAACATCACTACTCTCAGAAAAGAATCTGCAATTACTTTTTTCTAAACATCCCTGTAATGGATGTGATCAATTTGGTTTAACAAAACAAAAGTAGATTTTCATTTCAAGTTTCTCACTAATTCTGTTTTTTTTGTTTTTCCATGTGGATCAACCATGATTTTAGATTGGCTTGGCTTTGTCCTAGCTACGAGGTATAGCACAGATCTTATGGGGTAAGGGGGCATTGGTGAACCCCAGTGCAGGGGTCAGGTCCAACTTAGCACCAGGGGGGCCTGGAAGGTGAAGTTTTGCAGCAGTGTTGTAAAAAACAGGAACAACTCCATCTTTGCCAGGTTTTCTCCAGCACAGCTTCTTTTACCTGGTGAAGGACAGGAAAACATTAAAACTTAACTTAATGCTAACATTTCTGAATGCTGTCAATGCGCAAGCTGCCAGTGTGATACAGCTGTGTGGAACAATGTGAGTCATGCTGCCCCAAGTTCTCAAAACTAAGCAATTTCTGATTAAAGTAATGCAGATGAGATCTGTAATGGGAGCTCACTGAGCTCCTCCAATAACAGTTTCAATGGTGTAGGTAAAAAGGTTAAAAGCTTAAGAATGTCTGAACCAGAGCTCCTAATATCTAGTTACCATGGAATATGATGCTGATTGTCCAAAAACCTTAAAGGAAGGTGTGCAAGTTGTGGAACTTCCCTGTTCTAATTACATAATCCCATCCTATGATGTTAGGAAGTCTGAATAGGTCTTAATCATTTGATTTACTTGGGCAAAGGTGCGAATTGAAGGTTCAGATCTGATGTAAAGATTGTCAGATCAGGATAGTGATGTTAAATTACATTATATGTGGAAGACAGATGGTGTTGAAGGCCCCACACCTGTTTAGAGATGGCTGTTCCAGTTTGACCCAGATGGCCTCTTCCAGGCGTCTTGCAAACCAGCTATCCTCTTAGTCTCTACGATTGGAGTAAGGTGTTTGTGCTACCTGTGTGGGTATAAATTTTGGAGTATGTTCCTAAAGCCCCGTACACACAGGTAGAATGTCAGGATATATTTGCTGGTTAAAAAAAAAAAAAAAAACTTCAGACATTCTGCCCATGTGTATGTCGTTCGGCCACCTTCAGTCGGACATGCATGCTGGAACACCAGCAGCTGACTGACTCCCGATCCGCACTCTCAGCCAATGGCAGAAAGTGCTGAGTGTTCTGGTGGGGGGCCGTCCCCCTGTCAGAACATAACAGCTCAGCAAGGGAGATCGCTGGACTAATCTTGCATGGTTAGTACAGTGTTGACAGGTTTTTTTTTGTGTGCAACCCATTTGGTTGCACAAAAAAAAACTGTAGTGTGTCCCTGGTTTAACTCTCATTAGTACTAAAGATGTGGCCTGAATAAGCTAGAAAAGTTCTTCATCATTACAGAACAAGTCCAGTTGCATGCGACTATTACTATCTACTTTACAGGGATACTTTTCACCACAATGGGAATGTCTTGAAAAACTATGAGCCTTCTCTGATGGCTCATATTGAATGTATCTTACTGTTTACTGACATGACACAACATCATCAAGCACCTTATCCCAAAGAACATTACCTAGTGAGAAAGGTATAAATGCCTCGTTCTTCTTTAAATTTCCTTCTGAATCGAGGAAATGTTCAGGATAAAACTCATCCGCTTTTTCAAAGTAAGCTTTATCTCTTAGGACAGATGTCAGCAATGGGATGATAGTGGTCCCCTGTGGTAAAAAACACAATCATATAACTTATACGTTTTTGTGCTTTAGTATAAGTATGATGCAAAATACAGTATTTCTTATGGAAAAACATTTTATGTGTTTTTTATATTTTGGGTATGGCAGGGAATGGTTAAATACCTCTCAAGTAGGGATGAGCTTCGTGTTCGAGTCGAACCCATGTTCGACTCGAACATCGGCTGTTCGACCGTCCGTCGAATTGCGAACGATATGGGCCGTTCGCGCCAAATTCGTGTGGCGCGTCACGGCCCATAATTCACTGCGGCATCGCAGTGCATTGCTGGCTGATGATTGGCCAAGCATGCACTATGACCCGCATGCTTGGCCAATCACAGCGCCGTCAGTAGAGAGAGCTGTAATTGGCCAAAGCCAGGGTGGCTTTGGCCAATTATGGCTCAGGGGATTTAGTACACACCCCACACTATATAAGGCCGCCTGCACGGCGGCCCTGTGTAGTGTGTGTTCCGGTGTGCTGAGAGATAGAGAGAGACAGTGTCATTTGATTTGAGTTAGATAGATTAGGCAGAACAGTCAGTCAGTTAGCTGCACTTACAGTGTATTGTGTATATATATGCATCCCAGGTGTTGCATATATATATATACACTGTATTCAGTTTAGCTAGATCCGTTCCTGTTATCTTCTATCTAGACTATTTAGTGCAGTGTGTCCTGCTCACAGTGTTCAGCTAGATCCGTTCCTGCTATTTACATTCAGTGCAGTGCGTCCTGCTCACAGTGTTCAGCTAGATCCGTTCCTGCTATTTACATTCAGTGCAGTGCGTCCTGCTCACAGTGTTCAGCTAGATCCGTTCCTGCTATTTACATTCAGTGCAGTGCGTCCTGCTCACAGTGTTCAGCTAGATCCGTTCCTGGTATTTACATTTAGTGCAGTGCGTCCTGCTCACAGTGTTCAGCTAGATCCGTTCCTGCTATTTACATTCAGTGCAGTGCGTCCTGCTCACAGTGTTCAGCTAGATCCGTTCCTGCTATTTACATTCAGTGCAGTGCGTCCTGCTCACAGTGTTCAGCTAGATCCGTTCCTGCTATTTACATTCAGTGCAGTGCGTCCTGCTCACAGTGTTCAGCTAGATCCGTTCCTGCTATTTACATTCAGTGCAGTGCATCCTGCTCACAGTGTTCAGCTAGATCCGTTCCTGGTATTTACATTTAGTGCAGTGCGTCCTGCTCACAGTGTTCAGCTAGATCCGTTCCTGCTATTTACATTCAGTGCAGTGCGTCCTGCTCACAGTGTTCAGCTAGATCCGTTCCTGCTATTTACATTCAGTGCAGTGCGTCCTGCTCACAGTGTTCAGCTAGATCCGTTCCTGCTATTTACATTCAGTGCAGTGCGTCCTGCTCACAGTGTTCAGCTAGAACCGTTCCTGGTATTTACATTTAGTGCAGTGCGTCCTGCTCACAGTGTTCAGCTAGATCCGTTCCTGCTATTTACATTCAGTGCAGTGCGTCCTGCTCACAGTGTTCAGCTAGATCCGTTCCTGCTATTTACATTCAGTGCAGTGCGTCCTGCTCACAGTGTTCAGCTAGATCCGTTCCTGCTATTTACATTCAGTGAAGTGCGTCCTGCTCACAGTGTTCAGCTAGATCCGTTCCTGCTATTTACATTCAGTGCAGTGCGTCCTGCTCACAGTGTTCAGCTAGATCCGTTCCTGCTATTTACATTCAGTGCAGTGCATCCTGCTCACAGTGTTCAGCTAGATCCGTTCCTGGTATTTACATTTAGTGCAGTGCGTCCTGCTCACAGTGTTCAGCTAGATCCGTTCCTGCTATTTACATTCAGTGCAGTGCGTCCTGCTCACAGTGTTCAGCTAGATCCGTTCCTGCTATTTACATTCAGTGCAGTGCGTCCTGCTCACAGTGTTCAGCTAGATCCGTTCCTGGTATTTACATTTAGTGCAGTGCGTCCTGCTCACAGTGTTCAGCTAGATCCGTTCCTGCTATTTACATTCAGTGCAGTGCGTCCTGCTCACAGTGTTCAGCTAGATCCGTTCCTGCTATTTACATTCAGTGCAGTGCGTCCTGCTCACAGTGTTCAGCTAGATCCGTTCCTGGTATTTACATTTAGTGCAGTGCGTCCTGCTCACAGTGTTCAGCTAGATCCGTTCCTGCTATTTACATTCAGTGCAGTGCGTCCTGCTCACAGTGTTCAGCTAGATCCGTTCCTGCTATTTACATTCAGTGCAGTGCGTCCTGCTCACAGTGTTCAGCTAGATCCGTTCCTGCTATTTACATTCAGTGCAGTGCGTCCTGCTCACAGTGTTCAGCTAGATCCGTTCCTGGTATTTACATTTAGTGCAGTGCGTCCTGCTCACAGTGTTCAGCTAGATCCGTTCCTGCTATTTACATTCAGTGCAGTGCGTCCTGCTCACAGTGTTCAGCTAGATCCGTTCCTGCTATTTACATTCAGTGCAGTGCGTCCTGCTCACAGTGTTCAGCTAGATCCGTTCCTGCTATTTACATTCAGTGCAGTGCGTCCTGCTCACAGTGTTCAGCTAGATCCGTTCCTGCTATTTACATTCAGTGCAGTGCGTCCTGCTCACAGTGTTCAGCTAGATCCGTTCCTGCTATTTACATTCAGTGCAGTGCGTCCTGCTCACAGTGTTCAGCTAGATCCGTTCCTGCTATTTACATTTAGTGCAGTGCGTCCTGCTCACAGTGTTCAGCTAGATCCGTTCCTGCTATTTACATTCAGTGCAGTGCGTCCTGCTCACAGTGTTCAGCTAGATCCGTTCCTGCTATATACATTTAGTGCAGTACGTCCTGCTCACAGTGTTCAGCTAGATCCGTTCCTGTTATCTTCCTACTGACAGGCAGGCTTGTCTGGTTACAGTATATAAAGCTACCTGAAGAAAATTACAGGTGTTCTTTTTGATCCTATTAGTACCACGGTCAGGCAGCTAGACTATTTACATTTAGTACAGTGTGTCCTGCTCACAGTGTTCAGCTAGATCCGTTCCTGTTATCTTCCTACTGACAGGCAGGCTTGTCTGGTTACAGTATATAAAGCTACCTGAAGAAAATTACAGGTGTTCTATCCCAGCTTAGTGCAGCTACAGGCCATTAGTATGTCTGGAAGGCCAAGAAGGAGAGGCAGACAGTCACAAGCCAATAAGAGAGGGCAAGCAGGCTCTGTGTCTAGTGCTGGTCGTGGAGACGGTGCATCCTCATCAGCACGTGGCCATGGGACACGCTTGGCCTTTTTTTCGGCAGCTGGCCGTGTTGAGCCGCAACATGCGGAAGACTTGGTCGAGTGGATGACCAAGCCGTCCTCATCCTCCTCATCCTCTCTCACCCATGCCCAGGGTGCTTTGTCTGGCAAAGCAGCGGCCTCTTCCCTCAGCTCAATGTCATCAGTGACTCCTTCCCTAGCTCCACCATGTCCTCATGAGGATTCCCTCGAACTGTTTGACCACAGTGTTGGGTACATGCTCCAGGAGGATGCCCAGCGTTTGGAAGGCTCTGATGATGATACTGAGCTCGATGAAGGCAGTAACATGAGCACGGACAGAGGGGGTGCCCAAGAAGGACAGCAATCTGGCAGTCATGCTCCCCCTGCTGCAGCATACTGCCAGGTTTGCTCCAGTGATGAGGAGGGAGGGGATGATGAGGTCACTGACTCAACGTGGGTGCCTGATAGGAGAGAGGAGGAGGAGGAGGAGGAGGAGGCGGCACATCACCAACGAGGCAGGATGCCCTCCAGGGGCCAGCCTAAGGGCAGCACATTGACTGCATCACACCCCAAAGCTCCACATGTGCAGGGCGCTGCAGTCTCTGCGCGTTATTCAAAAAGTTCTTTGGTGTGGGCCTTTTTTGAGACGAGTGCATCAGATCGCACCGCTGCTATTTGCAACATATGTCTCAAGCGTATCTCGCGTGGCCAAAACATCTCCCGCTTGGGTACCACATGCTTGACCAGACATATGTTGACCTGCCATGCAGTTCGTTGGCAAGCGTATCTGAAAGACCCACACCAAAGAACAAAGAGGATCTCTCCTTGCTCCTCATCAGCTGAGATTTCCAACCCCACTAGACCTTCAGTCCTCTCTGAGACCTGCAGTGAGAGGAATGAAGGTGTAGAATTAGGTGTGTCACAGCCAAGTACTTGTGGGCAATCTGCTTTTGGTACACCGACGTCAGATTGTACCAGGCAAATTTCCCTGCCCCAGCTGCTGCACCGCCGAAAGAAGTTTGCTCCCAGCCATCCACATGCCCAGCGGTTGAATGCTAGCTTGGCAAAATTGCTAGCACTTCAACTGCTGCCTTTTCAGTTGGTAGACTCTGCCCCCTTCCGTGAGTTTGTGGAATGTGCGGTTCCTCAGTGGCAGGTACCCAAACGCCACTTTTTCTCACGGAAGGCGATTCCGGCTCTCTACCGGCATGTGGAAGGCAATGTCCATGCCTCGCTGGACAGGGCGGTCAGCGGTAAGGTGCATATTACCGCTGACTCATGGTCCAGCAGGCATGGACAGGGACGTTACTTAAGTTTCACGGCGCATTGGGTGACTCTGCTGGCAGCTGGGAAGGATGCAGGACAAGGTGCAGTAGTGTTGGAGGTTGTTCCGCCACCACGCCTCCAAAATGCTGATTGTGACACACCTCTCTCCTCCACCCCCTCCTCTTCTTCTTCCTCCATGGCCTCTTCCTCGGAACCAGCGGTGCTCCGTAGGCGTTCAAGGGGCTACGCAAGTACGCAGGCCAAAAGATGCCATGCGGTGCTTGAGCTGGTGTGCTTGGGGGACAGGAGCCACACTGGGGCAGAGGTTCTGTCAGCTCTGCAGGGGCAGGTTCAGAGGTGGTTGACGCCACGCCAACTTAAGGCAGGAATGGTGGTTTGCGACAATGGCACCAACCTCCTCTCTGCCCTCCGACAGGGACAACTGACCCATGTGCCCTGTTTGGCTCACGTCCTTAACTTGGTGGTGCAGCGGTTCTTGGGCAGGTACCCGGGCTTACAGGATGTCCTGAGGCAGGCCAGGAAAGTCTGTGTGCATTTCCGCCGGTCATATAATGCCAGTGCTCGGCTGACGGACCTCCAAAAGGAGTTTAACCTGCCCAAGAACCGCCTAATCTGTGACATGCCCACCAGGTGGAACTCGACGTTGGCCATGCTGCAGCGGCTGCACACGCAGCAGAGGGCCATCAATGAGTACCTGTGCGACTATGGCACCAGGACAGGGTCAGGGGACCTTGGTTTTTTTTCCCCACGCCAGTGGGCCATGATCAGGGATGCATGCACTGTCCTGTCACCATTCGAGGAGGCCACGAGGATGGTGAGCACTGACAGTGCATGCATCAGTGACACTGTCCCCCTTGTCCACCTGTTGGAGCACACGCTGCGTGGAATAATGGACAGGGCACTTGAGGCAGAACAGAGGCAGGAAGAGGAGGACTTCCTTAGCTCTCAAGGCCCCCTTTATCCAGACAGTGTTCCTGCGTGCCCGCCGATCACACAGGAAGAGGACGAGGAGGAGGAGGAGGAGGAGGAGGAAGATTGTGTCAGTATGGAGGTGGAGCCTGGCACTCAGCATCAGCAGCAGTCTTTAAGGGATCAGTCCCAAGGAACACATGGACTTGTACGTGGCTGGGAGGAGGTGGCTGCGGACGTTGTTGTCCTTAGTGACCCAGAGGACTCCGGACCGAATGCCTCAGCAAACCTACGCTGCATGGCCTCCCTGATCCTGCAAAGCCTGCGTAAGGATCCTCGTATTCGTGGTATCAAGGAGAAGGACCAATACTGGCTGGCAACCCTCCTTGATCCACGTTACAAGGGTAAGGTTGCGGACCTTATCTTGCCATCGCAGAGGGAGCAGAGGATGAAACATCTTCGGGAGGCCTTGCAGAAAGGTCTGTGCAACGCGTTCCCAGAGACTGGGAGGTTACAAACTCCTGTTTCTGGACAACGTGTTGCTGAGGCTTCGGTCAGTCAAAGAAGGAGCGGTGGAGAAGGTGGCCGTCTGACCGATGCGTTCAGACAATTTTTTGGTCCGCAGCCCCAAGGTATGATCGGTTCCAGCAACCATCGCCAGCGTCTGTTTTACATGGTGCAGGAATACCTAGGGGCAAGATCAGACTTGGACACCTTTCCCACCGAAAATCCTCTGGGTTACTGGGTCTTGAGGATGGATCACTGGCCAGAGCTTGCACAGTATGCAATTGAGCTACTGGCCTGTCCTGCATCCAGCGTTCTTTCGGAACGTACATTCAGTGCTGCTGGAGGCGTGGTAACCGATCACAGGGTGCGTCTGTCCACTGACTCGGTCGATCGGCTGACCTTCATAAAAATGAATCAGTCTTGGATCACCACCAGCTACCAAGCACCTGATGCTGATGTAACTGAATAATTTTTTTCAGATCCCTTCAAAGACTGCCTATGCTGATGCTGAGTGATTATCCCTGAGTAATTATCCTCTTCCTCCTCAATCATCACGCTGATAGCTTGTAAGAACATTTTTGGTTCTGGGCGCCACCACCAGTGCCTAAGGCACAATTTTTCAGCCCCTGTATAACAGGGGCGTGTAATTACAATTTTTGATGTAATACTTTGCAGCACGGCTCGTTCCTGCATTCCAACTAGAGTGTCTGTGAGGGGTTGCAGTGTTGTGGCACCAGCACCAGTGCCTAAGGCCCAATTTTTCTGCCCCTGTCTAACAGGGGCGTGTAATTACAATTTTTGATGCAATACTTTGCAGCAGTGCTCGTTCCTGCGTTCCAACTAGAGTGTCTGTGAGGGGTTGCAGTGTTGTGGCACCAGCACCAGTGCCTAAGGCCCAATTTTTCTACCCCTGTCTAACAGGGGCGTGTAATTACAATTTTTGATGCAATACTTTGCAGCAGTGCTCGTTCCTGCGTTCCAACTAGAGTGTCTGTGAGGGGTTGCAGTGTTGTGGCACCAGCACCAGTGCCTAAGGCCCAATTTTTCTGCCCCTGTCTAACAGGGGCGTGTAATTACAATTTTTGATGCAATACTTTGCAGCAGTGCTCGTTCCTGCGTTCCAACTAGAGTGTCTGTGAGGGGTTGCAGTGTTGTGGCACCAGCACCAGTGCCTAAGGCCTAATTTTTCAGCTCCTGTTCAACAGGGGCATGTAATTACAATTCTTGATCTAATATTTCACAGCAGGGCCCTGTGAGGGCTTACAGTGTTTTGGCCACAGCAACACCTAAGGCCCAAATTTCTGCTGAGTATATAGGGCAGGACCCTACTTTCAAACATCTAACTTACAAACGACTCCTACTTGCAAACGGAAGGAGACAACAGGAAGTGAGATGAAATCTACCCATAGGAAGGGAAATTCTCTCATGTAAGAGTTAATATGGGAAAACAATTTCTCCTTTCCACTGATGCTTTCCAATCCTTGTTCCACAAAAAAACCCAAATTTTCAAAAAACATTTTTCATTGGGACAAAAAAGTGAGGTGAAATCTTCTGAAGAGGAGGAAAGACGCAAAACAAATGTCACAGGGGTGATAACCCTTCCCTATGTTTTCCAAAAAGCTTAGAAAAGATTTTTTGGCTGGAGCTAAACACATTAAAAATGTTCAAAATTACAAACAGATTCTACTTAACAACAAACCTACAGTCCCTGTCTTGTTTGCACCGCCTGTATACTGCTGTTCAGAGTATATAGGGACCTTTCCTTATTTTAATTTGGGTGCGGGGTTCCCCTTAATATCCATACAAGACCCAAAGGGCCTGGTAATGGACTGGGGGGTACCCATGCCGTTTGTCTCACTGATTTTCATCCATATTGCCAGGACCCGACATGACATTAAACCCGCAAGCAGTTTTAAATGAGATTTTTTCCTTTAAAAATGACATTTGGTGCAGGGACTGTTCTAAACATGGGAAACACGCGTCACTTTACAGGCATACTATAGACACCCCCCAGGTACGATATTTAAAGGAATATTTCACTTTTTTTTTTTTACTTTAAGCATCATTAAAATCACTGCTCCCGAAAAAACGGCCGTTTTTAAAAGTTTTTTTTGCATTGATACATGTCCCCTGGGGTAGGACCCGGGTCCCCAAACCCTTTTTAGGACAATACCATGCAAATTAGCCTTTAAAATGAGCACTTTTGATTTCGAACGTTCGAGTCCCATAGACGTCAATGGGGTTCTAACGTTCGTGCGAACTTGCGGTCCGTTCGCGGGTTCTGGTGCGAACCGAACCGGGGGGTGTTCGGCTCATCCCTACTCTCAAGTATTTTTGTCCTGATTTTGTTCTTTTGGGAAGATTTCCTTTCCATTCCTGCTGTATCTTCACAGCAGGAAGTGAATGAAAAACTTCCCAACATGACACAAAAACAAACAAAAAGGGAAAATAACCCATTGGGGCTCTCTGTCACTAGAAGTGTATGTTGTAGGTAGGATTTCGCGCAAACACAAAGATAAATAATGATTGGTGAATGTTAACTGATATGTCACATGAATTGTGTATAACTATAAAAACAATCAAACAGTGTCCAATAGTGATGAAATAATTAAGTGAAATAAGATATCGCGCAAACACATACAAATCAATGATAATTAAGTATAAGTGTTAGCTGGTGTGTCACGTGGTCTGTGTGTAAATAAAAAACAACAGAACATGTGTCCAATAAAGGTGAAATAATAATGGGTACTGGCTCCAGACTCCTAGCCAGGTAATAACGTAATCAAACAACTGTGTAGCGTGGCTTTTAGTGGTAATGTTTCCAACAGTATGGCATTTCACGGCTAATCTTGTTCCCTCTATGTGGGTGCTCCCATTGCCCTTACCTGAAGGGGCTTAAGATAAAGCCTTGATGTGTGTGGTCTGGGGATGTCTCTCCTCTAGGCTTCCAGGTGGTGTCCTCTGGTTCCAGGTGAAAAAGGTACCTTTGCTGCTGCTTTGATAGAGATGATTCTGTATCCTTATCTTCCAGCCAAAAACAAGAAAGAAGAAAGGGGGCTCCCAATCGTGTATTACGTTTTTTTAAAAACTGCTTTATTTGGGTCAAAAATAAATAACAAGGATGGCATACACACTGTGGATACAGTGTGGAGCTGTGACAGGGAAAGATGGCGGCGGAACGCCGTCACCTGGTGCAAAGCTTCCGGTTCACAGGAACAACACCCAGGATCAATACAGCGTCGGATGTTGTACGTGATAGGCTAGCGGGATCCTACGCGTTGCATCACGTGACCTCGTGACTTCATCAGGGATTCTGATTGGTCGAGACTTCCGTGGATTTATAGTCTGTAACCGGAAATTGTTCAGACGCCATGTTTGTGTAGTCTAGGAGATATATCATAGCGCAGGAAGTACTGCCCTATTAGAATACTAAAATATTAACATGCTGTGTGGACTAACAATAGTTGATCAATGTTCCTTAATAAGTGTGCAAGTATATTATTATTAATTTAAAGAAAATAGGTTTTTAAAAACGTGTGGTGTTCTAATTGGTGAGTGCGCTGCATGTTAATATTTTAGTATTCTAATAGGGCAGTACTTTCTGCGCTATGATATATCTCCTAGACTACACAAACATGGCATCTGAACAATTTCCGGTTACAGACTATAAATCCACGGAAGTCTCGACCAATCAGAATCCCTGATGAAGTCACGAGGTCACGTGACGCAACGCGTAGGATCCCGCTAGCCTATCACGTACAACATCCGACGCTGTGTTGTTCCTGTGAACCGGAAGCTTTGCACCAGGTGACGGCGTTCCGCCGCCATCTTTCCCTGTCACAGCTCCACACTGTATCCACAGTGTGTATGCCATCCTTGTTATTTATTTTTGACCCAAATAAAGCAGTTTTTAAAAAACGTAATACACGATTGGGAGCCCCCTTTCTTCTTTCTTGTTTTTGGCTGGAAGATAAGGATACAGAATCATCTCTATCAAAGCAGCAGCAAAGGTACCTTTTTCACCTGGAACCAGAGGACACCACCTGGAAGCCTAGAGGAGAGACATCCCCAGACCACACACATCAAGGCTTTATCTTAAGCCCCTTCAGGTAAGGGCAATGGGAGCACCCACATAGAGGGAACAAGATTAGCCGTGAAATGCCATACTGTTGGAAATATTACCACTAAAGCCACGCTACACAGTTGTTTGATTACGTTATTACCTGGCTAGGAGTCTGGAGCCAGTACCCATTATTATTTCACCATTATTGGACACATGTTCTGTTGTTTTTTATTTACACACAGACCATGTGACACACCAGCTAACACTTATACTTAATTATCATTGATTTGTATGTGTTTGCGCGATATCTTATTTCACTTAATTATTTCATCACTATTGGACACTGTTTGATTGTTTTTATAGTTATACACAATTCATGTGACATATCAGTTAACATTCACCAATCATTATTTATCTTTGTGTTTGCGCGAAATCCTACCTACAGCATATACTTTATGGTGATACAGTGAGCACTATTGATTTTGCAGCATCACTTGCAAGATTTTGCACACATTTGATTTTTCAGCACCTTTATTTAGTAGCGCAGAGGTCCTACCACTTATTATTATTGTCACTAGAATTGGCCTCATTAGGATCCAATCCTATATAAAATGATTTGCAGTTACACACCAAAAAAAACAAAAAAACGGGGTGGGGTCCCCTCCCCCAAAATCCATACCAGACCCTTATCCGGGCATGCAGCCTGGCAGGTCAGGAAAGGGGGGGGACAAGCGAGCGCCTTCCCCCCGCCTGAACCATACCAGGCCACATGCCCTCAACATGGGGGATTGGATGCTTTGGGGCACCTTGTCCCATGTTGATGGGGACAAGGGCCTCTTCCCAACAACCCTGGGCTGTGGTTTGTCAGGGTCTACAGGTGGGGGGCTTATCGGAATCTGGAAGCTCCCTTCAGCAAGAGGGCCCGCAGATTCCTACCCATTCACCAAAATTGTACAAAAGTAATAACCACACGAGTCAGTTTTTGACAAATCCTTTATTAAAAAATAAAAAAATAGTGTCCCTTGATGCAAATCCATTGTCCATCACGCCGCCCGCCGACCCAAAAAATAGAAACAATTAAGAACATTCCACCCCCTGGGAGGCCTCCCGCCATATGCCCGCTCTGTGCTTTGACATTTTTTATATAGACAAGGGGCAGGGCAACCTGGCTACGTCATCTGGTGGCACCGCCTCCTTCTGACGTAATGTGCCCCAAAGCACCCACCCCCATGTTGGGGGCATGTGGCCTGGTATGGTTTTGGGGGGGCAGGCTGCATGCCTGGATAAGGGTCCTCCAAATCCATACCACTCCAGATTTTTTTTACCAGTGGCATACTAGTTGTTCTGCCCCACTTTCGTGTATTGTTTTATGTCTTGTATAGAACTGCTTGACGTTAATATTTGTAGTATGCTGACATCTAGTGGCGGTTTTGGGCCATTGCAACTTGTTTATTAATTAAATGTTGGTTCCTCCCTCTGCCCATGGCTTCCTGTTTAGTTAGTTTAGACCTAGCTAGGCCCTCCCCTCTTCTTCCATGTTTCCTTAGTTATTGTTATGTATTCACAGCGAAAAGGCTCAGGAAAGTCATTGTCTTCTTAAACTTCAAAAGACTGGAAAAACATACTTTGTACTGTATTAAAGCGTAACTCCACTTTTGTTGAGAAAAAAAAAACATTCCCCTCTGGGTGATCTATGTACATTGCAAGGATTATAACAACCTTTGTTGCAGATTCCTACCTTTTGTTATTCTGAAGAAATACATGTGTGTTTGTGCCTCTGTACTGAGTGGATCTAATGGGAGTGGTTTCATAATTAACTGTCAGGTGTGCAGCTACAGGGCACTAATGAGGAAATCTGTTGGGCCTGCATCTCTTTGGACGTGTTCCTATTGAAAATATCTCTCCAAAATGACATTTTTGTTGCAGGGGATGCCTGAAATCTGACTTGTATCTTAGGCAGACTTCCAGGAAAATTGGTGAGCCAATCACACAAGCAGGAAATGATGTTTCTGGGGAGTGGTCAGTACACACTGTGTGTACAGAACAACTTCGGGTAGCCATATTACAATGCATTCTCAGAAAATTACAGTGGCTGCAGATGGAAAAGGAAAGGTAATTTTTAATAACATTCAATAACAATATGATTAGTGTCACAATTATATGTGCTATATTATTTTTTCTTTATTTGCTATTTTTTTCCCCCACGAAAGTGGAGTTACCCTTTAAAGAAGAAATGGAGACAAAATCTGCAATGCATGGCACCACATCCAAATATGTGAACAAAAACAAGGAAGAAATTGAAAAACTGACTTTTAAGGCTGCCACTATAATCCCAGTAGAGAAAGAGAGGTACGCAAAAGGTAAAAATAAAATATCAACATTTATTTAAATATCATCATAAAAACATGTTACAAAAATAAATGCATGGGTGTGCCATAGTATGTACATTCTCCCATAAATGACCGATATGGCTGGACAAGGAAACCTGTGCAGGTGGCCTTTGAAATATTGAGTATGCTGTCATAACAGTAGTCTTCTATCTGAAGGACAGCTGACGGGATCACAGTGCCAGCACCAATAAATCACTACGGGTTTCGCTATTAGCTTCCTCAGGAGATCCTAGTCAGTGTTAGGTATTCACAGAGAAAGGGCTCAGGAAATTCACCATGTTCTTAAACTTCAAAAGACTGGAAAAACATACCCTGTACTGCAATTAGCTGAAGTAAAATTGCATTGAATTCAACTTCTGTGTATGGAATAGTTAAAGTGGTTCCAAAGGCTGAAGGTTTTTTACCTTCATGCATTCTATGCATGAAGGTAAAAAACCTTCTGTGTGCTGCTCCCCCCACAGCCCCCCAATACTCACCTGAGCCCCCTCTCGATTCAGCGTTGTGCACGAGAGCCTCAGCTGTCCCAGGACAGTAGCAGAAGCCATTGGATCCAACTGCTGTCAATAAGAGCAAGTGAACCAATGAGGAGAGAGTGGGGGCAGGGCTGAGTCATGGTTCTATGTATCTTATGGACGCATAGAGCAGGGACAAGCGGCTTGCTATTGGGGGCACTGGTCAAGGGAGAGGAGCTAGGAGTGCCGGCAGGGGGCCAAAGTAGTGGAGGTTTGGGGCTGCTCTGTGCAAAACCACTGCACAGAGCAGGTAAGTATAACATGTTTGTTATTAAAAAAGAAAAGCTGAAAATTTAATATCACTTTAAGCTGTGTGTGGATGGTGCCAAGTGAGCAAGTAACGAATGACCTTTTTCAGGTCATTCGTTATGATTGCAATTCGTAAATTCGTAAATTTGAAAGAATAATTAACTAACAATAATTAACTATTAAATTATAGGTATTGAAAATTCCTTTCAAATTTGGCCTGTCACTAGGCATCTGTGGAAGCCAGGAGGAGAGGACTCGGGAGGCAGATGATCCTGACTGCCAGGAGAGTCCACAAATGCCTGAGTGTTGTCAGCCCACAACAGGAATTACCAGCCGAATGCATTACTGGCAGGATCAACAGGACTCATCCCTGGAGATCCCTTTCCTGGATATGGTGACAGAGGCTGTGATGCACAGATGATCGATCCGGATGTCCTGGGATAGTGGAAGCAGGAGCCATTGCTAAAGGGACCATAGGGAACCATCTGGAGACTTCCTATGATATTCCTTATTGCCTGTCACCCCTGAAGGGGTATAAGGAGCTGGTGAGTGGGGAGCCATAGGGAGAGCACAGAAGTCACCAGTTTATTTCTTGGCACAAGAGTCACCAGACTGTTTGGAACTTTTTGCAACATATTCTTTTTTGCTATACCAATTATTTGGAGTATTGCAGACTTTTTCACTTCTTTTTTTGCATAAACGTTTTTTATATATATTTTTTTGCACGGACTGCACAATAGCTTAGCACTGCAGATCACATCAGTATACATGCTGGTGTCATGTATTATTTATTGATGGTTTAATTATTTTTAACTGCTTTATTGTATTCTTATTGTTGATTTGTCACACTGATTAGCTTGAACCAGTTATTTTTATAGGGGGCTATTTATATTATATGTTTATATTATGTGTTTATCATCACAATAGTATTGGTGTTGCACATTTAGTTCACACACCCCCCTAAAAAGGGAGTGCTATTCACCCCATCCTTTATTTATCTACACAGACTAGCCCACTTGTGGGTCTACTAGGGGAGGTTGCATACCTTCTTCTCTCTTTTCTAGCCCTAAGCACAGAGTTCCTGTGTTTTTGTTAGATGATACTGAATGTCCTTGAATGACTTGTATAGCACTACCTATGAGAACTGAATCGCCTCAGGGCGCTTTTTCCATCTGTGGTATAGCGCAGTCCTTTGCCCCATGGGGTCCTGATAAGCTTACAAAACACATACACATATTTGGCCAATTTATTTCGACAGGATCTAATTAACCTACAAGCATGTCTTTAGAGTGTGGGAGGAAACCCACACAGGCACAGGGAGAACATGCAAACTGCAGGTAGATGGTGTCATAGTCGGGATTTGAACCAGTGACCCTATTGCTGCTAGGTGACAGTGCTAACCACTACACCATTGTGCTGTCCTTGATTGATCCTAAATTGGCTAACAGTTTAGACTTGTTGTGTCCTTGACATTTTATTTGATATTAATCCTACACAGTTCTCTGCCTGCCTCCCCTGTATCCAAGCTATGCCAACTGCCTTTGGATCTGACCTGCCTATACAGCCACAAACCTGTCATGCTGCTGTTTACTGTCTGTATCTATAGTGGGGTATTAAAAAGGGCCTCCAATTCCTGTTCCTGGACACAAGGTCCCATGCTTTTTCGTTACACACTGCATCTTACACTCACCTTTGGAATGTTGTACCCCCTAAATGTGACATCTTTAGTTGTTGCATGTGGGAGATTCAGGGGTACAATATCAGCAAACCTCTGGATTTCATGAATGACGGCATCGGTATACGGCATCTGCTTCCTGTGCACAGTTTGGGGTTCAGCCGATCCAATCACTCTGTCAATTTCATTTTGAACTTTTTCTGTCCGAACAAAAAACAAACACATGTCAGCCTGATGTATATTTAGCAATTATCGCAACTGCATACATTTAAAAAAAAAAAAAATAAGTATAGCAATATCACCATTTAGTACTGTTACTGTGACCCACAAGGTGCACCAAAAATCAGTAAGATACATATGAGGGAGGACAATAAAACATCTTGTTTGCAAACTGTGAAGTGCAAAGCAAGAGGATCCATCCTCCCAGCATAGTGCCTAGTGCCAAGGTATGGAAGAGCCCTGGGGGCCATCATAAAAAAAAAAAATCATAAATTTTTTTTTTTACAGTTGTGAGTTCTGAGCTTGAAAAAAAACACTTTTTTTGGAGTATTCTGAGTTTAACCACTTCATCCCCAGAAGAATTTGAATTTACCCCCTTCCAGACCAGAGCACTTTTTGCGATTCGGCACCGCGTCGCTTTAACTGACAATTGCGCGCCCAAACAAAATTGACGTCCTTTTTTTCCCACAAATAGAGCTTTCTTTTGGTGGTATTTGATCACCCCTGCGGCTTTTATTTTTTGCGTTGTAAACAAAAAAAGAGCAACGATTTTGAAAAAGACGCATTATTTTTTACATTTTGCTATAATAAATATCCCCCAAAAATATATAATTTTTTTTTTCCTCAGTTTAAGCTGATATGTATTCTTCTACATATTTTTGGTAAAAAAAAATGGCAATAAGCGTTTGATTGGTTTGTGCAAAAGTTATAGCGTCTACAAAATAGGGGGTAGTTTTATGGCATTTTTATTAATATATTTTTTTCTACTAGTAATGGCTGCGATCATCAATTTTTATCGTGACTGTGACATTATGGCGGACACATCAGACATTTTGGACACATTTTTGGGACCATTGTCATTTATACAGCAATCAGTGCTATACAAATGCACTGATTCCTGTGTAAATGACACTGGCAGTGAAGGGGTTAACCACGAGGGGGCGACCAAGGGGTTAAGTGTGTCTAACTGTGGGGGGAGGGGCTGTGTGTGGCACGCCACTGATCTCTGCTCCCAATCACAAGGAGCAGAGATCAGAGACACTGTCACTAAGCAGAACGGGGAGATGCTTGTTTACATTAGCATCTCCCCGTTCTTCCTCTCCGTGAGACGATTGCCGTATCCCTGCAAATTGACTCACAAAGCTTGCCACGGGCGCGTGCTGCCGCCGGAGCACTCGCGCCCGCAGACCGCCTCTCAAAGGGCAACGTACAGGTACGTTAGTTTGCCTGTTCGTGCCATTCTGCCGCAGTATACCTGCGTGAGGTGGTCGGCAAGCGGTTAAAAAAATAAAATTCTTTTTTTTAACTAAATTCTGAGTTCAAAAGTTAGAATTCTGAGTTTTAAAGTCAGAATTGTAAGTTTAAAATTTTTCTCTCTCTTTTTTTTTACAGAATTCTGAGTTTCAAAGTCAAAATTCTGAAATTCAAAGTCAGAATTCTGAGTTTCAAAGTCAGAATTCTGAGATTAGAAGTCAGTATTCTGTGTTTATAAATTGAGTAGTCTATTAGGAAGATTTTAGGACCAATGAGCAATAATGTAGTACCCACAGACCATCATTCTGCAGACATACTGCTCTATATATGGATATGTAAATCTATCTTAGTTACAGCACGCAGTATAGGGAAGCAGGCAGTGCTGGGTTCTCTGGTTCCTCTACTGTATTAATAATGCCTCGGTTTGCTGTCTTATCCTCCTTCTGTCATCTGCTCCAACATAGAGAGCCATGCTGTAAGTGTGTGTGTGTGCGCGTGTGTTACAGCTTCCATAGATAACAGAACACAATGGCCAGCAAAGCTCTGCACCCCAACTTGTAGGAAACATTACACTGTTGCCACTACATGATGGAATTGTGAATGGCTAGAAGGCAACAGGACAATGTGTGTCTATGGTCATAACGGATTGATCATAATTACTTGTCTGGACTAATACAGTTGTTTCAGGGTAAATTAACCTCATATCAAACATAAAAAGTAGTTATTCTGACCCATTAAGTGATAGCATAGTGGTTAGAGTAATAGGCTTGTATTGTTGGTGTTGTGGGTTCTAATCCAGTTCAGAACACATTTTATAGTTATATATATATATATATTGATTTCAAGGTATATTAACAAAGACATATTGATAAAATTGTTGTATAAAATTGTTGACTACTATAAATTAGAGAGTAAGGAATTTTTTTTACAAACCTGTGTATATATTAGGGTGATCAGAGTGATCAGGGTGATTAGGGTGGCATGGGGGCAGTTCTCAATTTTAGGAGACTGTCCCTGGATGCTGCATGATAACCATCATGCCTCACAACCTAGCCCTGGGCTCTGCTCTATAAGGTAATCTGTGCATGTGTACTACAATGTACATGCACATGCCAATATCTCCCCTTCACTGATTGGCTGGCTGCCTACCTATCCACTATTGGCCAGCACTGTGCTGCAGGGGAAGCTGGTCCGGGACAAGTGGGGGGCAGAAGGGAAATGTGTCCCGGGTGTTGAATGGAGGGGCTAGAATTTGGTCACTCATCCCGCTCTTCACTCACAGGAATGACTGCGTCACCCATTAGAAGGTGCAATGTGCGATTGCTGCTGAAGGGAGGAGTCTGCTTCCTCCTCCATCTAACCAGCTGTGGTGTTAGGTCTTAGGTGTTTGGGGGCAATTGGACCTCCCCTTTCTCAAGCCAGAAGTTTTTGATGTCACTGCCAGCCGAGAGATCCTGATTGGAGTCCGAACCTAACTGCTTTCCACCATCTGTTAAAGCCAAACTGACAGCTGTATTGCGGTTCTTCTCTCTCACCCACAGCTTTGCTGAAAGCTGAGTACACACATCCCAAAAACCATCCGAAAATGAGGAACCTGATGACTTTTGGCCTCTGTGTACAGATCACTGTCTGACAGAAGAATTCTCTAAACTTACGGTTCAAACACGTAGAGTGAATGGACCCTTACAGGAGGATCCTCCTTCCATAATACAATAGAAATTACCACTAATGCAGAGATAAACAAATAACACACAGAGTTTATAAAATACTTTTATTGTCTTTTAAGGGAACCTGTTAGTGCAGTAGCTTTTATATCTATTTATTTATTGCCAATCAGCAGAGGGGAGATATTTGTGTGCATGTACATTGTAGTTCACACACATAGTTTAGCTCAGGGGGTCAGCAACCTGTAGATCGTGACCAGATGACTGGTAGATCATGGTTTGGGCTTGCTGATCCACCATTCCATCATTCCAGAGCATCAGAGTGCAATACAGAGGGACTACTTGTAGCAGGGAGCAAGAGCCGCATAAGCCGATGCCTCCATTGCAGTGCTTGCTCCTGTCCCATATGGAGTGATACCAACTGCACTCCACCTCTTATCCCGGCTAGCAGTCTCCAGAGTGGTGCCAGCAGCAGGAAAGAGGAGATCTTCAGGTCAGTGTGAAGTAATACACTGGGTATAAAAGTATAGGGCTGCTTTTACACTGATGTGCTGCAGTTTACCCACACTGTGGGTGCAGTGCAGTGTACCTGCACCTTTCCTGCGGCTTTGTTGCACTTAGCCATAGACTTCTATTATAGGTTTGGTGCACTTTCTGAATGCAGGAGTCTTGATACGCTTCCAGAAAGTGCACCACACCTGCAGTATATAAAAGAAGTCTATGGCAAAGTGCAGATACACTGCGCTGCACCCGAGGTGTGGGTAAACCGCTTATAGTGCAGAGACCAGAGCTAAATTGTGGGGCATGATGGTTATCATGCAGCTTCCAGGGACATTCTTACCCAGGGACAGTCTCCTGAAATTTGCAACTGTCTTCGGGGAACTGAAGATATCACACTAATCACCCTAATATATGCACAGATTTTTTTCAAAAATAATCTCTACTCTCTAATTTATAGTAGTCAGTAGGGATGAGCCGAACACCCCCCTGTTCGGTTCGCACCAGAACATGTGAACAGGAAAAAAGTTTGTTCGAACACGCAAACACTGTTAAAGTCTATGGGACACGAACATGAATAATCAAAAGTGCTAATTTGAAAGGCTTATATGCAAGTTATTGTCATAAAAAGTGTTTGGGGACCTGGGTCCTGCCCCAGGGGACATGGATCAATGCAAAAAAAGTTTTAAAAACGGCCGTTTTTTCGGGAGCAGTGATTTTAATAATGCTTAAAGTCAAACAATAAAATTGTAATATCCCTTTAAATTTCGTAGCTAGGGGGTGTCTATAGTATGCCTGTAAAGGGGTGCATGTTTCCCGTGTTTAGAACAGTCTGACAGCAAAATGATATTTCGAAGGAAAAAACCCAAACTACTCGCGGCTATTGCATTGCCGACAATACACATAGAAGTTCATTGATAAAAACGGCATGGGAATTCCCCACAGGGGAACCCTGAACCAAAATTTAAAAAAAAAGACGTGGGGTTCCCCCTAAATTCCATAACAGACCCTTCAGGTCTGGTATGGATTTTAAGGGGAACCCCACGCCAAAACATCGTGGGGTCCCCCCAAAAATCCATACCAGACCATTATCCGAGCACGCAACCTGGCAGGCGGCAGGAAAAGAGGGGGGCACGAGAGTGCAGCCCCCCCTCCTGAACCATACCAGGCCACATGCCCTCAACATTGGGAGGGTGCTTTGGGGTAGCCCCCCAAAACACCTTGTCCCCATGTTGATGAGGACAAGGGCCTCATCCCCACAACCCTGGCCGGTGGTTGTGGGGGTCTGCGGGCGGGGGGCTTATCGGAATCTGGAAGCCCCCTTTAACAAGGGGACCCCCAGATCCCGGCCCCCCCCTGTGTGAAATGGTAAGGGGGTAATTACCCCTACCATTTCACTAAAAAACTGTCAAAAATGTTAAAAATGACAAGTCCCCTGGGGCAGGACCCGGGTCCTCAAACACTTTTTATGACAATAACTTGCATATAAGCCTTTAAAATTAGCACTTTTGATTTCTCCCATAGACTTTTAAAGGGTGTTCCGCGGCATTCGAATTTGCCGCGAACACCCCGAACTTGCGAACAGCCAATGTTCGAGTCGAGCATGAGTTCGACTCGAACCTCATCCCTAGTAGTCAGCATATACAACAACTTTGTGTGCTGAATTTATTAATGTTTTTGTTAATATACTTTGAAATCAGTTTAGATATATGGAAAAATACAATTTAAGCCCTCACTAACTCATATTTTAAAATATGTTTAATATAATATCAATATATTGAAAATATATATAAAAAAACATGCTCTTACCTGGATTAGAACCCACAAGTCCACCAATACAAGTCTGCTGCTCTAACCACTAAACAACTGTCCAACACACAATACATATATAATGCATTGTTTATGTGTTTGATATGAGGTTCATTGTCTACAACACATTTGTAGAATTCTGATTTTGAAAGTCAGAATTCTGTGAAAAAAAAAATTAAACTCACAATTCTGTATTTCAAACTCATAATTCTGTAAAAAAAAAAAAAAATTTATGATGGCCCCAGGGCTCTTCCATACCAAGAAGACCATAACCACTTAGCGACCGCCCACTGTAGATTTACTGCGGCAGAGCGGACGCTCTGCGCCAGATCATGTACCAGGTACATGATCTGACACTTCCAGCTCTTGGGTGCATGCGCGCACTACCAGCGACCCACTCCTGCTGTGATTGAACACAGCGGGAGCCGATTAGTGGGTCCGGCGGACTTAATGTCTGCCGGGACATACCGATCGTTCAGGAGAAAGGCAGAACTACAATTGGAAACAATTGATATCCATGACAGATTGTAGCTTCTGACATGCCTGCTTTTATCTAACGAAATGTGAGTACCCTGGCTGTTTTTTTATTAAATAAATTCACCCTGGTTTTAATATACTACATCATGAGGAGTTGCCTTTTTGTATTTCATACATGTACCTATGAATTTCCATTTGGTGGGACTACAAGATTCAGCCATCTATGATCCAATTGTATTGTTTCTTATGTGCTGTTTGACCACCTGTAACTCAGTGGTCCATTTTCTTTGGTAAGAGGCCCGGTGTGTTGATGTTTGGTGGAGGATAATTTCATGCTCACCTTATTGTGTCTCTGTCAACACCATGGGTGGTTCCAGCTCTTTCCCTGAACAAGCACTCTGTTTTAACACTATGGACTCTTACTTTAAAATTTTACGTTTTTAGCGCTGCATACATTCATCCTTTATGCTTTTTATTGTTACCATACAATTTATGCCGTAAAATAGGGGACAATCAGCGCAAACAAATGTAAAATCACAAAAAGTATGCAAGCTGAACACTTTAGGTAATCACATATGCCTAAAAACGTATAATAAAATGGAGGTAAGTGCAGCGCAATGAATGGAACTAAAAGTAAAAAACAAAAAAAACAATCAAAAGTCCAATGCACATCCGGAGTGTGGTGGCTGTCAAATATCCTTATGACAAATAAATGATGCATAGACTCCAATGATACAATCGGTCATATTCAGCTCCACCCAGATAAACAAAAATGTGCTTACCAGATTCTGTGGACCTCTGCAAGCAGAGGTCAAACTCACATGTATCCCCACAGGGATGATGGTAATTCCTGGTGCTGTCTCTGGAATCCTCAATGAAGCCTGATGATACAACCGTCCAGCAGGGGGATGTCAGAGGTGTGGATGACCAGGCCAGCAGAGATGTATAACAAATGGGTATTGACCGCTCCACTGCTGTCACTTCCAGCAATGTCTCCTTTCAACTCTCAAGTTGAAAGGAGACATTGCTAGAAGTGGCAGCAGTGGAGCTAGTTTTCGGTTTTCACAGAGCTCCGCCTGCTTCCGCTCCCAGCAATCAACTGTGTGCACCATCCGAGACGACTGCCAGAGACCAGAGAAGAACTATACATTATATGCAGGCCTCCTGACTCCCGACGAGACTGTTCCACTCGCGAGTCCCGACTCACGAGATGAACGTCAACGTCCAGAGCAGAGAGCAGACTGTGAAGGTGTAGTACTAGTGTACATTACAAGTACAGCAGGCCTGAGGCCTCCCCGCAGACCACCGTCAGTCCAGAGCACTGTGTGTGCATTACAGGCCTCTTCTGACCACTGGCAGTGGCATTCATGGCACTGTGCATTACAGGCCATCCCTCAGACTTGAGATCACCACCCAGCACTGTGCCTCATTACAGGCCTCCTCTGACCAGTGACCACTGGCATGGTGGCATCCAGAGCACTGTGCATTACAGGCCATCCCTCGGACCTGACACCACCATCCAGAGCACTGTGCAGCATTACAGGCCTCCTCAGACCACTGTCCAGAGCACTCTGCAGCATTACAGGCCTCCTCAGACCATCCCAAATAGCTAAATCTGTATCTGAGTTTGTTCAATTAATTAATATCATTAATACCATTTTTTTAACTTCAGGAGTATATATTGAGTTTGGAAATTCTAGAGAAATGCTTAACTGCTTGCCGACCAGCAGCCACAGTTTTCCTGCGGCAGAATGGCATGGCTGGGGGAAACAACGTTACCTTATGTCGCTTTGCATTTGGCCACAAGGCACGCGTGTGTGCCCGCAGCATGTGCCGGGAGCAGATGCGAGTGCCCGGCGGGGCGCGATGACCACCGGCACCCGCAATCGCTCGTGACAGAGCGAGAACCGTAAACACACAGATCCCAGTTCTTTCAGGGCAGTAGAGACAGATCCTGTGTTCATACTAAGTACGAACACTGATCTCTCTCTCCTCCTAGACAGTCCCATCCCCCCTACAGTTAGAACACACCTAGGCAACACAGTGAATCCCTTGATCACCCCCTAGTGTTAACCCCTTCCCCGCCAGTGACATTTATACAGTAATCAGTGCATTTTTATAACACCGATCGCTGTATAATTTTCAATGGTCCCAAAAATGTGTCAAAAGTGTCCAATTTGTCTGCCGCAATATCGCAGGCCCTATAAAAATCACAGATTGCTGCCATTACTAGTAAAAAAATAATATTAATAAAAATGCCATAAATCTATCCCCTATTTTATAGACGCTTTTGCACAAACCAATCAATATAGCTTATTGTAATTTTTTTTTACCAAAATATATAGAAGAATACATATCGGTCTAAACTGAGGAAAAAGTTTTTTGTTTTTTTTTTAAAATGTGGTATATTTATAATAGCAAAAAGTAAAAGATATTGTGTTTTTTTTTCAAAATTGTCGTTCTTTTGTTTATAGCGCAAAAAATAAAAACCGCAGAGGTGATCAAATACCACCGAAAGAAAGCTCTATTTGTAGGAAAAAAAGGACGTCAATTTTGTTTGGGTAATTGTCAGTTAAACCGACAGTGCCGTATAGCAAAAAATGGCCTGGTCATTGAGCAGCCAAATCTTCAGGGGCTGAAATGGTTAAAGCAGAGTTCCACTCAAAAATGGAATTTCAGCTTTAAGTGTAGGTGATCCCCTGACATGCCACATTTGGCATGTCATTTTTTTGTGGGTGGAGCGGATACCCTGTTTTTACGGGCATCCAGCTTCCACTACTCCCTGGCGTCACGGCGCTGGAAGGAAGATCACCTCTCCCCCCTCCCTCCCTGCAATCTTCTGGGACACGTCACAGGTGCCATAAGATTGCCCGGCCAATCACAGCACAGCTCACGCATGCGCTGTGCACGCCCGGCTGTGAAGGCACAGCCGGGCACCCACAGTAACAATGCCGGCACTGTGGAGACGAGGAGGAGAGGAGTGGGGATTCATGCGCCCGCATCGATGGACCGTGGGACTGGTAAGTGTCTGATTATTAAAAGCCAGCAGCTACATTTTTTGTTGCTGCTGACTTTTAAATGGGTGGAACTCTGATTCAAATAATGCATTACAATTGAACTAAACACATTTGATTTTAGTTGACTAAAATGATTTTATTTGACTAAAATGTACTGGAGATTTTAGTCTACTAAAATACGATGAGGGACTAAAACTAAAACAGCATTTTAGTTAAAGACTATGACTAAAACACTTGCAGAAGACTAAAATGGGACTAAAACTAAAATGCCATTTTAGTTCTAAAACTAATGCCACGTACACACGGAATTCCGCTCAAGCTGTTTTGCATACACACAATCACACTAAATTCCGACCGTCCAGAACAATGTGATGTACACCATGCATGACGGGACTTGAAAAAGGAAGTTCAAGAGCCAGTGTGCCACCCTTTGGGCTCCTTCTGCTAATCTTGTGTTTATCTCGTATTAGTAGAAGTTTGTTAGTTTTACCAGACTGAGCGATTCCTTCTCGTACTTGCTTCAGAGCATGCATCATTTTTGGTCCGTCGGAACAGCATACAGACGAGCGGTTTTACCAATAGTAATTTGTTCTGCCGGAAAAATGTAAAACATGTTCTATATCTAAGTCCGTCTGAATTTGACGGGAAAAGTCCGATGGGGCACACACAGGATCGGAATGTACGATGAAAAGCTCCCATCGGACTCTTTCTGTCAGAAATTCCGCTCGTGTGTAAATGGCATAAGACTAAAACAAAATAGAAATTTGCTGCCAAAACTAACATTGCTGATCAAACACAGACTATCCTTGATCTGCTGCTTCCCCAGCTACATCCTCTGGTGTTTGACAGCTCTAAACCTGGATGTAACTACAAATGAGCTCTTCCAGTTTTGTAATTTAAAGGGAAGATTACAAAAAGAGAGTTTGCTGGTTTTCCACTGTTCTCCATGATGACCTTTGTCATGGAGGCCTGGGACAAATGGAGGAGAGGAAGAGGACATACACGTAGAAGTAATCAGGTAGCTTTACAGCTTCCTGAATCACTTATACAGGTAAGCTGACAGCACAATAAAAATATAAACAAACTCTTGACTGCTATAGTGGCTGTGAGTTTGTCTATATACCACAATAGTTGCAGTGGCAGCAGTGAAAGTTAAGGTGACCTTGTCACAAGAGTAGTATGGGACTGCCATTGATGGCCATCTTTAAAAAAAAAAAAAAAGGTTGTTGGCTGTATATGCCAGGCATCGGTTTTCTATGTTACAGACCTAGAACATGCATGCTTTAAATGAGTCCCAGGAAAGTGTCATATTTATCTCAAAAATTGTTTCAGGTTAATGACTCAGGAAGCCAAGGCTCAAAGTCATTTCAAAAGAAATTGTTAGCGAAGACTGCTTCTATGATTTTTGAAGACAAGCTTTCTTTAAACCACAGGGTTGTGAAAGCAGGGGTACAGCATGTAAATTTCAATGCCACTAGAGATGAAAATAACAAAAAACGATCACATATTGTAATTTGGCATATCTTAATTTCTTTTTCTTACTTTGTATTTCTGGGTTTTTGATCATTAGTAGGAGACCCCATCGCAGAGTGGTGGATGTCGTCTCCATTCCAGCAACAAAAAGGTTGCTCACCAGCATGCCTAAGTTGTCATTGTGGAAGTACAAAGTAGATTCTGGCTTCCCCTACACATAAAAAATGGGGGATGAAATATGCATTAAAAATCAATATCCTGCCCTACAAAGTCAATATTTCATCACATCTCACTGTTCTAGTCAGGGCTGTAGTTACCATAAAACCCTCCTTGGCCAGTGCCTGGATCGGCAGGATTAGAGGGGACATCAAAAAGCCTTAACACTAAAAAATTATAATGACTTTTCTTATTTACATGTGCACTTGTAGACATTTGTGGTTAAATTCAGGAAAATTATTTGAAGGGAAAGATGTGTAGAGGATGATGAAAGGAGTCAAAGTCTCTTTGGAGTTATGGAAAATTAAAAGGTTTAAGTTAATAGCAGAAAATATCAAGATTACATTTTCTGCAAAAATAAAAAGCATGTTAAAACAGAAAATATGAGTGTTCGTATCGTGCTTAAATGAAGATCACAAAATGAAGGTAAAAAGAAAACAAATAAAAAATAAAAAAAACAAAAGACATTGGGTGTTAGGATGAATTAGAAAGCAACAAAGGGAATATATCATTCAACCCCGAAGGGGCTGCTGAGAATGACCCAGGTCCCACTTGTTAGTACAAAAGCTGCCTGACACACAACTGTCATAGTTCCAACCACACGCCGATAAACACAGGGTCAGTTTAGGACAGGGGTCTCCAATCTTTCTAAGCAAAGGGCCAATTTACTGTCCTTCAGACTTTAGGGGGCTGAACCATGGCCAGTGGAAGTAGAAAATGCCCCAGCATCAATGCCCCTTCATTGGTTTTAATTGGAGGAATAGTGCCCCATTGTTTTATATCAATGAGAAGAACAGTGCTTCATCATTGATGTCAGTTGTTGGAATAATGCCCCAAGGGCCAGATAAAGGCAAGTGAACTGCCATATATGGTCACTGGGCCACAATTTGGAGACCACTGGTCTAGGGGATGTCCTTTTGTGGATGGAGGGATAAGGGTGTCGGATATTCAAAACGTTAGAAGAAATTAGCAGGAAGACAAACTTTAGACAAAAATCTTCTTGTAACAGCCTTTGCTGGAGGTAAGAGGAAATGGCCAGCTAATTTTGAACTCTAGCAGTCCTTGCCCTTACAGCAACTTCTGTCAATTTCTTCCCCAAGCACAAGTATACCTGGGATCCACAATCAAAGTCTTACTTAGAAAGTCCAAAGACAGCTGTAACCAACTCAGCCTCAATGCAACACTTTCAAAACAGGAAGAATAGGATCCTAATCCTGACTGGCCTCCACAGGTGATACCGTACAGCAAATGTCCCTTAATCTGGTGACCTTCTGATTACCTTCATTTATCTTCTCTCCAGTCACCATCTGGGTACCTCCCCATAGGGATTGGCTGAGGTCAGATAAATATTCATAACTTCAGTGTCTGACTTTCGTAGCTCTTTATGAAAGGTTTTTCCAGAGGCAGGCAGGAACAATCAATCACCAAGCTTAGTGAAACCTGACCAGACCAAAAAAAACTGATTGCTACTTCACTGAGTACAGCAGAGCCAAATCTAAACTTAGCCTGACTAGGATAGGGAGCTACAGGAAAAATCATTTACATGTAAAATGTTTAAATTGCAATTAGTTATCATCTTGTGGCTGAAATGATTGTTTTCTTAGAGTGACTATCAAAAATTAACTTTTAAGGCCAAAGATGTATATATGCCCATTATCTAAGAAAAATATTACTCAGCATAATGCCCCATGCTGAGGTTACATTTAAAAATATCCCCACTGAGAACTGGTGGTCAGCACCTGTGTAGGCCGCTAGCTATGTTCCCGTGCTGTGCAGTCAGATACAACCAATCATCAAGGTTCTCAGTCATGTGATCACTATTAATCCTCATAGAGAAATCGTGAAAGGGATAAAAGAAACAGTTAACAGTAATTGACAAAACAAGACTTGTACCTCTTGCTGTTTTGCCAGAAACACATCGATAAGGTTCCTTTGGTCATTTATGTCCAGTGTTTTCTTCTGTTTAGTAAATACCTCCCTTATAAAAGCTTGCATGACTTCAAAGTTTTGAAAGACTTTTTGATGGCTGCCAGGGAATAAGCCTATCAGTCTTGGAAACATGTTATAAAGCTTAAGGGAAGAAAAAAAACATTTTATCTTAAAATGCAACTCATGTAATTGTATAGTACTATCAATTATTATGTTTAAAGTGGATGTAAACCCTCACATATACTAGACATGTGCACACTGAAATATTTTGTTTTGGAATTTCGTTTTCGTCCAAAAAATACATTTATTTAGTTACTCCCAAAATTCGTTTAGTTTGTTTAGTTAAAAAAATGCATTCGTCCGAAAATCCAAAATAATTAAGGTCGGATCTGTCATTGAAGGCTTATGGTGTCTGTCCAATGTTCTAAAAAGATTTGACGGAGCAGCTAAATTGTATGACGCCGCAATCATACATTTCCGGTCGAATGTTCTGCCTACAAGCTATAGTAGAATTCTAATGTTGTATGACACTAGTAATAATTATATTTATTAATTATTATTACTAGTCAACCAACATTAGAATTCTATAGCCTATGGGCGGAGAATTTGACCATTAATGTGCGCTCGCGGCGACTGCTTCGTCGAATCTTCATGTTGAATCTTTTCTCTCTATGTCGAATAATCTTGGACTAATAGAGTTAGGTTAGGCACGTTCAACCTTTTTTGCTATTGTATCTATAATGTCGAATCTTTTCTATCTATGTCACATCTTTTCTCTCTATGTAGAATTATCTTAAACTAATAGAGCTAAGGTTAGGCACATTCGACCACAGGTTCGATGGACACAGATCGCTATTGTCAGCATCATGTAGAATCTCCTATCTATATCGAACTGCTGTCACAACGAAAACGAAAATAAAGCATTTTTTTATGTCGGATCTTTCGGTCTTCGGATTCTGCACGTTCGTTATCGTTTGTTAAAACGATAACGAAAATACCCAAAATTCGGATGAAAATGCATTCGGACGAAAACGAATGCACATGTCTAACATATACCCAGTGAATTGAACAGCCTCGGGTGATACACAGAGATGAAACAAATCTCCCTACATAAGTTTTACATGCATATCTGCTGTCTTCAGCTTTATATATATTCTTTAGAAAGTGCACATCGTAGGGGGGCAGGGTGACCGGGCTCCAAAATGGACGCTTAGCATAGGAGCTCTGCTTGTCCGCCGGAGATAATTCATTGCCATCTGAGCCCACCAGCACATCCACGGCTCTAAACACAGCCATCAGACCGCTGCACACCTCAGGGATGCCGAGGCGCAGAAAGAACCCACAGAAGCCGCACAAACTCTCAAACTTCTTCATGGCAGCCCCGTGCGGGCTACAACAGGCGGCTCCTGAGAACAACGGCCTAATAACAAGGCCGCGGAGCACAACAGCAGCCATGGGATGCCTTTCAGCTCATCCTCCCAAGCCAAACTGCATAGTGAGTCTTCCTCTGGGACGTCCAGCCATTCCACGATGAGCAAAATCAAAGCCAAGAAGGGACTCACCAGCTAGGCCGCAGCCTGACCCAGAGATGGAGGTAAGCGGGCTAAAAAACCTTGACACAGCCCAAGATGCACAGGATGAAGATCCCATAGCTGACTTCCTCACATCAGACAGACGCATATATGACACAATACTGAAAAATATGCTAATGTACCTGCGATCCTCCTTACAAACAGATATGATCAGAGGAATCTACAAGTGCACAAGGGAGGTAAAAGCCATAGGTCATAGCTGGAACATGTTGAAAAGAAGATGGAGTAATACACATCTTCATACAACATAATGGTGGAGGCTCACACAGCACAGGGTGAGGACATAACATGGCTAAAAGACAAGATTGCATACCTACATTACAGATCTAGAAGAAATAATATCAAACTAAGGGGTATTCCAGAGTCTGTCCTACCAAATCAGCTCCTCCAATATGCCCACACCCTGTTCTCCACCTTAACTAGAGGGGTCTCTGCTTATAGGAATAGGTATTATTTCCTAATATCCATAGATCACGAAAATTTAAATAGTGAAAAACGTCAGAAAATCGCATAGATTAAAATAAAGAATATGCATAGATGTAGTGACTCAAGATTAATTATGTAGATCCAATCAATGCTATAGATATAGGAATAAATACTGGTGTATAAGTTAATTAAAAAAGTAATAACAACCAATTTTACATATGTTAAAGATGTGTAAAAATTCAATATAGCCAAAGTGCTCGTGCTCTTGTGCCTTAAAACTCAAAATTAAACTCATACATATGTTAAAGTGCAACAATGAGATAATAAATGAAAACGAACAAGTCATAAATCAAGTGAAAAATAGAAACCAAGTGAGGTAAACAAAGAAAACAAAATGGTCGCCTGATCCTTGTATTGCGACCCTGTGCGACAGTGCGACTATATTGTGAATAATCACGTATGTGAATAAACCCACTCTGATCATTAGTGTCCAGAGTAAAATTAATAATTCAAGTGTCCAAAGAAAAAAATAGTGTTCAAAAAGCCAGTGTTTAAACGCAATCACTCCAATGGCAGTGGGGTGTTATTTGCAGATCAGACACTCTATATCTTCTTCATGCAGCATGCACTAGTGTAGGCAATGGCCCCTTACCTAGCGGTGCTAGGTCAACCGCATATAAGTTGTTAACTCTCGAGGTCCTGGGTCTCTCCTGTGTCCCTGTGTCCAGACTTGCTGACTCTACAGGATCCTATAGGGGGCTGGGATATGTCTAGCTGAGGTCCTGGGACAGTGCCGCTCCTAGCTCCTCCTCCACATCATATCTCCATTATATGTAAGATATAGGATAAAGTACCCAGATAGTGAAGTATGTTTTTATAGGTCACTTTATTCACATAAACCATATACAAGGTACTCACATTAGCAGTTGTTCTTATAAAGCATGGTATCCTACGAGCAGCGGACTCGTAATGCATTCAGCAAGGAAGGTAAAATGAAACAAGCCTATTCCGTCCCACCTCACTTTGTTTACCTCACTTGGTTTCTATTTTTCACTTGATTTATGACTTGTTCGTTTTCATTTATTATCTCATTGTTGCACTTTAACATATGTATGAGTTTAATTTTGAGTTTTAAGGCACAAGAGCACGAGCACTTTGGCTATATTGAATTTTTACACATCTTTAACATATGTAAAATTGGTTGTTATTACTTTTTTAATTAACTTATACACCAGTATTTATTCCTATATCTATAGCATTGATTGGATCTACATAATTAATCTTGAGTCACTACATCTATGCATATTCTTTATTTTAACCTATGCGATTTTCTGACGTTTTTCACTATTTAAATTTTCGTGATCTATGGATATTAGGAAATAATACCTATTCCTATAAGCAGAGACCCCTCTGGTTAGCGCAGCACCACCCCCCTCTCTCTTGTACCATTTTGTTTTGGGCTGGTGTTTGAGCCCTTGTTTTCGGTGCATGCAGCTTTCCAATAAGAGAAGTTGCATATAGTCTCAAAAAATCGATTAGTAGACCGACTTTCCCAATTGGTAGCGCAGGAATAACCCCCGTTTTTACTTACTGTTCTCCACCTTGGTACCAACGCTGACAGCACAGGACCTCATAGTGGACAGAATTCACAGGGTCCCTAAACCCTTCTCTCTCCCAGAGGAGACTCCAAAGGGATGTCCTTTTAAGATGTCCTTTTAAGGGTTCATTATTACCACGTAAAGGAACAAATCCTACAAGCATCACAAAGACCAGACAACATCCCTCCACAATACACCACTATAGGGCTACTCCCTGATCTCTCCAGGCATACACTACAAGGCCACCGCAACTTGGCAACCATTACTAAAGCATTAAGGAACCACAAAGTCCTCCACAAATGGAAATATGCAACACTATCCATCACACACAACAGCTCAACGACGTCAGTAACAAGCTGGAGGAAGGGATCACAGCCTTACGACATTGGGGCATACTCCCTGACCAAATCTCATACCAATCATTCCCAGCAAGACCACATCCAGTCCAAAATGCGTGGCAAGTAGTATCACACAAGCGCTCTAACAAGAAAAACAATGGTGGAAGCTCGTAAGTAAGCAACACAGCTAATCAAGATCATCTCCGGTTTTAGGAGCTTACCGTTCTTATCTCCTTTTTTCCCTCCAAATACCAACATAGATTTATCTGCCCAAGGATCAGTTGTAAGATCCATTTCTTATGTTGTCTACTTTCTTTGCTTTTTGTTATCTGTTTGATACACGCAGCCATATCAGAAGCAATTTATACCCATCTGATAATGAAAATAAGCTTCACATAACCTCTCCACATCACACCGAGTCATACCAGAGAAGATCATGTGCACGCAGTGAGTACCTACACCACATAATTATATGACAAAACGCACCTCACCTGCAATGACCATCACCTGCCTTTCAATTGACGCTCGGAGCCTAAACCACCCCCCTAAAAGATTTTCCATGTGGAAAGAAGCCTTCAAGCAGAGGGAGGACATCCTCTGTGTGCAAGAAACTCTTCCAACTTACCAAAACCCAGATTTGCACACACAGGGACTACCCAAATGTATTTTTGGCTTGTACACCCAACCACAAAAATGGAGGGGTTGCACCTAGCCATAAAAAACTCCCTCTCCTTTTAACTCAAGGAAACCCTATTAGATGAAGGGGCAGATACATCATCATAACTGGGGATTTAAACTTCAAACCGTATACACTGGTAACACTATATGCTCCAAACTCTCACCAACTCCACTTTATCAGGAAAGTACTAAAAAAAAAAAAAAACTTTATGAAACATGGAAACCTCCTGGTATGCGGTGACTTTAACCTAACCTCGGATCCAAAAATGGACACCACTACAAGCAAACCCAACGGCACGACATCCCTGCAAATATTACTCCATACAGAGGAACTGTTTGATACATGGAGATGCCTTCATGCTAATGAGAAGGACTACACCTTTTTCTCACATAGACACTGTTCATACGTATCGACCTGTTTTTGACAGACAAGTGACAATTACTAAATGTCCAAATACATGACATTACGTGGTTGGACCACGCTGCAATATCAATGTGTCGCTTAGAGAGTGGGGTGTCTCATCTTCCTCCCCTATCTGGCGCTGCAACACTAAATTATTACAAGAACCCTGAACCTACACAAAAATCTCTCAGCATCTCCAGGAATTCTTCCTGACTAATGATAGATCAGTAACTGACCCATATATCTTATGTAATGCATATAAGGCCATCATGAGGGGCATATTCATACAATTAGGGGCCAGAGAAAAAAAATGCTACACGTCAAAACATAAGACATTGATATCTGAAATCTATACTGAAATCTATACTATAGAAACTCAAAACCAAAAAATCACCTACAGCCACATTAACTAACACACTTTCCAAACTCAGAGAAAATATGAGAGAACATCTCTTACAACAAATTTGACAAACATCTCAGATGCCTGAAACTAAACTACTATGCTAATACTAACAGGACAGGCAAATATTTAGCCAACAGACTGAAAGCAGCATGCACAAACTCCAGAATAGCATAATTGAAACATCTTACCCAACACTACAAGATCACCAATCCACAAGACATAGCAAATCAATTTGCCAAATACTATGGAGCATTATACAGTATAACCTACACAAAGATACCTCCACGCCACAACCAAATACAGAGAAAATACAAAAATTCCTACAAGGAATAAAACATAATTGAAAGCATAATTGAAACATCTTACCCAACACTACAAGATCACCAATCCACAAGACATAGCAAATCAATTTGCCAAATACTATGGAGCATTATACAGTATAACCTACACAAAGATACCTCCACGCCACAACCAAATACAGAGAAAATACAAAAATTCCTACAAGGAATAAAACTTCCTTCTCTTTCAAAAACTAACCTAGCTGAGTTAAATGCCCCTTTACTACCATAGAAATAGAAACAGTTATAGACACACTACCTAATGGTAAATCACCAGGACCGGACGGTTTCTCCAACGAAAATTATAAAACATTCAAAAACATACTAACACCTTACCTACGTTCAGTATTTACACAAGCTGCAGATTCCTCAACCTTCTCCCAAGAGATGCTGAGAGCACATATAGTAACTTTACCCAAACCAGGAAAAGACCCAAACACACCAGCCAACTTCAGACCAATATCCTTTTTGAATCCAAATTTCAAAATATATGCAAAAATTCTGGCCAAAAGGCTAATAAATATCATTCCTTCCATTATTCAACATGACCAGATGGGTTTTGTGAAGGGGAGACAAACCTCAGAGGCCACTAGAAAAATTATAACGTTATTTATCGAGCTAAAAAAACGTCCTCTTTGCTGTTGTCTTTAGACGCAGAGAAGGCGTTCGACAGGGTCCATTGGACCTACATGGAAATGATGATAACCAAGTTTGAATTCCAGGGATCTATACTAAAGGCTATCCTAGCATTGTACTCCTGCGCATCAGCACAGGTGTATTCTTCAGACTTTCTATCCTCACCCTTTAACATAACTAATGGGACCCGTCAGGGATGCCCCCTATCACTGACCATCTTTAACCTAATAATAGAGCCCCTGGCAGAATCCATTAGGTCACATTCTTCAATCACAGGTTTCCAGTTTGGTTCTAGCATGCACACTATCAATTTGTTTGCGGAGAAAATATTACTACTACTAACCAATCCGCTCACTTCACTAGAACAGGCCCACAAATTCTTAACATATTTCGGGGATGTCTCATACTACAAAGTAAATTTCGCCAAATCTTTAACCTTAAGCCTGGGCTTAAGACACCCATCCAAAACATATTACAAACCAAGCTCCCATACACATGGAGTAAAAAAGGCATCACCTACCTAGGAATCACGTTCACAAATACAACCTCCTCACTTGCTAAGGCAAATATTAAACCGCTAACGACCAAACTGGAATCCCAATTAAAGGAAATGTAAAGAAAAAAAACTATCATGGCTAAGCAAAATAGCAGCCTTCAAAATGTCAATTCTGTCACAAATTGTATACGTATTTCGAACATTACCAACCCATATACCTTAGGAAAACAAATAGTGTAGCGCTCTGTGAAATGAAGGGATAAACTTAACGTGATACAAGTGAATATGGGTGATAAACCCCAATACTCTCAATATTAAAATGAGAATAAAAAGCTTAAACAATATGTGATAATCTGTGCATACACTGTGTAACACTATTCACAAAAAGTTCAAAGACTTAATTTTGATATCCAGACAGTGAACATGGATGTATGACTGAAGTGAGGGGAACCACCACCGATAAAAGGGAGGCTTACCAAAGTGTTTGAACCCAAAAGAACATACGTTCTATTAGTCAAACAGACTTGTGTTGTATGGACAACCAATGTGGATGGACACTCAGAATCTCCAAATCACTGGACCAGGAACGCCTGACTATCAACAAGATGGAGAGTGTATCCTTACAGGATTGTTTTGTGGGAGACGGTGGTCAGATATCCATGCATGTAGTGAAGGAAGTTATAAGATCGGAGAACAGAAAGGGCCACATAGCTCAATTCCGTTTAAAATAGAATTTTAATGTAGCTAGAACACCTAAATTTAGTAGGTCAAATAAGCGCTTTAAAAACAAATGGCGGCAGTGGATCCTTCCCAACGTGTTTTGTCTCCTAGGACATCGTTTGGGGTGTCCCTCCACTCCATCCCTCCAGGTATATATATAAAAAACATGACCCCAATCATGAGAACAAAGCCCCCAACGTGTTCCCAACTCTTCCAAAGGTTACTTCCTGTTTTGCCCAAGATATCGAACAGGCGTGCATTCCACGCCTCAGTCTGGAAACGGGTGTTGCGTTGCATGCCTCCATATGGCCACACTTTTGGCTTGAATGTGGAGTGGGACATCAACTCTTTTATCAACAAAGCATAGAAGCATTTTGATGCTTTTTGGGCTTAAGGCCTCCATTTAACTGTTCATACGCTTCTCTTTATTTTTGTTCTATTTTTGTTCTTTTTTGTTTTACTTTGTTTCATATTGCTGTATTCCGTTTAGGTCGTATGTTTGTGTACATGACCCTACATGAGAGTCCACCTCACAAGTGTATATACAAATATGTTCTTTATTTTTAATACTTTTGTTCTCCCCCTTTTTAGATTTTGAAGGAAGATCTTAAGCCCCGTACACATGGGCTGAATGTCAGGAGACATTGGTCTGTTCAATAAAAACCGGCCAACATTCGGCCTGAGCGGCTCCCAATCAGTGCTCTGCACCAAACCTTTCAATAGGAACCTAGCTCCTGGGAGAACCACCAATAACTGACAAAAAAAACAAGCACTATGCCATCAAATGGGTCCCCAGTTTTTGCACAATTCAAACTCTTTCACAGATTCCCAAAGACCCCCTAACTCACTAAGCTGCTGTGACAATTATCCTTCCCACCAACCCCAACTTTTAGCCATTATAAGAAAATTAAATGAGGGAGATTGGGTGTAAAAAAAAAAAACCTACTTCACCTGCAACTTCTGGGCCAAAGTCACAGAAGTTGCTATAGAATTTACTCTTGTGGTTCCTCGCTGTTCATCTAACCTTCAACCACCAATCATATAACCTCACATTTTAACACTTTCCTGACACTTCTCTCCTCTTAGTAATGCAAACCATTCAACTATTTTTCTTCTGTTGGTCTTGCTCTACTGTGCTATATCTTATGATAGAAATTATTTTCTTAAATTATTAACATTGTCATTTAGGTAAGTGTGGCAGTGCTATGCCTTGCCATGGTGATAAACAAGTTTATGACCCAGAATTCTTATCCAGGCAGGTTTAGGGACTCCATGGGGCTTGTCATTCAGAGGAAACTGGCTTTTCAGTTTCCTCATCAGTTGGTAAAACCCAATTTGAGACCTGGAGCCCAGAGATTTTGTAGGGATATGGGAGGGATGAAATCTTCAATCCTGGGTCTGTGTTTTGTGAAGCACAAGTGGGAGAAGAGACAAGTGGGAGTCAGAGCAGCAAAGGGCTGCTAGCTGTATGGACAAAGCATTTGTGAGAGAATGGTTCCTAGAACACAGACAAGGGCCTCAAGTGAAGGGGCCAGAGCCACAGTAATGTATATGTAAGCCAGGAGGCAGATAATCCAATGTTTTGTATATCCCTGTGGGGAAACACATTGATTCTGATTTTTGAAACTTTGTTTGAACTTTCTTTTAATAAATTTGGACAAGAAAGAGTTGTTAAAGTTCTACCAATTGAAGTGAGGTCTCACATAAGTTACATTGTTTGAACATCTCTGACTGATATTTCCCTAATATTTGGCACTGCAATAATATAATCTAGGAACACTTTTACCTTTAAGGATCACACCACTCTGGTGTACCAACCACAGTGCCAGCTCCTAGGTGTGACCTGGATGACAGCACTCCAGGGGCAAGGCTTAACTGCAACCAGATGATATCACTTCAGGGGTCGGGTTTAGTAGCATCCTCAATGATGTCACTTCCATGGGGTGGGGTTCTGCCTTTGTGTCCACCATTACTCTGTTTAGTTGCGGTGTATGGTGCTAGGATATGAAGTGATAGGTAGTAGTCTAATAGTTTCAACATTTCAGAATGCCCTCCTATGCTTATAGCTACCCTAATCATTTAAGTATAAAACTTACTGGCACTTACTCTGATCATAATACTTCCAAAGCTCCTGATATTTTCATTAATTATGCTCATCAGCTTCAGTATTGTTGGATCACCATATTCAAATCTGTCACCCAGTAAAATAGACACAATTATGTTGGCTACTGCAGCATTGACGATGGTCATATTTTCGAACGGTTCCCCTAAAATTGAAAACAAAGGTTTAAAATATCCAGGTTGAAGAAAAATCCAGACAATTTTTTATCTTTTTAAAACCAACAACATTGTATTGGGGTAGTGGCCAAGAAACCCCATCCTGGCTAATTGACCTTAGGATTTGTATGTGGAAATGCCTGACAAAAACCATCTTCTGTGGTTTTATTTTTCCTCACTCTATTATACAAAAAAATACAATCTGCTTTATTACTCTCTGCCTGATGGAAACCCTTCAGGTCTGTTGCTGTTTGATTAATTTAAGCTGTGATTTGTGTGTGTCCTGCGAAAAGGCAGGTCCTATAATGTGTGATCATGCCACCTGTCTGCGCCCGGGTCACAGACAAACAGTCCTCCTCTCTGGCTCACCCCTCTCTCCCCTTCACTCTAGTCCTCCCATACAACTTAGGCTATTCTCCCATGGTAACTATGTAATTAATTTCATAGTGGCGCAACAGGAAGCAAAAGAAAATCTCCCCAGTGGGGGAAGAGACATCAGTAAAGCTTCACAGATTAGGGCTGGGACTTTACTTGGGGTACAACGAACAAGTAACTATACTAGTTTCTAAAATATTATATGGCTTATTCCAGTACAAACTCACCTTTGTAGGATTTTAATTCCTGTATTAAACATTGTGCTTCCTCGTTAATTTTGTTTTCTATAGATCTCCTTCCCATTCCAAAATCCCGTAATGTTGAAAGTGTAAACCTTCTCATTACCTTCCAGTTCTCTCCATGAGCAAATATTATACCTTAAAAAAAATTATATATTTAATGATTTATCCAGGCTAAGCACCTTTTAGTTATCTTGAATGAATTACTTTAAAAGTCATTAATTAATCCTGATTCTAACTCCTGTTTCTGGGTGGGAAAACCACTGATTCAAAGGTGTGATGCCACTGGTTCCCTGCAGCCCATTATATAGTAAGTGTTCACTTACTATAGGCAGGCACTGATGTAGACACCCTAAGAAGGACCCAAACCAGGAAGTAAACAGAAGAATTTAAGATTGGGCTTACTTCCTTATACCATAAATAAGAGAAGGGTTAGGTGACACTCAAGGTTCTCATCCATACAATTTGAGGGGCTTCAAGTTGCATGATTGGTACAAAGGAAACTTTCAGTCTCTTCTGAGATTAGTAAGTCCTAGTATGGGTCCAGGAGCGTGAAGGCTTTGTAGAAACTTGGGAGGGATGTAGCCCCCAACCCTGGGTCAATGTTTTGCCAGTAGTCAGCATCCTGATCGTTCAAATGTGCACAGCCCTTTTGAGTTAAAGTGTTACTAAACCCAGTAATATGAAAACAAAATAGTTCATCTGGACCCCCACCCCCGCAGTGCCCACAGCTTATAAATCTTTTTGGCTCTTCTGTATACCACATTCACGTGATAAACTGCAGGGTCCGCCCTAGTGCTGAGTGTTCAGGTAGGAGGAGATTTCTACTACAGCCTGTGTGTTCATGCTGTTATGGGAGGCGGATCATCCATGAATCAAAATGTGACATCCCACCTACTGTTCTTTTAAAATCCTCTGTAGAAGAGAAGTGTATTGGAAGTATGTGAGAGTATGTGCAGGAACCTGAATTAGGTGTCACAAGTTAGCCTGCAGTTAGCTGCTTGTGTATTCTTACCTCCTTGCTGCATTGCTTCTCTACCCCGAATTAATTTCACATCTGTGGTTTGGCTGTGCTCACCTATGGGCATCACCTGCTATTCTGTGGACCTTTATTTCCTTTCCTTTGATTACTTCCTGGCCTGCCTCCTAGTTTGCTTGCCTATATAAGACATGCTCAGTGTAACCCACATTGAATGAGCAACTTCACAGTTCTCTTTTGCTTGTCTTGTGTCTGACTATTCAGGTACGTACCCCGGCTTAGTTTACCATCTGTGCTTGTTCGCTAGCTGCCCTGACCTCGGCTTGTCTCCTAGATTTCCTTTTGTCTGCTGCTTGTACTCTGCACAGGCAAGTGGTCTCCGCATCCTCAGCTGGGCGTACCGGGGGCCGCAACCTAGTTCCAGCTTACTGCAAGTCCATCTCCACCATCAGAGGCTCTGGTGAAGAAGCAGGCTGGGACTCAGACGCCACACCCTGGGGAACCCCGAGCTGGCGGCAATCTACAAGGGCTCACTATCACAGACGCTTGACATTAGGGTTAGGAAAAATGCTCTTAGTAGATTGGCAAACAGTAATGAAAACCTGACAGAGGCTAAACCCCATCTGAATACTATCCAAAAGGAAATCAAAAGTTTTGGCTGGAGTGGAGTTTTTTTTAAATATTTATTTAACATAATTTAGAATTTTCCATTAGGATATAAACTGAATGGAGCTCTTTCTAATATGTAACATGAACCATCTGCTTATTTTAAAACTGTAGGGCTTTTTCATAGAACATTCTGTGATTTACCATTTCCTTTGGATGTTCTAGCAGACATTGCAGTATATGGTCTTTCATAAAATTCCTCGGCATGGTTGATAAGTGCATCTTTAACGGTGTCATAACCACATAGGACAACCATTTTCTCTATACCCAGCTGGATGCTAAACACGGAGCCATACTCCTCAGACAGCTATAAAAACAATGCAACAAAAATTATCATATATTGATAAACATCATGGAAACTATGACATGCATGCTGATAGGTACCTACAGGGAGATTTTAGGTCTTCTTTGAGATGCGTACCTACATGACCAACAGTCCTTAGATTAGATTACCCTTAGATTAGATGCGATCTAATATAATCACTTTAAAGAAGTTTATAGAATTGAAGCCTTATTTAAAATTGCCATGTACTTTACAGTATTTGCTTTTGGTTACTTTTTATGTCTAATCCAAGCAATCGTTTTTAGTGCCAGTGTCTTCATACCGTCTCAGTTAGGATGGTCAAAAAATTTAAAACAGTAAAATGGAATGCATGTGTCTAGAATTTTTGCTTGTATGTGCTCTGTATCATTACCTTTTTCTACAGTTGTCCATTAAACCATATAAGCATACTTTTCAGCTACTTTCACACTGGGGCATTGCCATCGTTGGCGGTAAGGCGTTGCTCATTTTAGCAGCGCTTTACTGCTCTTAAAGCAGCACTTTTCGGGAAGTAGCTGGGTGCTTTTAACCCCCAAGAAGGGGTTAAAAGGGGGGTTAAAAGCACCGTGATGAGGCGCTTCCTAAGCACTTTTCAGGCTGCCCATGCATTCCAATAGGCAGGGGTGGTGTGGGAGTGGTGTATACACCACTCCCACACCACCAAAAGATGCTACTTGCAGGACTTCTTTTCCCATCCTGCAAGTGCACCTCCCCAGTGTGAAAGTGCTCTGGGTTTTACACTGGGGTGGCTGGAGAGGCAGTTTTCAGGCGCTTTACAGGCACTATTGCTAGCGCCAAAACGCCTGAAAACTGCCTCAGTGTGAAAGGGGACTGCATGGCTCCCATGCACTAAGGAATTCCCTTATTGTCTAAATGAAATTTATATTTTTGTAATGCATTCTTATGCAAAGTGTTTCATGTTGCTCCTAGCCTACTTCCAGCTTGTTTTACTTTCTAGAGTAGAAGGTAGTATAGATCATCCATAACAGCTATTACCTTTTGTAACACTTGACACACCCTTTTAGATTGTAAGCCCTATGACAGACCTAGACTTTGAGAGAGACTTTGAGGGGACTGTATGCTAGCCTCTTGCCGATCGATCGTGGGCCCTTGCATTTGGGGAAAGGTGCTCTTTGTGAGCTGTATGCCTGGGGACCCTTGAGGTGGTATTACTGTGGATTCGGGTCCTCGTCCCCCAGGACACACAGACTCTGGGGACCCTGGATTTGCCATATTGGAATAGTGACCGATTCATACCTTGCTAATGTCATCAATTCCAGCTACCTGTCTGTTGTCTGCTAAAATGTGTATTGTAAATAAGTCTCTAGTATGGGATCTAAGAGTCATTAGATCTCATTGTTGTTTGTGTTTAATTAACTCTGCTATTGTGATAATGTTGATTGGATTTTCTGAACTACAAGACAGCCAGTCTGGCCTAAAGGTCATGTCTGAGTCATCTAGGCTGTCTAAAGGGATTAGTTAATTAGCTCATGTTAATTAGGTTAATTAGGTTACAGCTGTATTGTTAGAGTAATATGAGTCGGAGGTATGCACCTCCACTTTTAGTGTATAAAAGAGCCTGTATATTGCAATAAAAGAGATTCCTGTTTGAACTTACATACAGTCTGCCTGGTGTTTGTTCTGAGCTATTACTACTGGGTTAGAATGGCACATAGCTGAAGTTCTAATCCCGGAGCATTGGATGATCGAACCATCACACGTTGCAATCTGATTCTATAGCTGCAGAGGAGTGTCGGGAGAGTGGAACCGAGCGAGCAAGCTGCTCGTTACAAGCCCTAATGAGAAGGGCTCCCTGGGCCCTCCTGTGTTAATTAGTATTATAACTGTACTTCCTGCCTCCATTTTGTAAAGAGCTACACAAACTGTTGGCACTGTAAAATTCCTGTATAATAATAACAATACTACTACTACTAATATTACCTGAACAGGAAAAATGCCTAAAATCGACTGGTGTTGATACCCAACCCTCTGCTCCATCACCCCATTTTTTTTGCAGCAGGTAATGGATGTTAAGGAAGAGGCACAGGCAATTGACGTTCATTTGGGTTTTGTGTGGGGCATAGAGCCCAATATACTAGAAATATAAGAGGGCCTTTAAGTTGGAAGACCTAGTGTGATCAAAGCATTTTAAGTGATTCTACTGTTCTGTCAATTCAGTGATTACCTGGCCATCAAACAATATATACCTATAGTAGGTATTAACCATTTTTGTATACCATAGTCCTTTTACTGGAGCTTTGGTCACTGATCTATTGTGCCATTTACTGTACAATGGCCATAGTACTCCGTGTTTAACACTACTTATCTGGATTAGAATTCATCTAGTTTATGTGTCATTTCTAGTATTGTCACTTGCTTTCACCACACTTCATATTTTTGCATTAGTGTTATTAACATCACATTTTACATAACCAAATGTGTAATTTGTTTACTGGTCTTTTAATAAGTTGAATTTTGTTTATAAAGAACAGCAGAATATGTTTTATTACCTTCATAAAGGCATAGTGAGGTTTTTGTAAGTCAATCATATGCAAGCTTCCAATGAATGGTAGAGGCTTCGGCCCTGGAGGGAAGTTTTTGTACTTTTGTTTTTTTTGGTCATTATAGGTTTTGACCAAAAACAAGATGACTATGATGTACAGAAGAATTGTCACAGGATCCATGACAAATATGTCTTCAAGTCTAGAGGGAATGGGAAAACAGAGAGTTAACAAGAAGCACTGCTCGTTGTAATAGACAATATCAGTTTGCTTGTTTGTTTGTTCAAGTCCACTTTTACCAAAAAAAATTTCTGGTAAGGATAAAGCGGTGAAAAGTTTCATATTTCATATTTTTAATACTGGTAAATAACAAGGGGTAATATCCTCACTCAAAACAGTAGGGTACATAAGAAATAACAGCAGCCAGCATAAATATTATGATTAAAATATAGCATAAATAGTCCATTCGCAGCGCTAAAAAGTAGGAAGTAGATGAAGGACAAGCGGTGAACAGAGGTGAACGAAGGAGTCAAGACCCTCACACCAACTTCATTGAGGGTCAGAAACCTGACAAAGGCAGCAAACCTTCCCTGCACTATCCGAAACTAAAATTGGGACTTGAGTTTACCTTCATATCCAAGCAGCAAAACCTCTACGATGGGTCACAGACAGTATTAAAAATATGAAAAGTCCATATGCAGCGCTAATAAGTAGGAAGTAGATGAAGGACAAGCGGTGAACAGAGGTGAACGAAGGAGCCAAGACCCTCACACCAACTTCAGTGAATCACATCTACTCTCCTTACCAAAAAGACAGAAATAATCAGCATATAAGTGTATGGCACATCCAATATCTCCTATAGGCAGCATCATCCACTGTCACACAAAGATCAGCACAACAGACCCTAGGGCAAGGTATTCTCTGCAGCCTCCTCTCCCAGATGATAATTGACATCAGCTCCGATCACAGTCTGTGACCCATCGTAGAGGTTTTGCTGCCTGGATATAAACGTAAACTCAAGTCCCATTTTTAGTTTTGGATAGTGCTGGGAAGGTTTGCTGCCTTTGCCAGGTTTCTGTGAGGACATATAGTAATGGAATGCCGAGCAATAAAAAAAAAACACCTTTTTATAGTGGAGTGAGAAAGGGTCAGAACTTCCTGAAATCTTTTTATTGATCTCTGTGCCAGCTTATCACAGTGACAAATGCACCCCCATTTCTTGCACGGGTGTCACAGGAAACCTAATTCTTCCTTATTCTATACAAAACCAAGTTTCAAAATGTGACTGGAGTTAGGATTTAAATACTGTCTGTATCCACATTGAGGCGATTTAAATTCCTTATGTACTCTGTCTGACATCAGTCACCTGGACAGAAAACAAGGTGAAATCTGTCTAATAGGTACACAGACAGTCACTTACTTTAATTTATGACAGCTAACCAATAGACATGAAGTGTAGAGAGGTTCTAGTCTTTTTCCACTCTACCCTTAACTTTGGATCCCCGGTTAAAGTGTCTCCAGCTGTACAGAGCTGTAAAAAGGTTAGTTCTTAGGTTCTGTTATGGCTTGCCTGCTTGAAATGTGATTTTTACAATACACTCATTATTGAAGTCAGCTATAACGTGAGGCAATGCTTTTATAGACAGAAACTAAACATTTCCAAATCTAAATTCCCCTTTTCATGGCAGACTCAGTCCATCACATACTTTGGCATACAACTCCCTAGTTGACTGACCGACTTATATAGTCCAAACTACTGAGAGATATTCAACGTGATCTCCAACCATGGCATAAAGGCCTGCTTTCCTGGTTCGGCCTGGTCACCATAATAAAAATGAATATCCTTCCTCGCATTCTCTACGTTCTACAAACAATTCCTATCCAACTTCCCAAAGCATTTTTCGCTTCATATTGCAGAGCTTGTACGCTTTTCATATTGGGACACAAATGCCACAGACTCAGTTATGATCTACTCACACTGCCTAAACTAAAAGGTGGCATAGGCTTGCCAAATACACATAAGTACTACCTAGCATTCCATATGACAAGAATAGCTGGTTGAAATCTACATGGGAAAACAAAAGCTTGGGTCCAAATAGAAAATGCAGGATCACAAATTCCCCTGTAATTGATTGCCTTGCTACCTACCAAACATACCCTCAGAAGCCATAAAGACCACCCGACTGTAGGCCCATCCCTTCACTGCGTTCACCAAACTTACAAAACCATAGAATTGACTTTGACTGGCCCACTTATGCCGCGTACACACGAGCGGAATTTCCGACAGAAAGAGTCCGATGGGAGCTTTTCATCATATATTCTGATCGTGTGTATGCCCCGGACTTTTTCCGTCAAAAAAATTCAGACGGTCTTAGATAGAGAACATGTTCTACATTTTTCTGACGGAACTAATTACTATCGGTAAAACCGCTCGTCTATATGCTGTACCAAAACGACGCATGCTCTGAAGAAAGTACGAGACGGAAGCGCTCGGTCTGGTAAAACTAGCGTTCGTAATGGAGATAGCACATTCCTCACGCTGCAAATTCTGTGATCTTTTAATGCAGCGCATTCTTTTGTGCTTTATAATGCTAGAAGAATGAAGTTGTTTTGCTGCTCACATTCACACAGAGTTCTCACAAACTTATTTCTTTATTATTTCCCGTGATCTCATAAATAATCTTTTACTTTTTTAAAGCCAGGACTCTATAATAATTAGAATTATTTTTTATAGGCATCTTTTTTTATTTTATTTTTTTTTCATAAAGTAGTTTATTGAAGAAAATTAAGCATATATAAACATACATGAGTGCAGATAGGATCTGATATACATCAATCAATTAGTATCAAACTTAAAATCAAAGTCGTATCTAACATGTCCGTGAGTCATAGCTATGCATTCTGACAATTAAGCAAGCTGTCTTTAGATAAGAACTTCTGTGTGTTCTGGTAACTATGCCCACCTTTAGGTATCTTTTTGAAATCTGCAATTGTTTGATGAGTAGGGAAAGGAACAGAGTGGAGATAAGAAAAGAAAAGGTAAGAAAACTAGTGAAAGGGATAGGTGTTATGACCTATACGTCACAGTGACTTGAGGGAGTTATTTAGAGCTTATTGGGCTCTAACGTCTAATGTACTTTCTTAAGTTCAGTATAACAAAACGGTTCAGGCTATTACATGGTTATGTATTCGATCAAGTAATGGTAAGTATTGACCAGTTATTTAATCAAGTTTTCATAATCTTGGGAATATCTATATATGAACCAGGGAGACCAAGTTTCGTGATAACGTTCAACTTTTTCTTCTGACTGTGCCCGTGTGTCTTCCATTTCACAAATATATGAAATTTTGTGCAACCAGTCTTTCAGAGAAGGAACTATGGTTGATTTCCAGAACAGTGGAATGAGAGACTTGGCCGCATTTAGTAGGTGTCTGGTGAGAGAGTTTTTGTATCTTCTAAAGGTAAAATTTGTAATGTGAAGCAGGCAACATGCTGCGTTAAGTTTGAGCTTGGTCTCCGTGATTCGGTATATTACCTCTTTAACCCTGTTCCAGTACGGTGTTATTCGTTCACATTGCCACCAAATGTGCATTAGAGTTCCTTTCTCTTTGTTGCACCTCCAGCATGTGTCTGGCGACTGGGGGAACCATTTGTGAATCTTTGCTGGGGTTGCATACCAATGCGTGAGCATTTTATAAGCCGTCTCCTGCATTCTCGTGCTTAAGGAGCATTTATGCGCCATAATACAGGCTCTCTCCCATTGGATATCTGAAATTGTCATGTCAGGGCAGTCTGACCATCTCTCTCTGAGCCTATTATCTGTGGGTTTTTTCGAGTTTTGTAACCACTGGTAAGCGACTGATGTGGTCTTTTCAACCTGCTCTCCCTTTAGGCACACCGACTCCAACTCAGTAGGTTCTCTAGTGAAGTGTCTCTTACGGGTGACATTGTTAACGTAACTTCTGACCTGGAAGTACGACCACAAGGGAAGGGAAGGTATATTGTTGTCAGCCTTTAGATTAGTCAAATCTTTCATTATCTTGTTGTCGAAGCAATGGGAAGTCAGAAGTGGTAGTTTTTGATCAGAGGAGCGCAAGAGGCGGTTCCCCATTCCAGGTGGGAAGTCTGGGTTGTTTTGCAATGGGGTGAGAGGGCTGAGAGGCGAAGAAAGTTTGGGTTGTTTAGCTAGATGATGAAAGATTTCTAGAGTGGTCCCTATCAAAGGGTGGACTCTCAGAGTCGGGGGGTATTTGAGTTTTGGTATCCAGGGGGAGAACATCAGGGGAATTGGGCTCAAATCGTTTTCCAACCACACCCAATCCTTTACACCGCCATGACAGTGCCAGTCTATGATCCTGGCAATGTGTGTGGCATGATAGTACATTTTAAAATCTGGTATCCCTAACCCACCCACTGCTTTGGCTCTTGTTAGTAGGGAAAATTTAATACGTGGTGGTTTGTGTGCCCAAATGAATCGCATTTGAAGGGCCTGAAGCGATCTAAAAAAGCTTTGTGGGATTTTAATAGGGAGTGTGCGTAATAAATATAGAATTTTAGGCAGTATGGCCATTTTGCAAATGGCCACCCTGCCAAACCACGAGAAGAACCCCGTGTGCCAGGTTTGTAAATCCTTTTCTATGATTTTGAGAAGGGGAAGGAAGTTTCGGGAGAAGATAGAGGACAACTTAGGTGTAAGCCAAACTCCCAGGTATTTGACGGCCTGTCTTTCCCACTTGAATGGGCTATTGTCTTGGATTGTCTTTAGTGTTTGTTCTGGGAGTGAAATATTCATCGCCTCCGATTTCGAAAAGTTTATCTTAAGGTTAGAAATATAACCGAATATTGCGAACTCTCTCATAAGGGAGGGGATGGATATATGTGGATCAGTCAAGAAGAAGAGTAGGTCATCGGCATATGCCGCTACTTTGAATTCACGCCCTGTGACCTCAAATCCTTTTACAGCTGTGTTTGCTATGATTCGTCTAACAAATGGTTCTAGTGATATTATGAATAGCAGGGGCGACAATGGGCAGCCCTGTCTTGTCCCATTGTTTATGCTTACTTTATTGGATAGTGAACCATTTATTTTGAGTCTAGCTGAAGGGTTTTGGTATAAGGAGGTTATCCAGGCCATCATTCCTGGTCCCAGGCCTATGTGTTTGCAAGTTTCAAACATGTAGTCCCAGGCTACTCGATCGAAGGCCTTCTCCGCATCCGTAGACAGGAGAAGACCCTCAATCTTTCGTCCATGGGCAGCGTGAATCAGGTTTAGGGCTTTGGTGACATTATCCCTTGCCTCTCTTCCAGGCATAAAGCCCGCCTGTTCCGGTCCTATCACATTATGAAGTAGAGGTTTCAGTCTATTGGAGATGATTTTGGCCAGTATCTTCACATCTAAATTCAGTAGCGATATAGGCCTATAGCTAGAACAGTGAAGCGGATCCTTATCTGGCTTGGGTAACACGGTGATAAAGGCCGATAAAAATTCTGGGGGGACCGTTCTTGGCTTTGATAGGGTATTTAATGCATCTTGGAGGTGTGGAGATAATGTGTCGACGAATGTCTTGTAGTATATGGCCGTGAATCCATCAGGACCCGGGCTCTTACCTTGTTTTAAATCTTTAATAGCGAGTTTGAGTTCCGACAGGTCTACGGGACTCTCGAGTGATGCGGCGTCCTCCGCTGTAAGCGAAGGAAGGCCTGAACCCCTCAAGAAATCCTGCATCACCTGGAGCCTTTCTCCCTGCAAATCATGTGGTCTATGTTGGGTTGGGAGATTATATAAATTGGAATAAAATTCCTGGAAGTGTTGTGCTATTTTGTCTGTTGTTCTATCCACCCTGCCACCCTTATTTTGAATGCCTGAGATGTTATATTTAGGAGTGGGTCCCCTCAGTGCCCTGGCAAGCAGATGGCCGGGTTTGTCACCTTGCTCGTAGTATATTTTATTTCTAAAGAAAAGGAAGCATTTCGTTTTAGATTCTAGAAGCTGTTTAAGGGTCAATCTTGTCTCGAGAAGAGCAGTCGCCGATCTGGATGTCAGGGATTGCTTGTGTAAGGTTTCTAAACGACTTATTTTTTGCGTTAATTGGAGAATTTCCTTTTCTTGGTCTTTCTTTTTTTGTGCACCCATCCTAATTAGCTCTCCCCTGATGGAGCACTTGTGGGCTTCCCAGACCATCAGTGGGTCCATGCCCGGGGTCACGTTATGCCTGAAGAACTCTTTCAAAGCTGCGGTCAGTGTAGACAGCAGAACTGGATCTGTTAACCACTTGCCGACCGCCTCACGCCTATATACGTGAGCAGAATGGCACGGGCAGGCAAAATCACGTACCTGGTACGTGATTGCCTTCCCGCGGGCGGGGGGTCCGATCGGACCCCCCCCCCCCCGGTGCCAGCTGCGGTCGGCATTTGGCTGGGAGAAGTGAGAGACGAGGGGGAGGCCATCCGATCGTGGCCCCCCCCTCGCGATCGCTCCCAGTCAATGAGAAACATCCTCTGCCTCTGTATAGTACACAGAGGCAGAGGATGTGATGTCATCTCTCCTCGGCTCGGGAGTTTCCGTTCCGGCCCGAGGAGAGACGACATGTAAGTAAGTGCACAACACACACACAACACAGTAGAACATGCCAGGCACACTAAACACCCCGATCCCCCCCGATCGCCCCCCGATCCCCCCCAATCACCCCCCCCCCCCTGTCACAAACTGACACCAAGCAGGTTTTTTTTTTTTTTTTTTTTCTGATTGCTGCATAGTGTCAGTTTGTGACAGTTACAGTGTTAGGACAATTAGGGTTAGCCCCCTGTAGGTCTAGGGTACCCCCCTAACCCCCCCTAATAAAGTTTTAACCCCTTGATCACCCCCCGTCACCAGTGTCACTAAGCGATCATTTTTCTGATCGCTGTATTAGTGTCGCTGGTGACGCTAGTTAGTGAGGTAAATATTTAGGTTCGCCGTCAGCGTTTTATAGCGACAGGGACCCCCATATACTACCTAATAAATGTTTTAACCCCTTGATTGCCCCCTAGTTAACCCTTTCACCACTGATCACCGTATAACTGTTACGGGTGACGCTGGTTAGTTCGTTTATTTTTTATAGTGTCAGGGCACCCGCCGTTTATTACCGAATAAAGGTTTAGCCCCCTGATCGCCCGGCGGTGATATGCGTCGCCCCAGGCAGCGTCAGATTAGCGCCAGTACCGCTAACACCCACGCACGCAGCATACGCCTCCCTTAGTGGTATAGTATCTGAACGCATCAATATCTGATCTGATCAGATCTATACTAGCGTCCCCAGCAGTTTAGGGTTCCCAAAAACGCAGTGTTAGCGGGATCAGCCCAGATACCTGCTAGCACCTGCGTTTTGCCCCTCCGCCTAGCCCAGCCCACCCAAGTGCAGTATCGATCGATCGATCACTGTCACTTACAGAACACTAAACGCATATCTGCAGCGTTCGCAGAGTCAGGCCTGATCCCTGCGATCGCTAACAGTTTTTTTGGTAGCGTTTTGGTGAACTGGTAAGCACCAGCCCCAGTCAGCGTCAGGTTAGCGCCAGTACCGCTAACACCCACGCACGCACCGTACACCTCCCTTAGTGGTATAGTATCTGAACGGATCAATACCTGATCCGATCAGATCTATACTGGCGTCCCCAGCAGTTTAGGGTTCCCAAAAACGCAGTGTTAGCGGGATCAGCCCAGATACCTACTAGCACCTGCGTTTTGCCCCTCCGCCCGGCCCAGCCCAGCCCACCCAAGTGCAGTATCGATCGATCACTGTCACTTACAGAACACTAAACGCATAACTGCAGCGTTCGCAGAGTCAGGCCTGATCCCTGCGATCGCTAACAGTTTTTTTGGTAGCGTTTTGGTGAACTGGTAAGCACCAGCCCCAGGCAGCGTCAGGTTAGCGCCAGTACCGCTAACACCCACGCACGCACCGTACACCTCCCTTAGTGGTATAGTATCTGAACGGATCAATACCTGATCCGATCAGATCTATACTGGCGTCCCCAGCAGTTTAGGGTTCCCAAAAACGCAGTGTTAGCGGGATCAGCCCAGATACCTACTAGCACCTGCGTTTTGCCCCTCCGCCCGGCCCAGCCCAGCCCACCCAAGTGCAGTATCGATCGATCACTGTCACTTACAGAACACTAAACGCATAACTGCAGCGCTCGCAGAGTCAGGCCTGATCCCTGCGATCGCTAACAGTTTTTTTGGTAGCGTTTTGGTGAACTGGCAAGCGCCAGCGGCCTAGTACACCCCGGTCGTAGTCAAACCAGCACTGCAGTAACACTTGGTGACGTGGCGAGTCCCATAAGTGCAGTTCAAGCTGGTGAGGTGGCAAGCACAAGTAGTGTCCCGCTGCCACCAAAACGACAAATACAGGCCCGTCGTGCCCATAGTGCCCTTCCTACTGCATTCGCCAATCCTAATTGGGAACCCACCACTTCTGCAGCGCCCGTACTTCCCCCATTCACATCCCCAACCAAATGCAGTTTGCTGCATGATAGGCATTTTTATGTCCTCCCGAGTACCCCTACCCAACAAACCCCCCCAAAAAGATGTTGTGTCTGCAGCAAGCGCGGATATAGGCGTGACACACGCTATTATTGTCCCTCCTGTCCTGACAATCCTGGTCTTTGCATTGGTGAATGTTTTGAACGCTACCATGCACTAGTTGAGTATTAGCGTAGGATACAGCATTCCACAGACTAGGCGCACTTTCACAGGGTCTCCCAAGATGCCATCGCATTTTGAGAGACCCGAACCTGGAACCGGTTACAGTTATAAAAGTTACAAGTTTGCAAAAAAAACACAAACAAAAATAAAAAAAAATAGTTGTTGTTTTATTCTCTCTCTCTATTCTCTCTCTATTGTTCTGCTCTTTTTTACTGTATTCTATTCTGCAATGTTTTATTGTTATTATGTTTTATCATGTTTGCTTTTCAGGTATGCAATTTTTTATACTTTACCGTTTACTGTGCTTTATTGTTAACCATTTTTTGGTCTTCAGGTACACCATTCACGACTTTGAGTGGTTATACCAGAATGATGCCTGCAGGTTTAGGTATCATCTTGGTATCATTCTTTTCAGCCAGCGGTCGGCTTTCATGTAAAAGCAATCCTAGCGGCTAATTAGCCTCTAGACTGCTTTTACAAGCAGTGGGAGGGAATGCCCCCCCCACCGTCTTCCGTGTTTTTCTCTGGCTCTCCTGTCTCAACAGGGAACCTGAGAATGCAGCCGGTGATTCAGCCAGCTGACCATAGAGCTGATCAGAGACCAGAGTGGCTCCAAACATCTCTATGGCCTAAGAAACCGGAAGCTACGAGCATTTTATGACTTAGATTTCGCCGGATGTAAACAGCGCCATTGGGAAATTGGGGAAGCATTTTATCACACCGATCTTGGTGTGGTCAGATGCTTTGAGGGCAGAGGAGAGATCTAGGGTCTAATAGACCCCAATTTTTTCAAAAAAGAGTACCTGTCACTACCTATTGCTATCATAGGGGATATTTACATTCCCTGAGATAACAATAAAAATGATTTAAAAAAAAAAAATGAAAGGAACAGTTTAAAAATAAGATAAAAAAGCAAAAAAATAATAAAAAAAAAAAAAAAAGCACCCCTGTCCCCCCTGCTCTCGCGCTAAAGCGAACGCAAGCGTCGGTCTGGCGTCAAATGTAAACAGCAATTGCACCATGCATGTGAGGTATCACCGCGAAGGTCAGATCGAGGGCAGTATTTTTAGCAGTAGACCTCCTCTGTAAATCTAAAGTGGTAACCTGTAAAGGCTTTTAAAGGTTTTTAAAAATGTATTAATTTTGTTGCCACTGCACGTTTGTGCGCAATTTTAAAGCATGTCATGTTTGGTATCCATGTACTCGGCTTAAGATCATCTTTTTTATTCCATCAAACATTTGGGCAATATAGTGTGTTTTAGTGCATTAAAATTTAAAAAAGTGTGTTTTTTCCACAAAAAATGCGTTTGAAAAATCGCTGCGCAAATACCGTGTGAAAAAAAAAAATGAAACACTCACCATTTTAATCTGTAGGGCATTTGCTTTAAAAAAATATATAATGTTTGGGGGTTCAAAGTAATTTTCTTGCAAAAAAAAAAAAAATTTTCACGTAATCAAAAAGTGTCAGAAAGGGTTTTGCCTTCAAGTGGTTAGAAGAGTGGGTGATGTGTGACATAAGCTTCTAAATGTTGTGCATAAAATGCCAGGACAGTTCAAAACCCCCCCAAATGACCCCATTTTGGAAAGTAGACACCCCAAGCTATTTCCTGAGAGGCATGTCGAGTCCATGGAATATTTTATATTGCGACACAAGTTGCGGGAAAGAGACAAATTTTTTTTTTTTTTTGCACAAAGTTGTCACTAAATGATATATTGCTCAAACATGCCATGGGGATATGTGAAATTACACCCCAAAATACATTCTTTTGCTTCTCCTGAGTATGGGGATACCACATGTGTGGGACTTTTTGGGAGCCTAGCTGCGCACGGGACCCCGAAAACCAAGCACCGCCTTCAGGCTTTCTAAGGGCGTAAATTTTTGATTTCACTCTTCACTGCCTATCACAGTTTCGGAGGCCATGGAATGCCCAGGTGGCACAAAACCCCCCAAAATGACCCCATTTTGGAAAGTAGACACCCCAAGCTATTTGCTGAGAGGTATAGTGAGTATTTTGCAGACCTCACTTTTTGTCACAAAGTTTTGAAAATTGAAAAAAGAAAAAAAAAATTTTTTTTTCTGGTCTTTCTTCATTTTCAAAAACAAATGAGAGCTGCAAAATACTCACCATGCCTCTCAGCAAATAGCTTGGGGTGTCTACTTTCCAAAATGGGGTCATTTGGGGGGGTTTTGTGCCACCTGGGCATTTTATGGCCTTCAAAACTGTGATAGGTAGTGAGGCGTGAAATCAAAAATTTATGCCCTTAGAAATCCTGAAGGCGGTGCTTGGTTTTCGGGGCCCCGTACGCGGCTAGGCTCCCAAAAAGTCCCACACATGTGGTATCCCCTTACTCAGGAGAAGCAGCTGAATGTATTTTGGGGTGCAATTCCACATATGCCCATGGCCTGTGTGAGCAATATATCATTTAGTGACAACTTTTTGTAAATTTTTTTTTTTTTTTGTCATTATTCAATCACTTGGGACAAAAAAAATAAATATTCAATGGGTTCAACATGCCTCTCAGCAATTTCCTTGGGGTGTCTACTTTCCAAAATGGGGTCATTTGGGGGGGGGTTTGTACTGCCCTGCCATTTTAGCACCTCAAGAAATGACATAGGCAGTCATAAACTAAAAGCTGTGTAAATTACAGAAAATGTACCCTAGTTTGTAGACGCTATAACTTTTGCGCAAACCAATAAATATACGCTTATTGACATTTTTTTTACCAAAGACATGTGGCCAAATACATTTTGGCCTAAATGTATGACTAAAATTTAGTTTATTGGATTTTTTTTATAACAAAAAGTAGAAAATATCATTTTTTTTCAAAATTTTCGGTCTTTTTCCGTTTATAGCGCAAAAAATAAAAATGGCAGAGGTGATCAAATACCATCAAAAGAAAGCTCTATTTGTGGGAAGAAAAGGACGCAAATTTCATTTGGGTACAGCATTGCATGACCGCGCAATTAGCAGTTAAAGCGACGCAGTGCCGAATTGTAAAAAGTGCTCTGGTCAGGAAGGGGGTAAAATCTTCCGGGGCTGAAGTGGTTAAAAGAGAGGAATTCAGTCTCCAAGTTCCCGATCTGGCCGGGTTATCGGTCAAGTTTAGGCCAATGGAAACTGGGGCATGATCAGAAATTGTCTGTATCCCTATGTTTGCCTCTCTGACTATATGGAGATCCCTCTGTGTGATAAAGATGTAATCAATCCTAGAGTGGCGATCATGGGGGATTGAATAGAAGGAGAAATCTTTATCCTCAGGGTGTAGGAAGCGCCAAGTGTCAACTAAATCTAAAGAGTGGAGGAGAGTTTTGATTTTTTTAAATATTTTATAGGTAATGAAGGTTTTTCCTGTTGACGTATCTACTAACGGGTTTAAGGGAATGTTAAAATCTCCCCCTAAGATTAAGCGACCTGTGCTGAAACCCTCTAACTCCCTCATCAACTTTTTGCAAAAGGACAAGTGGGAGGTATTGGGGAAATAAACATTCGCTAATGTGGTGGGCACCCCAGAACATTTCCCTTTGACAAAAATATATCTCCCCCCTGGATCAACCAATTTGTCTGTGATCTCGAATGAAGCCTCCCTACTGAGCAGTATTGTCACTCCCTTAGATTTGGAGCTGTCGTTTGTGGCGTGGTGCGCCTCTGTGAAGTAGGAGTCGGTGAGCCTGGGAACCTGGTTTGTCTTAAAATGGGTCTCTTGCAGGAAAACAATTTTAGGCTTACCTTTTTTTAATTCCCGCAAGAGAGTAGTGCGTTTCTCCAGAATGTTTAGGCCTTTGACGTTGTGAGATACCACCTTAGGGGTTCGACCTAAAGCAGAGTAGGCCATTGTTCAGGACCAGAGAGAGACTGCAGACAGTACCTGTAATCACAACTATAAAAAAGTACCTGTTAGAATTTAAATACTTAAACGTAGTTGTACCACCTCAGTCAGTGACTAAGAAGAATGGGAAGAAATAGACGGAAAGATATGAGTATAGTGAGAAATTAGAAATAAGAGTACAGAGAGTGAGATTTACAACCCTCCCAGACAATAACAACGTCTGAGTGGATCAATATTTAGTGTGTGATGGTCTCTCCAGGAGGCTATTAAAAACCCTCTGCAATACATGAGTTATTTGGTCTGCATCAACTGATTCTGGAATACCTCGAACTCTAATGTTATTCCGTCTCCCCCTGTTATCAAGGTCTTCCAGGTGTCTGTTCATCTTAATAAAATGAAGTGCATGAGAGGAAACCACCCTGTCCAGCCTGTTTATGGCTTTATCTCTGTGTTTTCCTGCTGCCTCAGCGGTGGCCATCTTCTCTGTGAGAACTAACAGGTTGGTTTTGAGGTCCGTGATAGCTGCAGAGAACGAGGCTTTGATGTCAGCAGCAAAGACTGACATATCTGCATAGGTTAGTGGATGATCAGGACGTGCCCCTCTCCTACCATTATCCTCTGTAGCAGACAGGGAGTCTTCGCTGAGATCCTCCTTATGCTGCACCGGCGCCATCTTCCCTCCTGCAGTCACTCTCTGTATCACGGCTTGATTCCTGAAAATCTCTGAAATGTTCCTCCCTGCTGATGCAGCGGTAGAGCGGCGGGAACGGGTGTGCTGTGGGAAACGATTTTGTCTGCTCATCGTCGCTTGCTGTGAGGCAGAAAGACTGGTTTGGGCCGCTGGTCTGACAGAGCTCCTCGTTTAGGCTGCCATCTCCATCGCGTGCCAAGCCACGCCCCTATTATTTTTTATTTCATCAAGATCTCCTTTTTTTGAATTATTGAAAAATTATTTTCTAGTGATCTCCATAATTTTTTTTTTTTGTGTGTGTCAAGTTACCACAACACCATTATTATCTTGTATTTTTTTACCTCAAAGAGGTTGGTGTTGGTGTCCCTTGTTAATTTGACATTGTATTTTTGAAATGTACCTGCCTACTCACAAACAAACTGTTCTATTTGAAGAAAACACATAGGCAAGTTTTTTTCAGAAAATAAAATCTCCATTTATTCTGGGTAACAAAATAAAGAGGAAGGCAACGCTGGATAAACTTTTGGAATTTGCGAAGCCTTTTTGCCCCCAGGACAGACATCAAGTCTGTGGAAAAAAATTGTTAGCTTGAGGAGTCCATATAATTTGGAGCCCAATCTGGTCCAGGACTCCCAGAGATCAGGACCAGCAGCAGATGACATATATGTCCCCAGGCTGTGGTACTACACCAGCCTGCGTCTTCTGTCAGACCAGACTGAAGCCAGGTCATCACTTTCTTCTCTTCACTGCAGCCTTCCCTCCACACTTCCCTGCACCCTTCCCTGTAGCCTTCCCTGCAGCCTTCCTTGGAGGCTGTAACTCTGGTGGTGGACTTGTGGCAGAAGGAGGAGGAGGATGGGCAAGCTCATATACGTGGCTGTTCTCAGTCAGCTAGCCCCTCAACCCCTTCTGAAGGGCCTCACCAAAAATTTTCTCACAGAGGAGGCTTTGGCCCTCCTCCAATTTCTGCAATCTAGTGGCTAGATAGCAGCCATAGGCCTCTTCAGCATCTGGGGAGCTTCTGAGGACATCACTTGCTTCCCTAATGAGGCCTAGTGCTGCCTCCTCCATGATCGTCCCCTTCCTGGGCCTTTTTGTTGTAAGGTGGAGGGGAGGCACCTGAGATTGGGTGAGGCTCCTACTGGGCCCAGCCATCTTCTGGCTGACACTGCACCCGCCCACCTTCTGGCTGACACTGGGCCCGCCCACCTCCTGGCTGACACTGGGCACGGCCACCTCCTGGCTGACACTGGGCACGGCCACCTCCTGGCTGACACTGGGCACGGCCACCTCCTGGCTGACACTGGGCACGGCCACCTCCTGGCTGACACTGGGCCCGCCTACCTCCTGGCTGACACTGGGCACAGCAACCTCCTGGCTGACACTGAGCACAGCAACCTCCTGGCTGACACTGAGCACGGCCACCTCCTGGCTGCCACGTTCCAGACCCTCCTAAGCTCATCCTGTGTATAAAAAAGGGACATAGTTTTAGTTTTGGTTCATCAATCACACAATTTTCTGCTCATGACTTGCAAATTGAATGTTAATAAATAGAAAAGACTATCATTCTGACCCCAGCATTTTTCATTCTTATCCCTAACATTTTTGGCCACTACTGTCTATTGATATGTAAATCACTTTTTTTTAATCATTAATTTGTTATCAATTATAACAATATTAGGAAAATAAATATGTATAAAAATAATATACCTGACTCCAGCTGGGCACATCCACTTCTTCCAGGATGGAAGGCACAGGTTGTTCCTCGTCAGTCTCTGCTGGGGTTGAGGGAAGGCTGCAGGGAAGGGTAGAAAGTGATTCCCTGGCTTCAGTGTGGTTGTCCAGAAACTGCAGTTTGTACCACAGCCTGGGTACATACACTTGCGCTGCTGCTGCTCCTGATCTGAGTGATTTCTCGATTTTATTATGCTCCTTCTTATACATGTTCCTCAAGATCCCAATTTTCTTTTTCAAGAACATGATAGTTGCATCAGGGACCCGAGTCTTCACAAATTCCACGTTTCTCCAGCGTTGACCTCCTAGCTTATTTATTATAATATAAGCTGTGTTTCACCTCCCACAAATTCCTCATCTCCCTGTACCTGTCTATGAAACTGGCCATGAATTCTGGGTCCTTAAAGTGATACATATTTGCTGTAAGACAATACATAAGACAAAAACACTAATGTCAGCCTAAACTCTCATAATCTTATCCCAATATAGGCCTCAATCTTGAAGCAGTATAGGCCACTGTGATGGGCCAAGTTCAAATTTTACCTTCGTTTAGGACGCTCGCCACTTCCGTTCATCCTTCCTCCGCACACAGATCGTACGTACGACACATGCGTGTTAGCTTGATATACACTGCGCATGCGTGAAACTCCACCCGCGTCGCCCGCCCCTGATGTTCTTTCTAGAATATTCTCCGCCACTTCTCTCTTCGGCATGCAGTAGAAGCGCCATGGCGGAGACACAGCAGGTGTGTGCTAATTCGAGGACCGAGGAGAAGGAAAGCCCGGAGCCTGAAATGACCCGATCCCGGAGGAGAAGATTTAGGGCTTCCAATATGGCCTTTGTAGAGATGGTGGACATCTTGAGGAGGAACAACTATGATGGGAAGCATGGACCGTACACCAACCCTAATGAGAGAAAGGTCAAGATCATGACTAAAGTTGTGAAGAGTCTGCGGCAGAATTTTGGGGTATGACGATCCAAGGAGCAATTGCGGAAACGCTGGTCAGACCTCAAACTGAGGGAGCAGGATCGGTATAGAAGAATCAAGAGTGCTTCTAAAAAGTAAGTACTCGTCGTGTGTTCCTATTATTATTACTTGCATGCTGCACCATGTGCTTTTCTCTACTGTTGTACAGTTTAAAATGGCGACTTTCATGTTCGTGGGCACAGTAATCGGTCATAGGAAACATTGTTCGCTCATTAAATACGATGTTTTGGGCAGATACAGGTTAAATACATTTGGTCATGCCTATTTGTATAAATAAAAGTTTTGTACATTGCTGTCTAGATATGTTTGTAACTAGAATGAAATGCAAGTTTGATTCAGTTTAATGTAAGGAGAGGACACTCAGCAGCTGTTTACACATCTGGACTCAGGAGTAGGGATGAGCCAAACACCCCCCTGTTCGGTTTGCACCAGAACTTGCGAAAAGGCAAAAAATTTGCTCGAACACGCGAACACCGTTAAAGTCTATGGGACACGAACATGAATAATCAAAAGTGCTCATTTTAAAGGCTTATATGTAAGTTATTGTCATAAAAAATGTTTGGGGACCTGGGTCCTGCCCCAGGGGACAAGGATCAATGCAAAAAAAAGTTTTAAAAACAGCAGTTTTTTCGGGAGCAGTGATTTTAATAATGCTTAAAGTGAAACAATAAAAGTGTAATATTCCTTTAAATTTTGTACCTGGGGGGTGTCTATAGTATGCCTGTAAAGGGGCGCATGTTTCCCGTGTTTAGAACAGTCTGACAGCAAAATGACATTTCAAAGGAAAAAAAGTCATTTAAAAACTACTCGCGGCTATTAATGAATTGCCGGTCCGACAATACACATAAAAGTCCATTGATAAAAACGGCATGGGAATTCCCCACAGGGGAACCCCGAACCAAAATTTAAAAAAAATGACGTGGGGGTCCCCCTAAATTCCATACCAGGCCCTTCAGGTCTGGTATGGGTATTAAGGGCAACCCCGGCCAAAATTTAAAAAGAAAATGGCGTGGGGTCCCCCTCAAAATCTATACCAGACCCTTCAGGTCTGGTATGGATTTTAAGGGGAACCCTGCGGCAAAATTAAGAAAAAATTGGTGTGGGGTCCCCCAAAAAATCCATACCAGACCCTTATCCGAGCATGCAACCTGGCAGGCCGCAGGAAAAGAGGGGGGATGAGAGAGCGCCCCCCCGAACTGTACCAGGCCACATGCCCTCAACATTGAGAGGGTGCTTTGGAGTAGCCCCCAAAACACCTTGTCCCCATGTTGATGGGGACAAGGGCCTCATCCCCACAACCCTTGCCTGGTGGTTGTGGGGGACTGCGGATGGGGGGCTTATCGGAATCTGGAAGCCCCCTTTAACAAGGGGACCCCCAGATCCCGGCCCTCCCCCCTGTGTAAAATGGTAAGGGGGTACAAGAGTACCCCTACCATTTCACAAAAAAACTCAAAAATGTTCAAAATAACAAGAGACAGTTTTTGACAATTCCTTTATTTAAATGCTTCTGCTTTCTTCTATCTTCTATCTTCCTTTGGTTTCTTCCTCCATCTTCTTCTTCTGGTTCTTCTGGTTCTTCCTCTGGTGTTCTCGTCCGGCATCTCCTCCACGGCGTCTTCTTCTCTTCATCTTCCTCTCCGTGCCGCGCCGCATCCATGATGACATGGAGGGAGGCTCCCGCTGTGTGACGCTTCTCCTCTTCTGACGGTTCTTAAATAACGGAGGGCGGGGACACCCGGTGACCCCACACCCCTCTGACGCACGGGGACTTGACATGGACTTCCCTGTGGCATTCCCCGTGATGTCAGAGGGGGCAGGGTCACCGGGTGGCCCCGCCCTCCATTATTTAAGAACCGTCAGAAGAGGAGAAGCGTCACACAGCCAGAGCCTCCCTCCATGCCATCATGGATGCAGAGCGGCCGGAGAAGAAGATGGAGAAGAAGACGCAGCAGGGGAGATGCCGGACGAGAACACTGGAGGAAGGACCAGAAGAGGAAGAAAGCAAAGGAAGATAGAAGAAAGAAGATAGAAGAAAGAAGAAGCATTTAAATAAAGGAATTGTCAAAAACTGTCTGTCATTTTTAACATTTTTGACAGTTTTTTGTGAAATTGTAGGGGTACTCTTGTACCCCCTTACCATTTCACACAAGGGGGAGGACCGGGATCTGGGGTCCCCTTGTTGAAGGGGGCTTCCAGATTCTGATAAGCCCCCCACCCGCAGACCCCCACAACCACCGGGCAAGGGTTGTGGGGATGAGGCCCTTGTCCCTATCAACATGGGGACAAGGTGTTTTGGGGGGCTACCCCAAAGCACCCTCCCAATGTTGAGGGCATGTGGCCTGGTATGGTTCAGGAGGGGGGGCACTCTCATCCCCCTCTTTTCCTGCGGCCTGCCAGATTGCGTGCTCGGATAAGGGTCTGGTATGGATTTTTGGGGGGACCCCATGCCAATTTTTTTTTAATTTTGGCGCGGGGTTCCCCTAAAATCCATACCAGACCTGAAGGGTCTGGTATAGATTTTAAGGGGAACCCCACGCCATTTTTTTTTTAAATTTTGGCCGGGGTTCCCCTTAATATCCATACCAGACCTGAAGGGCCTGGTATGGAATTTAGGGGGTCCCCCCACATCTTTTTTTTAAATTTTGGTTCAGGGTTCCCCTGTGGGGAATTCCCATGCCATTTTTATCAATGAACTCGTAAGTGTATTGTCGGACCGGCAATTCATTAATAGCCGCGAGTAGTTTTAAATGACTTTTTTTCCTTTGAAATGTCATTTTGCTGTCAGACTGTTCTAAACACAGGAAACATGCGCCCCTTTACAGGCATACTATAGACACCCCCCAGGTACAAAATTTAAAGGAATATTACACTTTTATTGTTTCACTTTAAGCATTATTAAAATCACTGCTCCCGAAAAAACTGATGTTTTTAAAACTTTTTTTGCATTGATCCATGTCCCCTGGGGAAGGACCCAGGTCCCCAAACACTTTTGTTGACAATACTATGCATATAAGCCTTTAAAATTAGCACTTTTGATTTATCCCATAGACTTTTAAAGGGTGTTCTGCAGCTTTTGAATTTGCCGCGAACACCCCAAATTGTTCGCTGTTCGGCAAACTGGCGAACAGCCGATGTTTGAGTCGAACATGAGTTTGACTCGAACTTGAAGCTCACCCCTACTCAGGAGCACTAGTGTGGGACACAAGAACAAACTTTTTAAGGTGTCCCACACAGGTGCTCCAGTAGATACTTGGGGTGTCTCCATGTGTGAAAATTGTCAGAAAAAGGTAAGTATTCCAGCTTTGGTAAGGTAAAAAATAATGTCTTCAGCTTGGAACTCTGCCCAAAACAGGCAATTGTACCCCACTTCCCAGCAATGTTTCATATTCCTGTTTCTGGACTCAAATATCTGTGTACTAAGTATACCTTTTGTTTCATTCTCATAGGGGAGAAAAGACTCGGAGGACACCACTCAGAGGACACCAGGAACCCCACACCTCACAAAGAAGGGGAACTCATCACAAGACCACACTCCGAGGATCTGGAGGAAGGAGAGGTGGAGGAAGTTGGCGAAATTGTCACCACAACAGGTGAGTGTCTGACACCCCAGCTTCAGGTAATATATGTATGCCTGCATATTTAGAATACATGTTTTTAGTCCAATTTTTAGGTGATGTGCTGGTTGTGGAAGAGCAAGATGAACATTTCACAAGTGACAGTGCACAAAGGCTAATCCATGATATCATGGTGTGGAATCGTGAGATTGACATCATAAGGAATAAACTGAATGTTATGGAACAACAAATTAAGAATATGATTGATGTGTTGGGGAGGCTTCAAAATGCCACCATTTTAACATTTGTTGGACTAAACCAATTTTTTTTTACATTTTAAAAGCCACATTTTGAATAGGCACATGGTGTGTCAACATGTGCCATCTGCCATCAGGGGATATCAATGTACACGTTTTGTGGGTACAACCCCTTCCTCATAACTAGTAGGATGAGAGGAAGGGGTTGCACCCCCAAAACAGGGCCATTGATCCCCCATGATGAGAGATAGCACATGTTGACATTAGGCATGGGATCCAGAGGGAAATACCCATTTTAACTCCAAAATTGTGTGCATCTTCATAATTTGGCTTTTACAGGGTTGACATCACCCCATCTGATGAAGGCAATATCAAGACATTTTTGACACTATAATGTCTGATCTTGCCTTCAGTTTATTTTACGTTGAACTTTACGTTGAACTTTGTAAGTTCCAGAGTTGTGTATGTTATGTTTAGAAACATGCGTGTTTATACCAAAAAAAAATTGTAAAAAACTTTAAAAAAATATAAAAAGTAAAAAGAGTAAGAGTAAAAAGTTTGCTAATCAACAATGTGTGGCTTCTTCTTTCAATGCTCAATACCAGTTTTTGAAGTAATTTTGTGTTTACAGTGGCAATGGGGCTTATTTACTAAAGGAAAATCCACTAGGCACTACAAGTGCACTAGGAGACAGCCAAAAAGAAACACAAGCAATAAAGAAAATTCAAGATTTTATCAGATTTTTTTGATTTTTTTAAAAAAATATTTACACATTGTCTGGCATAGCAATGGCCCCCCTACCCGTAAAATAATTTACATATTTCTGCCGAACTTCACGGGCGCCAGTATCCAGGCCCATCATGGGATTCGCAGGAAGTCCGGCCTCAGGCCCAACTGAGGCAATATAATTGTGGGCATTTTTCCTTAAAAAATTGTGCAATATGCAGTAGGATAAGATGATGTGGTTGATTTTGTAGTCTGCCATGTTTATTGCTGTCAGAAACAGGCGGAACCAGCTGGCCATTATCCCAAAGGCATTCTCAATGACTTTTCTGGCTCTGGCCAGCCGGTAGTTAAAAACCCTCCTCTCCGGGGTGAGGGTCCTCTGGGGGAATGGCCTCATCAGGTGCTTGCCCAGACCGAATGCTTCATCAGCAATAAAGATGAATGGGAGTCCTTCAACGTTGTCCGTATCAGGTGGCAAACCCATGCCACCATTCTGGAGATGTTGGTAGAACTTGGTCTGGGCGAAGACTCCTCCATCCGACCATTCTTCCCCACGTCCACATAGAGGAACTCATATTGTGCCAACACCACCGCCATTAACACTATACTGTTAAACCCCTTATAGTTATAATAGTAAGACCCCAAATGCAGTGGTGGCGCGATGTGGCCATGTTTCCCATCTATAGCCCCTCCACAGTTGGGAAAGTCCCAACAGTCGGCAAAATGGGAGGCCACACTCTGCCAATCCTGCGGCATTGAAGGAAACTGTGAAGTCAAAACAGAAAAAAAAATATTAGTACTTTTGCACATAACATTGCAAGCAGATTAGACACAAACATTCTTGGCCAACATCAGTATAACATTTATTTTAAGGAGTAATTAAAGACAAAAAATATAAGGCCCACTTATCAGATTCCTTACCCCCTCTGATGGCCCATTGTAAAAATTTTAGGGGAGGGAGGGTTCGAGCTGAGTTTGGGACCCAAAAAAAAGCCTCTGGCACTCTGCCTGAATTTAAGGACAACAACAACATTTGTACACATTTTAGGGGGTGTTTAGGGTAAAGCACTACAATGGAGCTGACAAAATACATTGTTAAGTGACTAGGCTACAGGTGTATATGGGCCTAGGATAGCATGCTGGGGAGGTTAGTGAAGGCATATATGCATGTAGACCAAAAAAGGAGCATTAAAAGATTACAGCATGCATGAGGACATAGAGGACATTCAAAGCATATTACAATCATGGTAGTTAGGAAATGATGACAGAAATACAATACATTAGCATCCATTAAATACATAGAATGTGATGTTAAAGGTGAAAACTTACCCTAATATAGTCCTTCTGCAGGACCTGAATGATAGCAGAACAGGTCTCTGGGAGAATGATCCCCAGAGCTTGGGGGAAGATGCCTGTAGAGAACTTGAGGTCCTGTAGACTTCTCCCAGTCGCCAAGTACCGCAACGTGGCGACTAGCCTCTGCTCCGGAGTGATGGCTTTCCGCATGCAGGTATCCTGCCTGCTAATATAAGGGATCTCACAAAGCAAAGGCATATGAGAGAATTGGTCATGCTGGAGTAACCAATTCTTGGTCCATGAACTCCTCCCACCCTGTTCATAGACTGGGCTTGGGTCCAAGTATGAACCCCAACACCAAGCCCCCACACAGCACGAACTCTACGATGAGTACATCTCCGCAACATGGCTTCAGAACGAACAGAACGCACTGAAGAACAGCAAGGCCTGTGAAGAGCGAGCTGAAAATCAGAAACAAGTAGACAAAAACACACTGAAAAACAGATGCGAACTGACTACACGCACTGAAAAGCAGATACAAACCCCACAAGCACAAACTGAAGAGCAGTAACGGACTGAATAGCACGAAAGCTGAAAAGCAAGAATCGTCTCTCACCAAACTTCTACTAACACGAGATAAACAGGAGATTAGCAGAAGGAGCCCAAAGGGTGGCGCACTGGCTATTGAACTTCCTTTTTCTAGTCCCGTCGTACATGATGTACGTCACATCGTTCTGGACGGTTGGAATTTGGTGTGATCATGTGTATGCAAGACAGCTTGAGCGGAATGCCGTCTGAACTCCGTCGGAAAAACCTTCAGAGTTTATTCGGACGGCAAAATCGGTCGCGTGTACAGGGCATTACTCCTCTTAGACATAATCCAGACTTCACACCTGGCCTTCCCCTCAATTTTTGCAAGACGTTTGGCCCTATAAACAAGAACAGGCTGAACACTGTTTCCAGAGGTGTTCCCTCCTATCATACAAAGCTTTACAGGCTAAAATGTGTAACTCTTATTTCCCCTTCTGGACATACGTTCAATTAAGGGATTTTTTTTTTTATCCGAACACATCCCCTGACTGGTCTCGCAACCTTACCCTTTTTTGAGGCTACCTGCACAAGTGTCATAGTTTCTTTTGTGTGCGCTTTGCTATTTTTAAAGTATGACACAAAGACAAGTAGACCTTGTCAGACATGGGAAAAACATCTCGATCTTTCCTTTATTAATGATGAGTGGGAAATAATTCAAATTAACACACACAAAGACTCAATAAATGTGACAACGCTAAAAAACGTATGCTACAACTTATAGCAGGATGGTATAGAAATCCTATCCAGTTACACAAATTCCTCCTCCTCCCCCTCTGCTGGAGATATGGATCTGGACCTGGGTCCTTATTACAATTATGGTGGTCCTGTCCAAAAGTGCAAACCTTCTGGAGAGAAATACATGAAACGATAACAAAGATAACCACACTTGACTTCACACCTGCACAATATTTATTACACCGTTCTTCTCTTTTGAAATCCACATACCACAAATTACCACCTCTCCTATACCGCCCGCCTCTCAACGGTTTCCTGTTTCCTATTATTCAGCTCCCTTAATGTCTCTTATCCTTAATGCTAATCTTATTGTCTGAATGTCCAATAGGATGATACCCTACAGTTCTCCTACTATCTCTATAAGATCGAGTATATTTTAAATCCTCTAGAAAGACCTGTAGTAGGAGAGTGCCTTATGCCAAATAGCCATGGGCCTAATGTACTGAGGAATCCCATCCTCCTACATGTCAATTTCCTACCTATTCTGAAGATCTGTGCTGTTATTTTTTTAATGTATACTCTCCCTGGGCTCTCTTATCAACTCTTCTATAATAGAACACAAGGCACTCATTCATTACTCTATTATTACTTATTATGCTTTTGTAACAAACTGTAACCACTATATATGTGACTTTTAGTGGTATTTTGTTTTCTTGTTTCAAAATCACAATAAAATTCTTGAAAAATAAACTAAATACTTCATGACTAAAGATGACAAAACTTGGAAGGATGCTGTCACTCTCGCTCACTGACAGACAATTAACATGGCACACCCAGCCCTGTAGCTACATGTACATACAGGGACAGGGATGCTTGTGACATCATTGACTTAATATGGCCACGTGGTCACAGCTGGAGCAAACCCAAGCTTATCCTTAGTTTTAGCCTTTTTAGGTGTACATCCAATGGCATTGATAAATACTGAGCTGGAGGAAAGGGGGCATTTTACCCCAGGGACAGTACTAATAGGATATATTGGATTGGTGGTTCTTTAGTGAGGGAAATTGACTATTAAGACTGATCAGATGGAGCCCACAACCATTGACAAATGTTGAGCATTATATAGATACTTGCCTGTTCAGACCTGTGAACCTAGCATCTGACATGTAGAAGTTTTCCAGCACCGACTTCCTTTTGAGCTCATGTCATGTGACCAAATGACCAGGGCTATGAAGGAAGTGGATACCAGAAGATGTGGAAAGGTGTGTTGCCATAAACCTTTAGTAACATCTACATTTCACCATGTCTACCAATCACTGAGGCACCATGGTACACTTAATGTGGCGCACTTTTAACCCTCAGAAACCTGTCCCTACAATAAAAAAAGACTTTATGCTGGTAAACTCTGGAAGATGTAGTCAAAAGAAGGATCTGAGCCACCACTGTTACAGGGAAGCAACTACAATACCCACATATACCGGGGGGCAGGAGAGGTCACATATAAGGAAAAGCCTGGGAAAGAGCGCAACAGTTGGGGAGAGCACCATCCGGAGTAGGAAGTGTTGTGTTTTGCTTAACTTGCCAAACTGCTCTTGAGCTGGGACTGCTGGACGCTGCTGTTGACAAGAGGCAGAAGACTGGACTGAATCGGGTCTGCTGTGTCACTGGCTGTTTCCATACTTACCAGAGGCGCCCACTACAATCTTGGTAATCACTGCTCAGAATAGTTGACTGAGGATAGCTTCTATCCTCAGTCAATTACAGGAAAGGGGGCCTCATCCCATACACCACCAATGAAGCTTTGCCAAGGAAGGAACTGATGAGAGGGTCACAGACCCACCTTTCAGCTGCATCTATTCACAAATAAATGACAGGCATGGAACTCACACTGCTACCTTAGGAATTGCTGGCGCTGTTCTAGATGTGTCCTGTCTTATTTGTCCACTTGGGATGTTTCTACTTATACAGAGAGCTACTGTTTATGACCTTGGGAGTTACAGTGCAAGCTGGAGTCTGCATCTTTTACTAAAGTATTTGAGTGCCAATAAATCCTGTTATATTTGTCAATGTCAATACAGCCTTTTTATGTTTTATAGAGTTGTGAGTCTTATTCTTGTGTGCCTGATGAGGACAACAGAAAGGTATACTGGTCGTGTCAGTGAGGGTGAGGCCTCACACAGGGTTAGACCAAGAGCAGGACCCAAATTACCAGTGGCTGTTGCAGAGGTAGCGCTACATTAGCTACATTAGCTATCTGTTAACCGGTTCCTGACTGCCTCACGTCTTTTTATGGGAGCAGAATGGCACCCCTGCACGAAACCCCATACAGGTACGTGGTTCCCTTTAAAAGCTGCCAGAGGGTGCGCGCGCGCTGCACAGCGGGGCACCTGATCGCGTGCATGAGAGCCAGCGTGGGGATTTGTGTGTGTAAACACACAAATCCCTGTTCTGTCAGGGGAGAGGAGACATGTCGTTTGTTCCTACTAAGTAGGAACAATAATATGTCTTCTCACCTAGTCAGTCCTATCCCCATATAGTTAGAACAGTGAGTAGGGATAAGCCGAACACTCCCCGGTTCGGTTCGCACCAGAACCTGCGAACGGACCGAAAATTTGCACGAACGTTAGAACCCCATTGATGTCTATGGGACTCGAACGTTCGAAATCAAAAGTGCTCATTTTAAAGGCTAATTTGCATGGTATTGTCCTAAAAAGGGTTTGGGGACCCGGGTCCTGCCCCAGGAGACATGTATCAATGCAAAAAAAACTTTTAAAAACGGACATTTTTTCGGGAGCAGTGATTTTAATGATGCTTAAAGTAAAAAAAAAAGTGAAATATTCCTTTAAATATCGTACCTGGGGGGTGTTTATAGTTAGCCTGTAAAGTGGCGCGTGTTTCCCGTGCTTAGAACAGTCCCTGCACAAAATGTCATTTTAAAAAGGAAAAAAGTCATTTCAAACTGCTTGCGGCTTTAATGTAATGTTGGGTCCTGGCAATACGGATGAAAATCAGTGAGACAAACGGCATGGGTACATGGGTACCCCCCAGTCCATTACCAGGCCCTTTGGGTCTTGTATGGATATTAAGGGGAACTCCGCACCCAAATTAAAAAAGGAAAGGCGTGGGGCCCCCAGGCGCCATATACTCTGAACAGCAGTATACAGGTGGTGCAAACAAGACAGGGACTGTAGGTTTGTTAAGTAGAATCTGTTTGTAATTTTGAACTGGTACATTTTTAACGTGTTTAGCTTCAGCCAAAAAATCTATTTTGAGCTTTTTGTAAAACATAGGGAAGGGTTATCACCCCTGTGACATTTGTTTTGCTGTCTGTGCTCCTCTTCAGAAGATTTCACCTCACTTTTTGTCCCAATGACAATTTTTTTTTGAAAATTTGGGTTTTTTTGTGAAACAAGGATTGGTGATAAAGCATCAGTGGAAAGGAGAAATGTTTTTCCCATATTACATAGTTACATAGTTACATAGTAGGTGAGGTTGAAAAAAGACACAAGTCCATCAAGTCCAACCTATGTGCGTGACCATGTGTCAGTATTACATTACATATCCCTGTATATTGCGGTCATTCAGGTGATTATCTAATAGTTTCTTGAAGCTATAAATGCTCCCCACTGAGACCACCGCCTGTGGAAGGGAATTCCACATCCTTGCCGCTCTTACAGTAAAGAACCCTCTACGTAGTTTAAGGTTAAACCTCTTTTCTTCTAATTTTAATGAGTGGCCACGAGTCTTATTAAACTCTCTTCTGCGAAAAAGTTTTATCCCTATTGTGGGGTCACCAGTACAGTATTTGTAAATTGAAATCATATCCCCTCTCAAGCGTCTCTTCTCCAGAGAGAATAAGTTCAGTGCTCGCAACCTTTCCTCATAACTAAGATCCTCCAGACCCTTTATTAGCTTTGTTGCCCTTCTTTGTACTCGCTCCATTTCCAGTACGTCCCTCCTGAGGACTGGTGCCCAGAACTGGACAGCATACTCCAGGTGCGGGCGGACCAGAGTCTTGTAGAGCGGGAGAATTATCGTTTTATCTCTGCAGTTGATCCCCCTTTTAATGCATGCCAATATTCTGTTTGCTTTATTAGCAGCAGCTTGGCATTGCATGCCATTGCTGAGCCTATCATCCACTAGGACCCCCAGGTCCTTTTCCATCCTAGATTCCCCCAGAGGTTCTCCCCCCAGTGTATAGATTGCATTCATATTTTTGCCACCCAAATGCATTATTTTACATTTTTCTACATTGAACCTCATTTGCCATGTAGTCGCCCACCCCATTAATTTGTTCAGGTCTTTTTGCAAGATTTCCACATCCTGCGGAGAAGTTATTGCCCTGCTTAGCTTAGTATCGTCTGCAAATACAGAGATTGAACTGTTTATCCCATCCTCCAGGTCGTTTTTGAACAAATTAAATAGGATTGGTCCCAGCACAGAACCCTGGGGAACCCCACTACCCACCCCTGACCATTCTGAGTACTCCCCATTTATCACCACCCTCTGAACACGCCCTTGTAGCCAGTTTTCAATCCTTGTACTCACCCTATGGTCCATGCCAACACACCTTATTTTGTACAGTAAACGTTTATGGGGAACTGTGTCAAATGCTTTTGCAAAATCCAGATACACCACGTCTACGGGCCTTCCTTTATCTAGATGGCAACTCACCTCCTCATAGAAGGTTAATAGATTGGTTTGGCAAGAACGATTCTTCATGAATCCATGCTGATTACTGCTAATGATATCATTCGTATTACTAAAATCTTGTATGTAGTCCCTTATCATCCCCTCCAAGAGTTTACATACTATTGATGTTAGGCTAACTGGTCTGTAATTCCCAGGGATGTTCTTTGGGCCCTTTTTAAATATTGGTGCTACATTGGCTTTTCTCCAATCAGCTGGTACCATTCCAGTCAATAGACTGTCTGTAAAAATTAGGAACAACGGTCTGGCAATCACCTGACTGAGTTCACTAAGTACCCTCGGATGCAAGCCATCTGGTCCCGGTGATTTATTAACCACTTGAGCCCCGGACCATTATGCTGCCTAAGGACCAGAGGTCTTTTTCCAATTTGGCACTGCGTCGCTTTAACTGCTAATTGCACGGTCATGCAATGCTGTACCCAAACGAAATTTGCGTCCTTTTCTTCCCACAAATAGAGCTTTCTTTTGATGGTATTTGATCACCTCTGCGGTTTTTATTTTTTGCGCTATAAACCGACAATTTTGAAAAAAAATGGTATTTTCTACTTTTTGTTATAAAAAAAATCCAATAAACTTAATTTTAGTCATACATTTAGGCCAAAATGTATTCGGCCACATGTCTTTGGTAAAAAAAATGTCAATAAGCGTATATTTATTGGTTTGCGCAAAAGTTATAGCGTCTACAAACTAGGGTACATTTTCTGTAATTTACACAGCTTTTAGTTTATGACTGCCTATGTCATTTCTTGAGGTGCTAAAATGGCAGGGCAGTACAAAACCCCCCCAAATGACCCCATTTTGGAAAGTAGACACCCCAAGGAAATTGCTGAGAGGCATGTTGAACCCATTGAATATTTATTTTTTTTGTCCCAAGTGATTGAAAAATGACAAAAAAAAAAAAAAAAATATTTACAAAAAGTTGTCACTAAATGATATATTGCTCACACAGGCCATGGGCCTATGTGGAATTGCACCCCAAAATACATTCAGCTGCTTCTCCTGAGTATGGGGATACCACATGTGTGGGACTTTTTGGGAGCCTAGACGCGTCCGGGGCCCCGAAAACCAATCACCGCCTTCAGGATTTCTAAGGGTGTAAATTTTTGATTTCACTCTTCACTGCCTATCACAGTTTCGGAGGCCATGGAATGCCCAGGTGGCACAAAACCCCCCAAAATGACCCCATTTTGGAAAGTAGACACCCCAAGCTATTTGCTGAGAGGCATATTGAGTCCATGGAATATTTTATATTTTGACACAAGTTGCGGGAAAGTGACACTTTTTTTTTTTTTTTTTTTTTCATAAAGTTGTCACTAAATGATATATTGCTCACACAGGCCATGGGCATATGTGGAATTGCACCCCAAAATACATTTAGCTGCTTCTCCTGAGTATGGGGATACCACATGTGTGGGACTTTTTGGGAGCCTAGCCGCGTACGGGACCCCGAAAACCAATCACTGCCTTCAGGATTTTTAATGCCGCGTACACACGAGCGGACATTACGGCGGACTTTGCCCGGCGGACTTTTCGACGTACTTTCCGACGGACTTTGTGAATGAACGGACTTGCCTACACACAATCCACCAAAGTCCGTCGAATTCGTACGTGATGACGTACGACCGGACTAAAACAAGGAAGTTCATAGCCAGTAGCCAATAGCTGCCCTAGCGTGGCTTTTTGTCCGTCGAACTAGCATACAGACGGCGGACTTTTCGACCGGACTCGATTTCAACGGATAAATTTAAAACAAGTTTTAAATCTAATTCCGTCCAACTTTTGAGAAAACAAAGTCCGCTGGAGCCCACACACATCGAATTGTCCGACGAAATCCAGTCCGCCGGGCAAAGTCCGCCGTAATGTCCGCTCGTGTGTACGCGGCATAAGGGTGAAAATTTTTGATTTCACTCTTTACTGCCTATCACAGTTTCGGAGGCCATGGAATGCCCAGGTGGCACAAACCCCCCCCAAATGACCCCATTTTGGAAAGTAGACACCCCAAGCTATTTGCTGAGAGGCATGGTGAGTATTTTGCAGCTCTCATTTGTTTTTGAAAATGAAGAAAGACAAGAAAAAACATTTTTTTTTTCTTTTTTCAATTTTCAAAACTTTGTGACAAAAAGTGAGGTCTGCAAAATACTCACTATAGCTCTCAGCAAATAGCTTGGGGTGTCTACTTTCCAAAATGGGGTCATTTCGGGGGGGTTTGTGCCACCTGGGCATTCCATGGCCTCCGAAACTGTGATAGGCAGTGAAGAGTGAAATCAAAAATTCACGCCCTTAGAAAGCCTGAAGGCGGTGCTTGGTTTTCGGGGTCCCGTACGCGGCTAGGCTCCCAAAAAGTCTCACACATGTGGTATCCCCGTACTCAGGAGAAGCAACAGAATGTATTTTGGGGTGTAATTTCACATATTTTCATGGCATGTTTGAGCAATATATCATTTAGTGACAACTTTGTGCAAAAAAAAAAAAAAAATTTGTCTCTTTCCCGCAACTTGTGTCGCAATATAAAATATTCCATGGACTCGACATGCCTCTCAGCAAATAGCTTGGGGTGTCTACTTTCCAAAATGGGGTCATTTGGGGGGGTTTTGAACTGTCCTGGCATTTTATGCACAACATTTAGAAGCTTATGTCACACATCACCCACTCTTCTAACCACTTGAAGTCAAAGCCCTTTCTGACACTTATTGTTTACATGAAAAAGTTATTTTTTTTTGCAAAAAAATTACTTTGAACCCCCAAACATTATATATTTTTTTAAAGCAAATGCCCTACAGATTAAAATGGTGGGTGTTTCATTTTTTTTTTTCACACAGTAATTGCGCAGCGATTTTTCAAACGCATTTTTTGGGGAAAAAACACACTTTTTTAAATTTTAATGCACTAAAACACACTATATTGCCCAAATGTTTGATGAAATAAAAAAGATGATCTTAGGCCGAGTACATGGATACCAAACATGACATGCTTTAAAATTGCGCACAAACGGGCAGTGGCAACAAAATAAATACATGTTTAAAAGCCTTTAAAGGCCTTTACAGGTTACCACTTTAGATTTACAGAGGAGGTCTACTGGAAAAATTACTGCACTCGATCTGGCCTTCACGGTGATACCTCACATGCATGGTGCAATTGCTGTTTACGTTTGACGACAGACCGCCGCTTGCGTTCGCCTTAGCGCGAGAGCAGGGGGCGACAGGGGTGCTTTTTTTTTTTTTTTTTTTTAATCTTACTTTTAAACTGTTCCTTTCATATTTTTTTTTTAATCATTTTTATTGTTATCTCGGGGAATGTAAATATCCTCTATGATAGCAATAGGTAGTGACAGGTACTCTTTTTTGAAAAAAATTGGGGTCTATTAGACCCTAGATCTCTCCTCTGCCCTCAAAGCATCTGACCACAGCAAGATCGGTGTGATAAAATGCTTTCCCAATTTCCCAATGGCGCTATTTACATCCGGCGAAATCTAAGTCATGAAATGCTCGTAGCTTCCGGTTTCTTAGGCCATAGAGATGTTTGGAGCCACTCTGGTCTCTCATCAGCTCTATGGTCAGCTGGCTGAATCACCGGCTGCATTCTCAGGTTCCCTGTTGAGACAGGAGAGCCAGAGAAAAACACGAAAGACGGTGGGGGGGGGCATTCCCTCCCACAGCTTGTAAAAGCAGTCTAGAGGCTAATTAGCCGCTAGGATTGCTTTTACATGAAAGCCGACCGCTGGCTGAAAAGAATGATACCAAGATGATACCTAAACCTGCAGGCATCATTCTGGTATAACCACTCAAAGTCGTGAATGGCGTACCTGAAGACAAAAAAATGGTTAACAATGGTTAACAATAAAGCACAGTAAACAGTAAAGTATAAATAATTACATACCTGAAAAGCAAACATGATAAAACATAATAACAATAAAACATTGCAGAATAGAATACAGTAAAAAAGAGCAGAACAATAGAGAGAGAGAATAGAGAGAGAGAGAACAATAAAACGACAACTATTTTTTTTTATTTTATATATATATTTTTTTTTTTTACACTTTTTTTGTAACTAACTTTTATAACTGTAACCGGTTCCAGGTTCGGGTCTCTCAAAATGCGATGGCATCTTGGGGGACCCTGTGAAAGTGTGTCCTAGTCTGTGGAATGCTGTACCCTACGCTAATACTCAACTAGTGAATGGTAGCGTTCAAAACATTCACCAATGCAAAGACCAGGATTGTCAGGACAGGAGGGACAATAATAGCGGGTGTCATGCCTATATCTGCACTTGCTGCAGACACAACATCTTTTTTGGGGGGTTCGCTGGGTAGGGGTACTCGGGAGGACATAAAAATGCCTCTCATGCAGCCGACTGCATTTGGTTGGGGATGTGAATGGGGGAAGTACGGGCGCTGCAGAAGCGGTGGGTTCCCAATTAGGATTGGCGAATGCAGCAGGAAGGGCACTATGGGCACGACGGGCCTGTGTTTGTCTTCTTGGTGGCAGCGGGACACTACTTGTGCTTGCCACCTCACCAGCTTGAACTGCACTTATGGGACTCGCCACGTCACCAAGTGTTACTGCAGTGCTGGTTTGGCTACGACCGGGGTGTACTACGCCTCTGGTGCTTGCCAGTTCCCCAAAACGCTACCAAAAAAACTGTTAGCGATCGCAGGGATCAGGCCTGACTCTGCGAACGCTGCAGTTATGCGTTTAGAGTTTTGTAAGTGTCAGTGATCAATCGATACTGCACTTGGGTGGGCTGGGCCGGGCCGGGCGGAGGGGCAAAACACAGGTGCTAGCAGGTATCTGGGCTGATCCCGCTAACACTGCGTTTTTGGGAACCCTAAACTGCTGGTGACGCTAGTATAGATCTGATCGGATCAGATATTGATCCGATCAGATACTATACCACTAAGGGAGGTGTACGGTGCGTGCGTGGGTGTTAGCGGTACTGGCGCTAACCTGACGCTGCCTGGGGCTGGTGCTTGCCAGTTCACCAAAATGCTACCAAAAAAACTGTTAGCGATCGCAGGGATCAGGCCTGACTCTGTGAACACTGCAGTTATGCGTTTAGTGTTTTGTAAGTGTCAGTGATCGATCGATACTGCACTTGGGTGGGCTGGGCTGGGCCGGGCGGAGGGGCAAAACACAGGTGCTAGCAGGTATCTGGGCTGATCCCGCTAACACTGCGTTTTTGGGAACCCTAAACTGCTGGTGACGCTAGTATAGATCTGATCGGATCAGATTTTGATCCGTTCAGATACTATACCACTAAGGGAGGTGTACGGTGCGTGCGTGGGTGTTAGCGGTACTGGCGCTAACCTGACGCTGCCTGGGGCTTGTGCTTGCTTGCCAGTTCACCAAAATGCTACCAAAAAAACTGTTAGCAATCGCAGGGATCAGGCCTGACTCTGCGAACGCTGCAGATATGCGTTTAGTGTTTTGTAAGTGACAGTGATCGATCGATACTGCACTTGGGTGGGCTGGGCGGAGGCGCAAAACGCAGGTGCTAGCGGGTATCTGGGCTGATCCCGCTAACACTGCGTTTTTGGGAACCCTAAACTGCTGGGGACGCTAGTATAGATCTGATCGGATCAGATATTGATCCGATCAGATACTATACCACTAAGGGAGGCGCATGCTACGTGCGTGGGTGTTAGCGGTACTGGCGCTAATCTGACGCTGCCTGGGGCGACGCATATCACCGCCGGGCGATTAGGGGGCTAAACCTTTATTCGGTAATAAACGGCGGGTGCCCTGACACTATAAAAAATAAACAAACTAACCAGCGTCAACCGTAACGGTTATACGGTGATCAGTGGTGAAAGGGTTAACTAGGGGGCAATCAAGGGGTTAAAACATTTATTAGGTAGTATATGGGGGTCCCTGACGCTATAAAACGCTGACGGCGAACCTAAATATTAACCTCACTAACTAGCGTCACCAGCGACACTAATACAGCGATCAGAAAAATGATCGCTTAGTGACACTGGTGACGGGGGGTGATCAAGGGGTTAAAACTTTATTAGGGGGGGTTAGGGGGGTACCCTAGACCTACAGGGGGGTAACAGTAACTGTGCTAACACAGTAACTGTCACAAACTGACACCTAGCAGTAATCAGAAAAAAAAAAAAAAAAACTGCTGGTGTCAGTTTGTGACAGGGGGGGGGGGGGGTGATCGGGGGGCGATCGGGGGGGGATCGGGGTGTAATGTGTGCCTGGCATGTTCTACTGTGTGTGTGTTGTGCACTCACATACCTGTCTTCTCTCCTCGGGCCGGAACGGAAACTACCGACCCGAGGGGAGATGACATCACTTCCTTTGCTGCTGTTTAGCATACAGCAGCAAAGGAGTGTTCCCATTGGCCGGCGGCGATCGCGAGGGGGGGCCACGAACGGATGGCCTCCCCCTCGTCTCCGATCGCCGGGGAACAAAACGGGACCGCCTCGGGCGGCGGGGGGGGTCCGATCGGACCCCCCACCCGCGGCAGGCAAATCACGTACATGTACGTGATTTTGCCTGCCCGTGCCGCCTTGCCGACGTACATCGGTGTGAGGCGGTCCTTAAGTGGTTAATGTTAAGTTTCTCAAGTCTAATTTTAATTCCGTCCTCTGTTAAACATGTAGGTGCTTCCTGTGTTGTGTCATGAGGATAAACACTGCAGTTTTGGTTACTGAAGCCCCCCGATTCACTCGTGAAGACTAAGGAGAAGAATAAATTCAATACCTTTGCCATCTCCCCATCCTTTGTAACCAGATGTCCTTCCTCATTCTTTATGGGGCCAATATGGTCTGTCCTCCCTTTTTTACTGTTTACATACTTAAAGAATTTCTTGGGATTTTTTTTGCTCTCCTCCGCTATGTGTCTTTCATGTTCTATCTTAGCCATCCTAATTGCACCCTTACATTCCTTTTTGCATTCTTTATAAATTCTGAATGCTGTGGATGATCCCTTAACCCTGTATTTTTTGAAGGCCTTCTCCTTTGCTTTTATATGCATTTTTACATTGGAGTTAAGCCATCCAGGATGTTTGTTCGCTCTTTTAAATTTATTACCCAATGGGATACATTGGCTAATGCCCTTATTTAATATGCTCTTAAAGCAAACCCATCTCTCCTCCGTATTCTTTGTTCCTAATATTTTATCCCAATTTATGCCTTTTAGCAAGGTTTGTAGTTTAGGGAAGTTGGCTCTTTTGAAATTCAGTGTCTTTGTGTTCCCTTCATGTCTCCTATTTGTGTGATTTATACTGAAACTAATTGACCTGTGATCGCTGTTACCTAAATTGCCCCGTATTTCCACATCTGTTATCAGGTCTGTATTGTTGGTAATCAGTAGATCTAGTAATGTTTTATTTCTAGTTAGTGCGTCTACCATCTGACCCATAAAATTGTCCTGCAAGACACTAAGGAACTGGCGAGCCTTAAATGAATGCGCGGTTCCCTCCACCCAGTCTATGTCTGGATAATTAAAATCCCCCATTATGATAACACTTCCCATCCTTGCTGCTAATCCAATTTGTGATAGGAGATCCGTCTCCACTTCCTCCCTCAGGTTAGGGGGCCTATAGCATACTCCCAGTATTATTTTCCCCTTAGCTTCATCCCTTTGGAGCTCTACCCATAAAGATTCCACCTCCTCCCTAGCCCCCTCAGTGATGTCATCTCTCACATTCACTTGTACATTATTCTTGATATATAGGCACACCCCTCCCCCTTTTTTACCCTCTCTATCCTTGTGGTATAGGGTATACCCTTGAATGTTTGCCAGCCAATCATGAGAGCTGTTGAACCAGGTCTCTGAAATTCCCACAAAATCCAAATCCTCCTTGTACAACAGTATCTCTAGTTCACCCATCTTGTCCGCCAGGCTCCTGGCATTGGTGAACATGCCACAATATTAACTCTTACAGGAGAGAATTTCCATTCCTAGGGGTAGATTTCATCTCACTTCCTGTTGTCTCCTTCCGTTTGCAAGTAGGAGTCGTTTGTAAGTTGGATGTTTGAAAGTAGGGGCCTGCCCTATATACTCAGCAGAAATTTGGGCCTTAGGTGTTGTTGTGGCCACAACACTGTAAGCCCTCACAGGGCCCTGCTGTGAAATATTAGATCAAGAATTGTAATTACATGCCGCTGTTGAACAGGGCCAGAAAAATTGGGCCTTAGGCACTGGTGCTGGTGCCACAACACTGCAACCCCTCACAGATACTCTAGTTGGAACGCAGGAATGAGCCCTGCTGCAAAGTATTGCATCAAAAATTGTAATTACACGCCCCTGTTAAACAGGGGCTGAAAAATTGGGCCTTAGGCACTGGTGGCGGCGCCCAGAACCACAAATGTTCTTACAAGCTATCAGCGTGATCATTGAGGAGGAAGAGGATAATTACTCAGGATAGTCACTCAGCATCAGCATAGGCAGTCTTTGAAGGGATCTGAGATTTCAAAAAAAATTATTTGGTTACATCAGCATCAGGTGCTTTGTAGCTGGTGGTGATCTAAGACTGATTCATTTTTATGAAGGTCAGTCGATCGACCGAGTCGGTGGACAGACGCACCCTGTGATCGGTTACAAAGCCTCCAGCAGCACTGAATGTGCGTTCCGAAAGAACGCTGGATGCAGGACAGGCCAGTAGCTCAATTGCATACTGTGCAAGCTCTGGCCAGTGATCCATCCTCAAGACCCAGTAACCCAGAGCATGTTCGGTGGGAAAGGTGCCAAGTCAGATCTTGCCCCTAGGTATTCCTGCACCATGTAAAACAGACGCTGGTGATGGTTGCTGGAACCGATCATACCTTGGGGCTGCGGACTAAAAAATTGTCTGAACGCATCGGTCAGACGGCCACCTTTTCCACCGCTCCTTCTTTGACTGACCGAAGCCTCAGCAACACGTTGTCCAGAAACAGGAGTTTGTAACCTCCCAGTCTCTGGGAACGCGTTGCACAGACCATTCTGCAAGGCCTCCCGAAGATGTTTCATCCTCTGCTCCCTCTGCAATGGCAAGATAAGGTCCGCAACCTTACCCTTGTAACGTGGATCAATGAGGGTTGCCAGCCAGTATTGGTCCTTCTCCTTGATACCACGAATACGAGGATCCTTATGCAGGCTTTGCAGGATCAGGGAGGCCATGCAGCGTAGGTTTGCTGAGGCATTCGGTCCGGAGTCCTCTGGGTCACTAAAGACGACATGGTCCGCAGCCACCTCCTCCTAGCCACGTACAAGTCCATGTGTTTCTTGGGATTGATCCCTTAAAGACTGCTGCTGATGCTGAGTGCCAGGCTCCACCTCCATACTGACATAATCAACCTCCTCCTCCTCCTCCTCTTCCTGTGTGATCGGCGGGCACGCAGGAACACTGTCTGGATAAAGGGGGCCTTGAGAGCTAAGGAAGTCCTCCTCTTCCTGCCTCTGTTCTGCCTCAAGTGCCCTTCCATTATTCCACGCAGCGTGTGCTCCAACAGGTGGACATGGGGGACAGTGTCACTGATGCATGCACTGTCACTGCTCACCATCCTCGTGGCCTCCTCAAGTGGTGACAGGACAGTGCATGCATCCCTGATCATGGCCCACTGGCATGGGGAAAAAAAAACAAGCTCCCCTGACCCTGTCCTGGTGGCATAGTCACACAGGTACTCATTGATGGCCCTCTGCTGCGTGTGCAGCCGCTGCAGCATGGCCAATGTTGAGTTCCACCTGGTGGGCATGTCACAGATTAGGCGGTTCTTGGGCAGGTTGAACTCCTTTTGGAGGTCCGCCAGCCGAGCACTGGTATTATATGACCGGCGGAAATGAACACAGACTTTCCTGGCCTGCCTCAGGACATCCTGTAAGCCCGGGTACTTGCCCAAGAACCACTGCACCACCAAGTTAAGGACGTGAGCCAAACAGGGCACATGGGTCATTTGTCCCTGTCGGAGGGCAGAGAGGAGGTTGGTGCCATTGTCGCAAACCACCATTCCTGCCTTAAGTTGGCATGGCATCAACCACCTCTGAACTTGCCTCTGCAGAGCTGACAGAACCTCTGCCCCAGTGTGGCTCCTGTCCCCCAAGCACACCAGCTCAAGCACCGCATGGCATCTTTTGGCCTGCGTACTTGCGTAGCCCCTTGAACGCCTATGGAGCACCGCTGGTTCAGAGGACAAATCCCAGGAAGAGGCTATGGAGGAAGAAGAAGAGGGGGTGGAGGAGAGAGGTGTGTCACAATCATTAGTAGTGGCATTTTGGAGGCGTGGTGGCGGAACAACCTCCAACACTACTGCACCTTGTCCTGCATCCTTCCCAGCTGCCAGCAGAGTCACCCAAAGCGCGGTGAAACTTAGGTAATGTCCCTGTCCATGCCTGCTGGACCATGAGTCAGCGGTAATATGCACCTTACCGCTGACCGCCCTGTCCAGCGACGCATGGACATTGCCTTCCACATGCCTTCCGTGAGAAAAAGTGGCGTTTGGGTACCTGCCACTGAGGAACCACACATTCCACAAACTCACAGAAGGGGGCAGAATCTATCAACTGAAAAGGAAGCAGTTGAAGTGCTAGCAATTTTGCCAAGCTAGTATTCAACCGCTGGGCATGTGGATGGCTGGGAGCGAACTTCTGGCGGCGGTGCAGCTGCTGGGGCAGGGAAATTTGCCTGGTACAATCTGACGTCGGTGTACCGAAAGAAGATTGCCCACAAGTACTTGGCTGTGACACACCTAATTCTACACCTTCATTCCTCTCAGTGCAGGTCTCAGAGAGGACTGAAGGTATACTGGGGTTGGAGATCTCAGCTGATGAGGAGCAAGGAGACGTCCTCTTTGTTCTTTGGTGTGGGTCTTTTAGATACGCTTGCCAATGAACTGCATGGCAGGTCAACATATGTCTGGTCAAGCATGTGTTGCCCAAGCGGGAGATGTTTTGGCCACGCGAGATACGCTTGAGACATATGTTGCAAATAGCAGCGGTGCGATCTGATGCACTCGTCTCAAAAAAGGCCCACACCAAAGAGCAGAGACAGCAGCACCCTGCACATGCGGAGCTTTGGGGTGTGATGCAGTTAGTGTGCTGCCCTTAAGCTGGCCCCTGGAGGGCATCCTGCCTCGTTTGTGATGTGCCTCCTCCTCCTCCTCCTCTCTCCTATCAGGCACCCACGTTGAGTCAGTGACATCATCCCCTCCCTCCTCATCACTGGAGCAAACCTGGCAGTATGCTGCAGCAGGGGGAGCATGACTACCAGATTTCTGTCCTTCTTGGGCACCCCCTCTGTCCGTGCTCACGTTACTGCCTTCATATAGCTCAGTATCATCATCAGAGCCTTTTAAACGCTGGGCATCCTCCTGGAGCATGTACCCATCATTGTGGTCAAACAGTTTGAGGGACTCCTCAGGAGGACATGGTGGGGCTAGGGAAGGAGTCACTGATGCCATTGAGCCGAGGGAAGAGGCCGCGTTGGCAGCTGCTTTGCCAGACAAAGTTCCCTGAGCATGAGTGAGAGAGGATGGGGAGGATGAGGACGGCTTGGTCATCCACTCGACCAAGTCTTCCGCATGTTGCGGCTCAACACGGCCAGCTGCCGAAAAATGATGAGGATGCACCGTCTCCATGACCAGCATTGTTGCCTCTAGACACAGAGCCTGCTTGCCCTCTTTTATTGGCTTGTGACTGTCTGCCTCTCCTTGTTGGCCTTCCAGACATACTAATGGCCTGTAGCTGCACTAAGCTGGGATATATATATTAATATATATACTGATACTGCAGCTAGCAAAATCAATTGCCTGCCTGTAGTATGAGTACACCACCAACCTTCTACAGGTAGCTTTAGCTGAACACTGTGCAGAGCTCGCAAAAAACTAACTTGTAGCTTATTTAGCTGCCTGCGGTAGTGATAGGATCTGGAAAACACCACCAACCTTCTACAGGTAGTTTTAGGTGAACACTGTGCAGAGCTCGCAAAAAATGAACTTGTAGCTTATTTAGCTGCCTGCGGTAGTGATAAGATCAGGAAAACACCACCAACCTTCTACAGGTAGCTTTAGCTGAACACTGTGCAGAGCTCGCAAAAAACTAACTTGTAGCTTATTTAGCTGCCTGCAGTAGTGATAGGATCAGGAAAACACCACCAACCTTCTACAGGTAGCTTTAGGTGAACACTGTGCAGAGTTCGCAAAAAACTAACTTGTAGCTTATTTAGCTGCCTGCGGTAGTGATAGGATCAGGAAAACACCACCAACCTTCTACAGGTAGCTTTAGCTGAATACTGTGCAGAGCTCGCACTACACTAACTTGTAGTTTTAGCTGAACACTGTGAGGAGGACGCACTACACTAACTTGTAGCTTTAGCTGAACACTGTTCAGAGGATGCACTACACTAACTTGTAGCTTTAGCTGAACACTGTGCAGAGGTCGCACTACACTAACTTGTAGTTTTAGCTGAACACTGTGAGGAGGACGCACTACACTAATTTGTAGCTGAACACTGTGCAGAGGTCGCACTACACTAACTTGTAGTTTTAGCTGAACACTGAGGAGGACGCACTACACTAACTTGTAGCTTTAGCTGAACACTGTGAGGAGGACGCACTACACTAACTTGTAGCTTTAGCTGAACACTGTGAGGAGGACGCACTACCCTAACTTGTAGCTTTAGCTGAACACTGCAGAGGTCACACTAAACTAACTTGTAGTTTTAACTGAACACTGAGGAGGACACACTACACTAACTGTAAATAGTCTAGCTGCCTGACTGTGGTACTAATAGGATCAAAACAACACCAGCAATTTTCTTCAGGTAGTTGTAAATACTGTAACAAGACAAGCCTGCCTGTCAGTAGGAAGATAACAGGAACGGATCTAGCTAAACTGAATACAGTACATACACACACACACACATACATACAACACCTGGGATGCATATATATATACACAATACACTGTAAGTGCAGCTAACTCACTGACTGTCCTGTGGGGCGTGTACTAAATCCCCTGAGCCATAATTGGCCAAAGCCTCCTTGGCTTTGGCCAATTACGTCTCTGTTCAGACGGATCTGTGATTGGCCAAGCATGCGGGTCATAGTGCATGCTTGGCCAATCATCAGCCAGCAATGCACTGCGATGCCGCAGTGAATTATAGGCCATGACGCGCCACACGAATTTGGCGCGAACGGCCCATATCATTTGCAATTCGGCGAACGGGCGATGTTCGAGTTGAACATGGGTTTGACTTGAACACGAAGCTCATCCCTAACAGTGAGGGAACATACATTTAACCCCTTGATCGCCCCCTAGTGTTAACCCCTTCCCTGTCAGTGACATTTATACAGTAATTAGTGCATATTTATAGCACTGATCGCTGTATAAATGTCAATGGTCCCAAAAATGTGTCAAAGGTGTTTGATCTGTCCGTTCCAATGTTGCAGTACCACTAAAAATCGCAGATCACCGCCATTACTAGTAATAAATACAAAAATAATAAAAATGCCATAAATCTTTCCCATGGTTTGTAGATGCTATAACTTTTGCGTAAACTAATCAATATACGCTTATTGTGACTCTTAGTAAAAATATGTAGAATACATATCAGCCAAAACTGATGAAGAAATGTATTTATTTTTATTTTTTTAATTTGGGGATATTTATTAAAGCAAAAAGTAAAAAATATTGTTTTTTTTTCAAAATTGTCGCTCTTTTTTGTTTATAGCGCAAAAAATAAAAACCCCAGAGGTGATCAAATACCACCAAAAGAAAGCTCTATTTGTGGGAAAAAATGATGCAAATTTTGTTTGGGTAAAACGTCACATGACCACGCAATTGTCAGTTTAAGCGACGCAGTGCCAAATTGTAAAAAGTGCTCTGGTCAGGAAGGGGGTAAAATCTTCTGGGGCTGAAGTGGTTAACGGGGAAATCATCTCACTGACAACAAATTTAAGTAACATTCTTCCTACTGACCATTCCTCTAAATTACAGTGAGTTGTAGATATAGTAATTAGCAAGGGCTTCTGGAGACTGGAACGTTTTTTCAAGGGTTTTTCTGGGTGCCTAAGGTTGAGAAAGGTTGTGGTAGATCAATCAGCAATTCCATTAGAATAGAGGTAAGAATCTGCAAATGAATTACCATAATCCTTCACCCAGAGGTGACCCATATTTTACACTCTAGGGTTGATTTACTAAAACTGGAGAGTGCAAAATCTGGTACAGCTCTGCATAGAAACCAATCAGCTTCCAGGTTTTATTGTCCAAGCTTAATTGAACAAACTGAAGTTAGAAGCTAATTGGCTACCATGCACAGCTGCACTAGATTTTGCACTCTCCAGTTTTAGTAAATCAACCCATCTGTGTCTTGATTTCCTCAAGGCCAGACACTGGGAGGTGCTCTCGATCCAAAGGCTGCTTGCAAAGGCTGTTATTAACCGGTTCCCGACCGGCGCACACCGATGTACGTCGGCAGAATGGCACGGCTGGGCAAATGGGCATACCTGTACGTCCATTTGAATTCCCCGCCGTGCCATTGCGGCTGGGAGCTCCGCAAGTTGGGTCGCGGGTCCTGCGGACTTGATCGCCGTGGGGATACCCGCGATCGCCTCACGGAGAGGACGAACAGGGAATTTCTGATGTAAACAGCATCTCCCTGTTTTGTCTAGTGACAAGTGTCACTGATCACAGCTCTCTGTCATTGGGAGCTGTGATCAGAGTAATGACACTGCTAGCCCATCCCCCTACAGTCAGTAATCACTCCCCTAGGACACACTTAACCCCTCCCCGCCCCCTAGTGGTTAACACCTTCACTGCCAGTGTCATTTACACAGTAATCAGTGCATTTTTAATCGCACTGATCGCTGTATAAATGACAATGGTCCCAAAAATGTGTCAAAAATGTCCGACATGTCTGCCATATCGTCGCAGTCACAATAAAAAAAAAAAAAAAAAAAAATCGCTGATCGCCGCCATTACTAGTAAAAAAAAAAAAAAATGCCATAAAACTATCCCCTATTTAGTAAACGCTATAACTTTTGCGCAAACCAATCAATACGAATACAATTTTTTTTTACCAAAAATATGTAGAAGAATACGATCAGCCTAAACTGAGGAAAAAATGTTTTTTTATATATTTTGGGGGGATATTTATTATAGCAAAATGTAAAAAATAATGCGTTTTTTTCAAAATTGTCGCTCCTATTTTGTTTATAGCGCAAAAAATAAAAAAATCGCAAAGGCGATCAAATACCACCAAAAGAAAGCTCTATTTGTGGGAAAAAAAAGATGTCAGTTTTGTTTGGGAGCCACGTCGCATGACCACGCAATTGTCAGTTAAAGCGACGCAATGCCGAATCGCAAAAAATGCTCTGGTCAGGAAGGGGGTAAAATCTGAAGCGGTTAAACAGTTATTTCAATTCTAGGATGTCTACTCCCATTTGCAGCTTCGATTTCCCCTGTAAAACCGGTGTCCTTAAAAAAGCCTTCAGCACTACAGGCTGTGCCTGTATGACTTGCTTTTCCTCCAATTAATGTTACAAATCTACAGTACTACATAATATGGTGAGATAGAAGAAAAAAACTAGGGCAAAAAAAACAAGGAAGCACTGCTCCAAGTGGGTCTGTCTTTACAACCCAAATCCACACTGGGTGCAGGTCCAGCTCGTGACTGTGTACATGCATAGAGGAAAACTGGGACGAAAGCACGCCAATATCATATAAAAGGCATCTTATTTATTGAAACTTTTAAAAGCAATATAATGTCAGACCATTTTACAGAAGTCCTCAAGAATGCCTGCTGACGCATTTCCCGCCGTTAGGGCGTTTAATCATAATTAGGGATTAGCTCAATGTTAGAATCAAGCGTAAGTTCGACTCGAACATCGGGTATTCGCCTGTTTGCCAAACAGCGAATATTATGGGGCGTTTGTGGGAAATTTGAGCGCCGCTGAACGCCCCATAATGCACTGTGAGATTGCAGTGCATTGCTGTATGATGATTGGCCAAAGCATGCACCTGACCTGCATGCTTTGGCCAATCACAGCGCGCTCTGCTGAGAGAGCCATAATTGGCCAAAGGCAGGGTGCCTTTAGCCAATCATGGCTCAGGGGGACTAAGTCCATGCCCCACACTATATAAGGCTGCTTACATAGCAGCCGTGTATAGTGTGTGGATGGAGATAAATTGAGCTAGATTAGGCAGACAGGTTAGTTAGTGGCAGTGTAATATATACACATACACACACACACATATACTCTGCATTCAGTGTAGACTCTATATTCAGTCAGTGCAGGCAGTGTAGTATATATATATATATATATATATATATATACAGTGCCTTGCGAAAGTATTCGGCCCCCTTGAACTTTTCAACCTTTTGCCACATTTCAGGCTTCAAACATAAAGATTTAAAATTTTTATTTTTTGTGAAGAATCACCAACAAGTGGGACACAATTGTGAAGTGGAACGAAATCTATTGGATTGTTGAAACTTTTTTAACTAATAAAAAAATGAAAAGTGGGGCGTGCAAAATTATTCGGCCCCCTTGCGTTAATACTTTGTAGAGCCACCTTTTGCTGCGATTACAGCTGCAAGTCGCTTGGGGTATGTCTCTATCAGTTTTGCACATCGAGAGACTGAAATTCTTGCCCATTCTTCCTTGCAAAACAGCTCGAGCTCAGTGAGGTTGGAAGGAGAGCGTTTGTGAACAGCAGTTTTCAGCTCTTTCCACAGATTCTCGATTGGATTCAGGTCTGGACTTTGACTTGGCCATTCTAACACCTGGATACGTTTATTTGTGAACCATTCCTTTGTAGATTTTGCTGTATGTTTGGGATCATTGTCTTGTTGGAAGATAAATCTCCGTCCCAGTTTCAGGTCTTTTGCAGACTCCAACAGGTTTTCATTCAGAATGGTCCTGTATTTGGCTGCATCCATCTTCCCCTCAATTTTAACCATCTTTCCTGTCCCTGCTGAAGAAAAGCAGGCCCAAACCATGATGCTGCCACCACCATGTTTGACAGTGGGGATGGTGTGTTGAGGGTGATGAGCTGTGTTGCTTTTACGCCAAACATATCGTTTTGCATTGTGGCCAAAAAGTTCGATTTTGGTTTCATCGGACCAGAGCACCTTCTTCCACATCTTTGGTGTGTCTCCCAGGTGGCTTGTGGCAAACTTTAGACGAGACTTTTTATGGATATCTTTGAGAAATGGCTTTCTTCTTGCCACTCTTCCATAAAGGCCAGATTTGTGCAGTGTACGACTGATTGTTGTCCTATGGACAGACTCTCCCACCTCAGCTGTAGTTCTCTGCAGTTCATCCAGTGTGATCATGGGCCTCTTGGCTGCATCTCTGATCAGTCTTCTCCTTGTCTGAGCTGAAAGTTTAGAGGGACAGCCAGGTCTTGGTAGATTTGCAGTGGTCTGATACTCCTTCCATTTCAAAATGATCGCTTGCACAGTGCTCCTTGGGATGTTTAAAGCTTGGGAAATCTTTTTGTATCCAAATCCGGCTTTAAACTTCTCCACAACAGTATTACGGACCTGCCTGGTGTGTTCCTTGGTCTTCATGATGCTTTCTGCGCTTTCAACAGAACCCTGAGACTATCACAGAGCAGGTGCATTTATACAGAGACTTGATTACACACAGGTGGATTCTATTTATCACCATCAGTCATTTAGGACAACATTGGATCATTCAGAGATCCTCGCTGAACTTCTGGAGTGAGTTTTCTGCACTGAAAGTAAAGGGGCCAAATAATTTTGCACGCACCACTTTTCAGTTTTTTATTTGCTAAAAAAGTTTAAAATATCCAATAGATTTCGTTCCACTTCACAATTGTGTCCCACTTGTTGGTGATTCTTCACAAAAAATTAAAATTTTATATCTTTATGTTTGAAGCCTGAAATGTGGCAAAAGGTTGAAAAGTTCAAGGGGGCCGAATACTTTTGCAAGGCACTGTATATATATATATATATATATATATAAAACACAGTGTATTGAAGTGGTTAAGGGGAACCCTGTGCCAAAATGAAAAAAATGGCATGGGGGTCCCCAAAAAACATACCAGACTCTAATCTGAGCATGCAACCTGGCAGGCCGCAGGAAAGGGGGGGGGGGCAAGAGAGCGCCCCCTTCCTGAACTGTACCGACGGTCCTAAAAAAAAAATTACGGAAGAACTCCACCTCCATGGGAGGCGTCTCGCTGACTGCAGTCTTTTTGCAGTGACAGCTGTTATATAGCCAAGGGCAGGGCCATGTGATTCAGAGGGGGCGGGGTTACCTGTTTACGTCACCAGGTGGCCCTGCCCTTGGCTATTTAACAGCTGTCAAAGCGAAAAGATTGCTGTCGGCGAGGCACCTCCCACAGAGGCGGAGGTTTTCATTTTTTTTCTCTAGACCGTCGGTGCCGTGCTTGATGGTGGATTTACATTGCGGGACACTTTTTTTTTACCCCCATACCCATTCACATGGGGGGCCAGGATCTGGGAGCCCACTTGTTAAAGGGGGCTTCCAGAGTCCGACAAGCCCCCCGCCCACATACCCTCACAACCACTGGGCAAGGGTTGTGGGAATGAGTCCCTTGTCCCCATCAACATGGGGACAAGGTGCTTTGGGGGGGATGCCAAAGCACCCTCCCCATGTTGAGTGCAAGGGCATGGTATGGATGTTGGGGAGGGCCCCCACGCCATTTGTTTTTTTAAATTTTGGCATGGAGTTACCCTTAATATCTATACCAGACCCGAAAGGCCTAGTAATGGACTGGGGGGGGGGGGGGGGGGCACGCTGTTTTTTTCAATGATTTCCTATGAATATTGCTGGGATATGGGAATACATTACAGCCGCAAGCAATATTTAATGAAATTTTTTCCTTTAGAAATGTCATTTTGCTGCGGTACTGTTATAAACATCGGAAAGATGCACTACTTTACAGGCAGACTAAGGGGGCCCCCAGGCACGATATTTAAAGGAACATTTTATTTTTATTGTTTCACTTTAAGCATTATTAAAATCACTGCTCCTGAAAAAACGTCAGTTTTAAAAACTTTTTTTGCATTGATACGTGTCCCCTGGGGCAGTACCCGGATCCCCACACACTTTTGTATGGCAATAGCTTGCATATAAGCCTTTGAAATGAGCACTTTTCATGTTCGTGTCCCATAGACTTTGACGGTGTTCGCATGTTCGCTGACCTTGTCAGTATTAAAGTGGCTGTAATGGATTATGCCCTTGATGGAAATCGGAAGTAGGCGGCCTGTCCAGGACTTATGGTAAGGACAGGCCCCCTTTGGAATTGTGTCCTCACAGTACAACTGACAGGCACTGGTTTAAAAGTGTTCACGTGTTTATGTGTTGGATTTTAATAAGTTGAGGACTTGCCCTTTCCAACCTAATGGTTGTAATTGTGTTGATTTAATGGGGTGAAGGGGCAAGGGTGAAGAGTGAAGGTTTTTTCTATACATGTATGTTCACATGTAATTTGTACCGGGCCCATTGCACCTCAGCAGTCATGTTCTGGTGCGAACAGAACCGGGTGATGTTTGGCTCATCCCTAATAAGCTGCAACTATACAATAATAGACACAATTAAACAATTAGGTGGTTATTAGACAACATCTGAATAACCAAGAATTGGCTTCAACCAAATGAATAAAAGCATTTTAAAAATACACTCAAACTAGAGAAAACAATACTGCAGTGCTGCAGTGCTTTCACTTGCTAGTTTTCGACTTTATTTTTATCAGCCGTAGGGCACAGCATCATGATAGTTACCCTGCGCGATTTGTTCTTTACACAGGACGCTCTGCACAATTCCCTATCTGGTAGTCTCAATTGTAGGGAGGAGACATTGATCAACTCTGTAATCTTTATCTTTGTGTTGATACAGTGAACAGGTATGCTATTGGTATCTGTATTGTGTATACTTCTATTGTTCACACACACACAAACATAAAAAAATCAACAATTTTAGAGATCCTAACCTTCACTGCTGGTGTTCTGAAAACAAGCTGGTCTCTTCTTGGATGTTCCTCTCTGTTGTCCTGCTTTGTATATCTATGTGTGGAGCTTTATATTACCAGCCTGTTGATATTTAACTCCACAAAGCTCCAGGCTACACCTTCTCTCCTCCCCTGGAACAAAAACACACAACATGCAGTACAATGTCCACAGGGTGATGACCAAGCAGAACATTTGTTTTGGATAACACTGTTTAACACTATACCCGCAAACACTCATGTATACGAGAAATACTTAAGAAACACTGGTATCCCCTTACCAATGACCCCATCCTTTGCAAATATACAAGCTCTAAACAGAATATTACTTTTAGGAGGCAAGATCACTTATGCCGCGTACACACGAGCGGTCTTTACGGCAGACTTTGCCCGGTGGACTTTGACGTACTTTGCGACGGACTTTCTGAATGAACGGACTTGCCTAAACACAATCCACCAAAGTCCGTCGAATTCCTACGTGATGACGTACGACCGGACTAAAACAAGGAAGTTCATAGCCAGTAGCCAATAGCTGCCCTAGCGTGGCTTTTTGTCCTTCGAACTAGCATACAGACGGCGGACTTTTCGTTCGGACTCGATTTCGACGGATTAATTTAAAACATGTTTCAAATCTAAGTCCGTCCAACTTTTGAGAAAACAAAGTCCGCTGGAGCCCACACACGATCGAATTGTCCGACCAAATCCAGTACGCCGGACCAAGTCTGCCGTAAAGTCCGCTCGTGTGTACGCGGCATAAGGGATAGATTGATACAGAGACATTTTACTGAGACAGCCAGGGAAGATACCACCTCGAGAGGAACATGGTAATGTGGTTTATGCGCTCTTTGTCCATGAATACATGAAAATTATGCAATGTATCTGTCAAACGGCAGATTACACTCTACGATACACCACGTCAACTGTCAGACGGAGGGCATGGTGTACATTATGTTTTGTGAATGCAGTAGTTTCTAACTGGGCAAAACCAAACAAGCTTTTTGGCGTTGAATCAAGGATCATATATATTACATCAATAGTAATCAACTGCTGACACCTATAGGACGAGATGTAAATCAAATGCATGCTGGTGACTAGGGATGAGCTTTCTTTTCTGGTCGAACATGAGTTCGACTCGAACATTGGCTGTTCGCCCGTTCGTCAAAAACCAAACATTATGGGCCGTTCGGGACAAATTTGAGTGGCGCGTAACGGCCCATAATGCACTGCATTACGCAGTGCATTGCTGTAGGCTGATTGGTCAGAGCATGCACCATGACCTGCATGCTTTGGCCAATCACAGCGCCTTCAGCTAAGAGAGCCATAATTGGCTAAAGGCAGGGTGCCTTTCGCCAATCATGGTTCAGGGGGACTAAGTCCACGCCCACACTATATAAGGCTGACTGCACTTCAGCTTCGTGTAGTGTGTCATTGCTGGCGTGGACGGAGAGAGAGTGTCATTTAGATTGAGCAGTCAGGCAGGTTATTTAGTTAGCTGTGGTGTAAATATATATATATATATATATATATATATATATATATACATATACACACACACACACATATATACAGTCAGTCTAGTATATAGATATCCGCTATACTTCTGGCAGGCAGGTGATTCAGATAGCTGCAGTGTATTTCATACACATATACATATACATATAGTCAGTCTAGGATATATAAAAATATCCACTGCATACAGTTTAGCTAGATCTCACTGCAGTCTGTTCCTGGTGGTGTACTGTTTCTACTATACTTCAGGCAGGTGATTCAGTTACCTGCAGTGTATTTAATATATGTATGTGTATGTGTATATATATATATATATATATATATATCTCCCTTTTTTTCTCCTTTTCTCAGGTAGCTACTTAATATTTTATTGGGCTTACAGTTACCACCTTCTCAGTGTCCGTCATAGGGGAGTCCTAAAATAAATGTTTGTTTGAAAAACACTGGCTCAAAACACTTATGCCGCGTACACACGGTCGGACTTTCCGGCATACTTGGTCCGGCACACTTTCCGACGGACTTTGTCCGCCAGGTGCGCCGGACTTTAAAACGGACGGACTTGCCCACACACGCCGGGACTTTCCGGCGGGCTAGGTCCGCCCGTCTTTCCGACGGACTTTCGCCGGAGTTCCGGCGGACTTTCAGAATGAACGGACTTGCCCACACACGGACAAGTCCGTTCATTTTGAACGTGACTCAGGTGCGACGGGACTAGCAAAGGATGTCAATCTTGCCGCTTTTATCGGCGAGATTGACACCTTGCGAGCCCCGTTGCGGGGCATACCAGGCCCTTAGGTCTGGTATGGATTATAAAGGGAACCCCGCTACGCCGAAAAAACGGCGTGGGGTCCCCCCTAAAATCCATACCAGACCCCGATCCGAGTACGCAGCCTGGCCGGTCAGGAAAGGGGGTGGGGACGAGCGAGCGCCCCCCCCTCCTGAACCGTACCAGGCCGCATGCCCTCAACATGGGGGGGTGGGTGCTTTGGGGGAGGGGGGCGCCCCCCCACCACAAAGCACCTTGTCCCCATGTTGATGAGGACAAGGGCCTCTTCCCGACAACCCTGGCCGTTGGTTGTCGGGGTCTGCGGGCGGGGGCTTATCGGAATCTGGGAGCCCCCTTTAATAAGGGGGCCCCCAGATCCCGGCCCCCCACCCTATGTAAATGAGTATGGGGTACATGGTACCCCTACCCATTTACCTAGGAAAAAAGTGTAAGTAATAAAACACACTACACAGGTTTTTAAAATATTTTATTAAACAGCTCCGGGGGTGGGGATCTTCCTCCGGCTTCGGGGGTCTTCTTCCGGCTTCGGGGGTCCCTCCGCTTCATCTTCTCCCGGCGTCCGGTTGGTTCTTCTCCGCGTGTTCCAGTTCTTCGGCCGGCTCCTCTGCTGTGTTCAGGTAGCTCTCTTGCCAGCAGAGGTCCGGACTTCTGAGCTGCTGGGCTTCTTCTCTTCTCTTCTCTTCTCTTCTCTTCTCTTCTCTTCTCTTCTCTTCTCTTCCCCCAGATGTTGACACGACGCTCTCTCCGGCTGGACTGGTCTCTGAGGGCTGCGTTGTGACTTATATAGGCGGAGACCCCGCCCCCATATGATGTCACAGTCCCTGGGCATGCTGGGACTGTGACGTTTTAGGGGGCGTGGTCGACCACGCTCGCTCGTCCCCACCCCCTTTCCTGACCGGCCAGGCTGCGTGCTCGGATCGGGGTCTGGTATGGATTTTAGGGGGGACCCCACGCCGTTTTTTCGGCGTAGCGGGGTTCCCTTTATAATCCATACCAGACCTAAGGGCCTGGTATGCCCCGCGCTCGCCGCAATAGGAAAATTTGTTTTTCCTATTGCAGCGAGCGCGAGATGCAATACCCTGCCCTCGCGTCGTATCTGGTCCGTCGGACCAGCCTACACACGAGCGGCCTTTCCGTCGGACCAGCACACACACGAGCGGACTTTCCGCCCAAAACTGAGTCCGACGGAAAGATTTAAAACTTGCTTCAAATCTAGGTCCGGCGGGCTTTTCGGAAGAAGTCCGCCGGCGCCCACACACGGGCGGATTGTCCGGCACACTCTGGTCCGCCGGACCAAGTATGCCGGAAAGTCCGACCGTGTGTACGCGGCATTAGTCCTTTTTCCAAGTTTTATTGAAGAACAACATATGCAATAGCAGGGTAAAATGTGAGAGGTTTCAGGTATATTGAAATATTGCGGTTAGAGGTAATTTCTAATTTCAGCGAGCAGCACTTCCCCAGCTGGATTCAGCAACCATCGGATAGGTTTCTCTCACCAGCCGATGCAATGCTTGAGAACGATCACTGGCACAGACCTGACAATCTTGAATAGACAAATTATTGTTTCCGATATGGTCTCTGCCACAGACCCTTCCGATATGGTCTCTGCCATAGACCCGACAATCCCGAATAGAAAGATTGCTATGATTGATCCCAGATGCATCTCCGACTGAGTTCCCAGGCTCTTCTCAAGATACCAGCCTTATGCTCGGTCCTCTCCTGAAGAGTCCTCCCCTGGTTACTACAATCCCTTGTTTCTTCCCGCAGGCCAGACAACAAAGAGACCATCCTCTGGATCAATAGACCCCTAAACTTTGGGCCTTCATCTGAGTAGCTGAACCTCAGATCCGCCGACCCCAAGGCAGGATTGTAAGCAGCAGCAATATATATATATACACACACACATACAGGCATACCCCACTTTTAAGTACACAATGGGGTTTATTTACTTAATCTGGAAAGTGCAAAATCAGGCTCACTTCTGCATAGAAACCAATAAGATTTCAGGTTTTATTACCAAAGCTTAATTGAACAAGCTGGGGTTAGAAGCTAATTGGTTTCTATGCAGAAGTGAGCCTGATTTTGCACTTTCCAGCTTTAGTAAATAAACCCCATTGTGTACTTAAAAGTGGGGTATGCCTGTATATATATCCACTGTATCCAGTTTAGCTAGATCTCACAGCAGACTTTTTGATACTTTTTTTTGCCAATTTTTGGGGAAAAAAAATGCTATAAATCTATCCCCTATTTTGTATACGCTATATATATATATATATATATATATATATATATATATATATATATATATATATATATATATATATAGCGTATACAAAATAGGGGATAGATTTATAGCATTTTTTTCCCCCAAAAATTGGCAAAAAAAAGTATCAAAAACCAAAAAATATTTTTTTGGGGTGGGCGCGGGGGGGGGGGGGGGTCCCTGAATGGTAGTTTGGAAATGTGGTCACCCTAGCCACTACAGGAATAGTTTATCTTTTAACTTGCCCTTGTGGCAAGCAATATGTCGGCCGGACCATCAGATCTTTTACTACGCGGGTTTCGGAACACATCAATCTCATTCTGTTATTTTTTTACTATACACGATGATTATTGGTTGTCTTAATTTATGTCATGGAATCCGGGATAATTATGGTTTAATTCAGAATGCAATTTTTGTTATGTACGCTGTTGATTTCCCCCATTGGCAGTGTCCCTTTAATATTATGGTCCATGATTCTAATATTGATCACTAATTAACCTTATTAGAATGTCTTTGTATCACCTTTATAAGGTAATGTTATTGCTAGCATTAGCCTTGTGTAATAATTTTTATCCCCTTTTTTCTTTTTCTTTTTCAATCTGTTTTTATTTTAACACCAATGCCTTTTTTCAGTGCACTGATTTTTTTCTCCTCTCTGCTGACACTTCACCTCAGATTGAGGCTTGGTTTCCTCCTTATGGAGTGCAGTGGTATTACTTCCTCTCTGTGTGATGGGAAGTGCATCACATATGAGAGTGATGCTTGAGGAGCAGGCTGGCTGAAAGGGAGGCTTGGCTAGCGCTCTGACCAGTTCTTGATAGATGGACTGATTCAGGGCACAGCTTACCGTTTTTTTGTACATATTTTTTCATTTTTAATCTCCTAATTTAGAAACATGAGATACATGGTTCTCTGTTTCATTAATTTGTTCTTAATATAACTATTCAATTAGTCATCCTATGACCCTGAAAACCGGAAGTGATTCTTACTTGTTGCACTTCCGGTTTGTAGACACTCCCAGTCGGGGTCATCTTCTGTTTATAAAGCGGTGAGGTGAGGGTGGTCCATACCCCAGATGACGGCTCTTTAGCTGAAACATGTTGGGTGGACCCCTCACGATCGCCGCTATTTGAGCTCTGTTTTGTTCTTCCAAATGTGAGTTTGTTTTTTATTATTTTAATAAACTAGTGTTTTAAAATGTTATTACGCTATGTGAGTTTTGTTTGCTCCTTGCATGGCATATGAAACTACATGTTTGGCTTATGCTGGATTACCTATGGGAGAGGAAGCCGTGCGGACCCCCCCTTTTTCTTTCCACCATCTGTTGATGACATCTGACAAGACGCATTTCCCAGAACCAGTGGTTTTTATGCTTTTTTGACTTGTCTGGCGTACGCCATTTCAGGTCAATTTTCTCCGGTAAGCCTCCTCTACTCCTGGTGTTGGCCCTGGCACTGATGTACAATCTATGCACACTTGTGGTTTCCCTTCTGCCCACTCACCAGTTTCGGTGCGACTTTGGTGTGACTTCTGCCCACTCGCCAGATTTGATGCGACTAAAATTCTGTGAATACCATCTGGCCATGCATCACCCCCTTTGAACTCTGTTGCTGTTTTCTTCACTATTTTTCTACACATTTTTTATGGACTTTTAAAGTTTTTTTATGTTTGGTGTCTGGCTCATGGAACCAGCACGGGTTTCTACTAATCACTGGCACATCTGATGATTAAGCATTATTGTGTATTTACTTTATATGTGATCAACACTGATTAATTATTTGACACTATCCATTTTATGATCATACATTTTTTGGTAGTATTCACTTTTTATATGTCTTTATTGTAATACACACGGCTGTGGATGTGATATATAGCGCCACACTTTTGTTTCTTTTGTTTTTTTTCTGCCTTGAGTCTATAGGTGTGTTGGCTGCTTTTCACTTTCTTTCTAAACGTAGCGCTGTACTTAAATTTTATTTTCACCTTCATAAAAATGAATCAGTTTTGGATCACCAGCTACCAAGCACCTGATGGTGATGTAACCAATTAATTTTTTATGAATGTGAGATCCCTTTAAGACTGCCTATGCTGATGCTGAGTGATTATCCTGTTATGGTGAGTGACTATCCTATTCTTCCTCAATGTTCATGTTGATGGCTTCTAAGAACAGTTTTGCTTCTGGGCACCAACACCAGTGCCTAAAGCCCAATTTTTCTGCCCCTGTTTAACAGGGGCGTGTAATTACAATTTTTGCTGTAATATTTTGCAGCAGGGCTTATTCCTGCGCTCAACTAGAGTATCTATGAGGGGTTGCAGTGTTGTGACACCAGTGCCTAAAGCCCAATTTTTCTGCCCCTGTTTAACAGGGGCATGTAATTACAATTTTTGCTGTAATATTTTGCAGCAGGGCTCCTTGCTGCGCTCAACTAGAGTATCTGTGAGGGGTTGCAGTCTTGTGGCACCAGCACCACTGCCTAAGGCCCAATTTTTCAGCCCCTGTTTAACAGGGGCGTGTAATTACAATTTTTGATGCAATACTTTGCAGCAGGGCTTGTTCCTGCACTCAACAAGAGAATCTGTGAGGGGTTTCAGTGTTGTGGCACCAGTGCCTAAGGCCCAATTTTTCTGCCCCTGATTAACAGCCAGATTTTACACCCATATTTGTAACTGTTGATGAGAGGGGGATATTAGAACCAGAAAAGGTAATGCTGGTTATGAATGATGATTTGGTTTGGTAAGGAGTGCCAATCATGATGACTTTAGTTTTGGAACTGTTTAGTTTTACCTTTATCTCCTCCAGACAGGTAGTGAGTACTGACAGGGATGACTATGAAAGTGGGGTTTCAGCTGTTACATTTACATATAGCTGTGTGTCATCGGCATAGCAGTGAAATGAAATTTTGTGGCAGCTAATAATTTGGTCAAGGGGAGTGAGGTAGAGGATAAAAAGAATAAAAGGAATAAAAATAGGGCCAAGAACTGACCCCTGGGGGACACCGCAGGTAACTATGCGGATTTGATTTGAAGTGGCACAGGGAGATGTATTCTGTCCTGTTTGTGAGATATGATTTAAACCAACTGAGGGCTGTGTAATTGAGTCCAGCAGTGCAATGGAGCCGGTTTAAAAGAATGCCATGATCAACAGTATCAAATGCAGCCAAAAGATCCAGGAGAATAAGAAGGGAAGGAAAGCCAGTATCAGATGATATAAGGAGATCGTTTGTAACTCTGATGAAGGCAGTCTCTTTACTATGAGCAAAGTGGAAACCTGACTGTAATTTTTCAAAGAGATTATTATGTTTGAGGTGATCCTGAAGGTGAGAGGCAACGGCTTTCTCAAGTACCTCTGGTCCTCTTCTCCTCTCTCCTGAACTGAGCTGCAGTGGAAGGCAGCTCACAATCGCTCCCTGTCCACTCAAGGCTGCTGTTCACACATGCATACAAGCAACGTTTTTCTCTCTTGCGCTCCTCCTGTCAGCTGAATTTAAAAGCAGCACTGCTCCTTACCAGTCCAGAGCTCTTGCTTTGCCACTGTATTTCCTGACCACACTGCCTCCAAGTTGCTGAGAATGACCTCTCCCCTGCACTCCTCCAGCTGCACTGTGAGGGGTCCCCAGACCAGTGAGTGGGCCTCAAATTCTACCACAGGTCTGTCTGCACACTTTCACAACAGCCCACTGATTTTACAGTTGTCTCACACTTTTTTTTTTAATTTTTTTTTTTTTTTTTAGGTATGACAAAAGACAAATGCACCACAAATATGCCTCAACCCCTAGGCACTAACAGTTCTCTGCAACATCTACTCCTAGTCTGCCAGTTTCCACATCCAATATGGCAATACAAGCAACTTCCCTCACTCCAAGTGTGCTTAGCAGGCAAGATCATTTATATTTGTAGGGGGGTTGGGGGTGTAAAGTAAGGGGATTTATGCTAGAAGGAGGGATTTGGGGGAGGATTTCTGCTGGGAGGGGATATGTGTGTCAGGAGGTGGAATTTAGGTGGGGGGATAAGAGGCTGTGTGCTAGAAGGAGGGATTGAGGGGAGTATTTGCACTGTGGGGATGATTTTGGGGGAGATAAGGATTTGTACTAGAAATGGATAATTTGGGGGGGGGGTCGGTGAGGAGGGATATTTGTACTGAAAGGGGGAGAGGATTTGTGCTGGGAGGGGGAATTTGGAGGGGGGTTGGGGGGGGGGTTCGGGCTAGGAGGGAAAATTGGAGGGGGAGGGAAATTGTGCTGGGGGGATTTGGAGAGGAAGGGGAAACTACTAGAAGGGGAACTTGGAGGGATGGAAGAGGATTTGGGAGGGGGAATTGGGATGGAGAATATTGTCTGTGAGATTCTTGCTTGTGGCACAGAAATCAAAGTATATTTTGTAGGTACAAGAAAGGTCAGGTTTTTTAACCATGCCCCTTAAGTCCACCCCACTATTAAGTCTTGACACACCCACTTTTTGGCTCCGTGTGCAGAGCTCGCCGCAGGTTAACTCCACCCTCAAGTGTCCCTCATTCTCAAGTTCAAAAGTTGGGAGGTATGTCGTTGTCTTGCCGCAGAATGAATCTGCCTGTATTTCTCAGCATTGAGGTCACCATTGATCCTGACCAATTCTCCAACTCCATTTGCAGAAATGCAGCCCCACACTTGCAAGGAACCTCCACTATATTTCACTGTTGCCTGCAGACACTCATTATTGTACTGCTCTCCAGCCCTCTGCGAACAAACTGCCTCCTGCTACAGCCAAATATTTCACATTTTGATTCATCAGTCCAGAGCACCTGCTGCCATTTTTCTGAACCCAATTTCTTTTGTTTTCATGCATAGTTGACTCATTTAGCCTTGTTTACACATCAGAGGTATGGCTTTTTGCACTCAATTCTTCCATGAAAATCACTTCTAGCCAGACTTCTCCAGACAGCAGATGGGTGTACCTGGGTCCCACTTGTTTCCACCAGTTCTGTGCTGATGGCACTGCTGTATATCTTCTGAAGTCAAAAAGGAAGTAAGCATGATGTGTCTTTTATCTGCTGCATTAAGTTTCTTTGGTCGACAATTGCATCTGCGCTCCTCAGTGTTGCCAGTTTCTTTTTTGATTCCTCAAAAGAGCTCGAACAGCATATCTTGAAACCCCAGTCTGCTTTGAAATCTGTGCTTGGGAGAAACCTTGCTGATGCAGTATAACTACTTTGCATGCTCAATCTTGCGATGGTGTATGACCTGTGATATGAATTGGTCTTCCAAAACCTCACCTTAGTAGAGTTTGTCTGTTCCTCACACAGTTTTAAGCCACCTACATAGCTGTTTCTGTTTCAGTTAATGACTCTCTTTCAACATACATATAAAATTGATGATCATTAGCATCGGCTTGGTATAATTGATTAATCATACACCTGACTCGAATCCTACAAAATCCCTGACTTTGTGCAAGTGTACAAGTGTAAGAATTAATGCTGGTTTGAAGCCAAAGGGTAGTCACTCCACTTATTGATTTTTTTTTTTTTTATTTGTTTCTGCAGATAGAACTTGTATCTCTCCCGTGACAACATAAAATGCAAAGAAAATATCTAGTGTTCTCTGTATAACTTGAAACAGGTATCATTTATTATAAAGACAGGTACTCACATAAATAGCACTTAGTCCAAGTGCTAGGATAAAAAACATATAGTGACTGGTAACAGCAAAGCTGATAAGGTGGCTGCAGTGACATCCAGGGAAGCTCCCGCACGCGTATCGTCCAGAGGACTTCCTCAGCGGTGATGGAGTCCCATGATGCCACTGTCTTTTATAGATAGCCCCTTATCACAATCATCTGTGTAATTGAAAAAACGAGCGGTAAGCCTCCAATCAGGACGCACCACTCAAACGTAGGAAGTGTACCTCCCACCTCGGACAAGGAAGAGCTACACATAGGAGATGTTTGCTTGCTACCATGGTGATCCGGCGTCGTGTCGACACGGCGGCAGGTCACATGACAGTCTGCTTTAAAAACATACCGCCCTCCTGGGACGGAGGAAACATGCAGCTACAAGCGTGTGTGGTTGTCACAGCAACCGGAAGGAGGCTGGGCACACACCACGTCCCTATTGATAATCAAATGCCATTCTTTCTTTTCAAACTTTTTATTGAGAGTAAGACATAAGGTTTAACAGGCAATACATATGTCACATAATAGAGTTAGTCATTGTACATTAATACCCCAGTGGGGATTGTGTTATAACAATTTTCAGGGATAAATTATGCGGTACGGTCCAGTGACAAATTTTTCACAGAGTTAAGTGAGAACAAAATATAACGGTTTCCTGTTACGTCTAGTTGACAAAACAGGGTTTATATAGAGAAAAAATAAAAAAATAAGAGCAATGTCAAGAGTAAAGTGATAGCACTTACATATGGATAGTAAGTCTGCGAATATATAAAGGATCAAAGTTGGTAGACTTTATATAATCTACAATAAAGTTACCTGTAAAAAGAGCGCAAGAAGAAAGAGAGTGAAGAAAGGGAAATCAGAAAGAAGAGAAGGATAGGAAAGATAGAGAAAGATTAGAGAAGGGTAAGGTGAGGGAGAGGGGGGGTTGGGGGGAGCGCACGAGATTCCGGTTCACCGACAGGTCTATCTATTGTGATATTGGGTCGCTAGGGGTTAAGGAGGTTCTTATCAAAGTCTGGGGGTAGAAAATGTTCAGTCCAGGGATTCCAAATTTTGAGATGTTGAGGAATCCTATCAAGTATCGTGGCTTCTATTTTACTATGGATCATAGCCTGGGTAACCCTATTTTTGGCCTCCAGCTAGGGAAAGTTTTGGGGTTTTCCAGGCCCTGGCTATCGTCTGTTTAGCTGCTGTTGTGAGCTGAAGAAGGAGGTGGGTCTGAGATCTGGTGAAGTCTGAGGGGATTAGGTTCAGCAACGCTATAGCTGGATCAGGTTCAATTGGATGTTGAAATAAGGTAGAGGCCATTTGAAAGATCGCAGCCCAAAATTCCTGTTCTATAGAGCATGACCACCATACATGTGCATGGGTACCTTGCTCGTTACAGCCGCGGAAGCAAGTGGCTGGATAATTTGGGAGAAATTTGGCAATCCTGGCAGGAACCAGATACCATCTCATAAGTACTTTATAATTTGCCTCTTGTGCAATTACGTTTTGAGAGGATATTTTCGTATTGGACCAAATGTCAGACCAGTCCTCTGCATTAAGGTCTAATGCAAGATCCGCGGACCATTGTACAGTATATGGAGGAAGTTTGTTTGGGGGAGAGGTCAGGTGAGCATATAAAAGAGAGATTAGACCAGGGGCGTGAGGGTCAGAGTTGCAAATTCCTTCAAAAAGAGATAAGTCGTCTAGTGACGTATGTGTACCAATCGTTGTTCGGATAAAATGGGATATCTGTAGGTATCAAAAGATTTCTGTGTTGGGAATATCAGTTAGATTTTGTAGTGAGGCAAACGACTTTATATTGGATCCTGAAACAAAATCGCGTATGCGACATAATCCTGCCCTGTGCCAGATTTGAAATGAGTTCGGACTGACTTGGGCTGGGTAGAAATTCGGATGGTCTAGAAAAGAAAGTAATGGGGAGTGTGGGGATTGTAGTTTAAAGGGACCTCAGAGTTTGTCCCATAGCTTAAGAGAATATCCCGTTATGGGGTTACTAATTGGGCCACGAGTTGTGGGGGGCAACCATAGTAGATTAGATATTTTGAGCGGGTACAGGTCAATAGCTTCCAAACTGACCCAAAGTGGTATCTCATTCTGTGCATGAAATAGTGTAATCTGGGCCAGCTGGGCGGCGTGATAATATCCCATGAAATTAGGTAGACCCAACCCACCCTTGGTTTTACTACGGAGCAGTACCGTTTTAGAAACTCTGGGTCTAATTGGGCCCCATATGTATTTGGATACTCGCGTTTGAATGATTCGATGGTAATATGGGGGGATTGGGATCGGGAGGACTCTATATAGGTAAAGCAGTTTTGGAAGTAGGGACATCTTTACAGCCACTATTCGGCCTAGCCAAGAGGTACATATTGGGCGCCACGCTTCCATTAAGGCTGTTAGGTGTTTTAACATGGGGAGATAGTTGGTTTTAAAAAGATGGTCTGGGTCGCTAGTTAGTTTAATACCAAGATAAGGTATTGAAGCTGGGGCCCAAGTGAAAGGGAAGAATTCCTTTATATGTTCCAATTCAGATTGTGGTAAAGATACGTTGAGGGCCCTTGATTTAGACTGATTAACTTCCAGACCTGATATTAGGGCAAATTTGTCAAGGAGATGAAGTAGGTTGGGGAGTGTAGTTCGAGGTGATGTGACAAATAGCAGTGCGTCATCTGCAAATAAGCATAACTTATGTGATGTAGAGGCTATGTCAAGGCCTTTGATATTTGGGTTTGCCCTTAAGAGGGCTGCAAGGGGTTCTATCGCCAGTGCGAATATGAGGGGAGAGAGGGGGCATCCTTGTCTAGTGGGGGGTAAGTACAGCGCTGCACCAATAATAGTAGGGAATGGTTACACAATAAGCAGCTGACACTCCTCTTAGACAAAGGAAAAAAAGAAATAAAAAGTGTATACAGTGTAGCGCTATATGCGTAAGTAATGAAAAAACATAGTGAACTAAGCCCAAACCATTCCTGGAGGACCCACAGAAGAAAATAAAAATAATATAATTCAAAATTATATATAGCTGACCGAACACAATCAGAAATATACTAAGTGCCACACACTATCATATAAATTGATACTAATAAACCAGTGGAAAAACAATGTGAAAATTAATAACAAAGTGAAGAATTAACCCAATGTCCATAAATGTTGAAATTTATGATCTTAATAAAATTCAACACCCGCCACAAAGTCTCTGAAGGTTGGATAATGAAAACAACGATGGAAAACTTCTGCCACATGGATAAATAAAACACCAGATAAATAGGACGTCTAAGTGTGTGTCGGGACCACCACCAGAGCATCGGAGGAGGCTTACCGGAACCAGGTGACTTGAAAAGACATACGTCTTACAAGTCTCAGAAAGCTTGTTTAGCCACCAAGGCTGGCAAGATGGATCCTCAGGTGTCCTCAACTTCCAATGGGGGGGGGGAGATAGAGATCCCGTCTCAGCTTCAACCGCCCAGACTTATCAACAGGCCAACCGGATATATTTACATGCCATGGGAGAAATAAAGCTCACATGGCATGATATCGTTTAAAAGCATAAATTTATTGAAAAAATAAAAAGGAACACTCACATATTAGGAGATCAGAATAAGCTCAAAACTGTATAACAATCGCGGCGATCGTAGGGAGTCCACCCAACATGTTTCGGCTAACGAGCCTTCATCTGGGGTGTGGAGCCCCCCCACCTCACCGCCATTTAAACTAGAAATGACCCCCCCTGGGAGTGTCACAACAGAGGAAGTGCCCCACTGATGTCACTTCCGGTTTGATGGATTAGTATGAATAATATAAAGTATAAAAATCTAATTGGTAGTAGTATGCAACTAGCGCCAATTAATGGAGATCAAGGATGAGAAAATAAAACGAAAGAAAACGTTTATGATATTCATATGGCCAGCCGACCCGGAAGTGCTCGGATTTTAACCAAGCTTCGGTGTCAGCATGGCCAAATAGGCAGGTCAGAGCGCCTTCACGCTCCGCCCGCCGGACGTGTCCAAGTGGCAAGGCCGTGCGCAATAGCGGAAGTCACAGAGGGAAGTCCGCCTGCGCACCAAGCCTCGCTCTCGGTTGGCGAATCCATAGGTCGGAGCGCCATCATGCTCCGCCCCTCGGAGTCTGCATCAGAAATGTAAACAGGGCTCGCCTCCGTCGAATGCTGTGCGCGCGCACCTGACGCCCGGGACCTAGCTTCATCTCCACGCTGACAGTTCCCATACTTCCTGTAGGTAGGGGGGAGGGCCCCAATAGGCTGGAGAAGGCCGGAACTACATCCCGGCGGTCACGTGACCCAAGCCAAGTGTCAGCAGAGGTGGAAGTATAAGAAACCTGGAGCGCATCCAAATTATAACGTCAACAAACTGGAAATGGAAATAAGAAATTTAAAACTAATGGAATTAAACAATGCTAATATTTGTATGGGGGCAAAAGCCACAACCCTAGAATGTTAAAAAGTGACCCTACCAATGGAGGACATCCCAAAAGGTCCATATAATGCGCCATATGCACAGGGGACAACCATTAACAGTAATACTACTAAAAGGGGACATCCACCAAGGTACACAGATACAGAAAGTAATTGTATAATGTCACAATAAAACATATTTGTGGTCAAACTGCCTGGCATTAATATAGAACTAGAAAAATATATATAACACCAGAAGACAAATGTATAAAAATAATATAAAAATAGAAGACAAATACATTTGTCTTCTGGTGTTATATATATTTTTCTAGTTCTATATTAATGCCAGGCAGTTTTTGACCACAAATATTTTTTATATTGTGACATTATACAATTACTTTCTGTATCTGTGTACCTTGGTGGATGTCCCCTTTTAGTAGTATTACTGTTAATGGTTGTCCCCTGTGCATATGGCGCATTATATGGACCTTTTGGGATGTCCCCCATTGGTAGTGTCACTTTTTAACATTCTAGGGTTGTGGCTTTTGCCCCCATACAAATATTAGCATCGTTTAATTCCATTAGTTTTAAATTTCTTATTTCCATTTCCAGTTTGTTGACGTTATAATTTGGATGCGCTCCAGGTTTCTTATACTTCCACCTCTGCTGACACTTGGCTTGGGTCACGTGACCGCCGGGATGTAGTTCCGGCCTTCTCCAGCCTATTGGGGCCCTCCCCCCTACCTACAGGAAGTATGGGAACTGTCAGCGTGGAGATGAAGCTAGGTCCCGGGCGTCAGGTGCGCGCGCACAGCATTCGACGGAGGCGAGCCCTGTTTACATTTCTGATGCAGACTCCGAGGGGCTGAGCATGATGGCGCTCCGACCTATGGATTCGCCAACCGAGAGCGAGGCTTGGTGCGCAGGCGGACTTCCCTCTGTGACTTCCGCTATTGCGCACGGCCTTGCCACTTGGACACGTCCGGCGGGCGGAGCGTGAAGGCGCTCTGACCTGCCTATTTGGCCATGCTGACAGCCAAGCTTGGTTAAAATCCGAGCACTTCCGGGTCGGCTGGCCATATAAATATCATAAACGTTTTCTTTCGTTTTATTTTCTCATCCTTGATCTCCATTAATTGGCGCTAGTTGCATACTACTACCAATTAGATTTTTATACTTTATATTATTCATACTAATCCATCAAACCGGAAGTGACATCAGTGGGGCACTTCCTGTGTTGTGACACTCCCAGTGGGGGTCATTTCTAGTTTAAATGGCGGTGAGGTGGGGGGGCTCCACACCCCAGATGAAGGCTCGTTGGCCGAAACATGTTGGGTGGACTCCCTACGATCACCGCGATTGTTATACAGTTTTGAGCTTATTCTGATCTCCTAATATGTGAGTGTTCCTTTTTATTGTTTCAATAAATTTATGCTTTTAAACGATATCATGCCATGTGAGCTTTATTTCTCCCATGGCATGTAAATATATCCGGTTGGCCTGTTGATAAGTCTGGACGGTTGAAGCTGAGACGGGATCTCTATCTCCCCCCCCCCCCCCCATTGGAAGTTGAGGACACCTGAGGATCCATCTTGCCAGCCTTGGTGGCTAAACAAGCTTTCCGAGACTTGTAAGACGTATGTCTTTTCAAGTCACCTGGTTCCGGTAAGCCTCCTCCGATGCTCCGGTGGTGGTCCCGACACACACTTAGACGTCTTATTTATCTGGTGTTTTATTTATCCTTGTCTAGTACCTCGTAAAATTTGGAAACAGTCCGAACGGTATCCTGAGTATTTAACATAAGCTTGTGGTTGGTGATATAGGGAGTTTATACATTGCAAAAAATTTGGACCAAATCCCCATCTCTGGAGTACATAGTTAATATAGGGCCATGAGACTGTGTCGAACGCCTTACGAATATCAAGAGAGAGTAGGTGCATGGGGATCTGGCGTGTTCGGGCTAGGTGTTGGAGCAGAATGACGCGTCGAATGTTGTCACTGGCCTGACGTTTTGGTATGAAGCCAACTTGGTCTTTGTGAATTAGGCCACCTATGATTGGATTGAGGCGTAATGCCATTATCTTGGCTAATATCTTTATATCCAAGTTAAGTAAGGATATGGGCCTATAATTGGACCATAAGGAGTTGTCTGTGTTAGGCTTGGGTATCATAGAAATGATGGCTGTCAACGTATCTCGGCCAAAGGAATGTTGTTTAAGGAGAGAGTTAAAAGTATTAGTAAGAAGGGGGGCTAAAGTGGGGGCAAATTTTTTAAAATAAGAGCTAGATAAACCATCGGGGCCTGGTCTTTTATGGGGTTTAAGAGATTTTATGGCAAGAAGGACTTCCTCGGACGTAGTGGGGCATTCCATAGACTCTCTGTTGGCCTCTGATAGATTTGGTAGGGTGATACTTTGAAATAGTGACTCAGCTTGCGTTGCCGAGAATGTGCGTGTCGGGGTATATAATTCAGCTAACTTCTTACGGAATTCTGCAAGTACTTTAACAGGATTACTCGTGAAGTTATCTTTGGCCAGTTTGAGTCTGATAGGATTATGCGCCCTTTCCGGTCGACGGAGTCTTAGTGCCAGGAAGGAATCAGGTTTATTGGCTTTTGTGTAGATTGTGTGATTAAATCTTCGAATGGTTTTATCTGCTGATTCTGCTAAAATTAAATCCAGCTCAGCTTTCGTTTTTTCAAGTAAGATCCTATGGGGTTCAGTTGGGGCAGATTGGAATTGGAGGAAGAGACGATGATATTCAGCTTCTAGTTGTTGTGTTTTAAGTTTTTTTATCTTTTTTGAGATGAGTGGATGTAGATATACAGGTCCCTCTAATCACGGGTTTGTGGGCTTCCCATAACAGGATAGGCGAGATGTCAGGTGTGGCATTATGCTGTATGTATTCTTTAAGGGCTAGTTGTATGTCAAAACAATAGGATTGATTGGTCAAATGCGCCTCATTAATACACCATGTACGGTCTTTACATTGGGGGATCAGGGAGGAGACTGTTACTACTGCGCAGTGGTCTGACCAAGTGATTGGGTGTATGTTTGAATGGAGCAGGGTTGGGGAGGATGAAACTGGTATAAAGATATGGTCAATCCTTGAAGGATTTATGTGGGTAGGAGTAGAAGGTATAGTTTTTCTTAGCAGGATTGCATTCTCTCCAAGTATCCAGTAGGGAGGCTTGCTGGAAAAGTTTGCGAAATGATAGAGAAGAGGAATATTGTTCAGGGGCGTAGGGAGATTTGTCTAGGTGTGGGTGTAGTACTTGGTTGGAATCGCCACATAGGAAGAGGGTACCTTTTACAGTGTGCTCGTATAATTTGTAGGAGGTGAGAGAAAAAGGGGTTGGGATTAGTATTGGGGGCATAATAAGAGACAACAGTAGTTGTCACATCTTGTACATGTCCAACTAAAATAATATAACGGCCTTCAGGGTCTTTGATTTCATTAGTTAAGATAAACGGAAGAGTGTGGTGGAACGCAACAAGGACACCCCGTTGCTTAGTAGCTGCAGATGCAGTAAACACTTGGGGGTATTTGGAACTAAAATATTTAGGTGTTGCTTGATTAGAAAAGTGAGTTTCTTGTAGGGCTATAATACTAGCCTTCAGGGATGCAAAAGTACGGAAGGCCTTAACCCTTTTGTTAGGAGAGTTAAGTCCCTTTACGTTAAGGGAAAGTATGTTCAAAGGGGCCATTTAAGCAATTTGGGAGAAAGACTACTGGAAAGATATGTGTGGTTCGTGCGATCCCCCCCCGACCCAGTGAGGAACAATCAGGAAAGGAGAGGTGGAGAGAAAAGTGAAGAAAAGAAGAGAGAGAGAAAATAAGAAACAGCGAAAAGGTTTTGTAGAAGGAGAAGGTAAGTGTCAAAACACTTGGTGCGTTGGACTTCTTAGTCCAACAGGTAGATGTCCGTACCTCCAAACCAGCCGGCTGGGATGGAAGCACGTGCATCATGTAGGGGGGAGCAGTGACAGTTCCCCACTGCAGACTGGGGAAAAAATAGAAACAACATAAATCTCAAACAGTCCAAACAGCTCGTGTTAGGGATTTACCGGTGTATATATAAAAAGAAAAAATATAACATTTAGATAACAGACCCACTTAGTGGGAGAACTCAGTGTCGCAATTTTGGTAAAAAGGTAGAGGCATAAGGGGGGGGCGGGGAATGGGTGGGGGGAGAGAAGAGAGAGGGGGAAAAAAAAAATGGGGTAAGAGAAGGCGGTCAAGCGGGAAGGGAGGGAAGAAAAATAAAGGGGGAAGGGAAGCAGGGAAAGGGAAGAAGGGAGGAAAGTAACAGTGGAAAGAGAGGGAGAGATGGCACAGTTAAACTGAAGATTACCAGTACTTTTGCAGAAATGTAAAGGAGGTCCTCTTATCAATATTCTTTAAATTCTCTAAATTTCAGTAGCTATCACCTCCTAAATCCTATCTAAAAGATAAGGAAAAAATAAATAATAAACAAAATATAACACAACATTTAAAGGTTAAGAACACCAAGGCCTAAGATTACTGGTAATGGCATGTGCAAACCAAAAGAGGAGAGGGGAAGGAACAAAATTGAGTGGGGTATATCAAAAAGGATATATCCCAAGGTTTTGGTCCTAAAAAAAAATAAAAAAAAATAAAAAAGGGGGGGGGAGGGGGCAAAAATATGAAAAATAATAAAAAGTATATAAAAGTAAGGGGGACGTATTCAGAACGTCTCAGATTAGTAAGAGTTCTCACAGGTATAACATCACCTGTACATTTGTAATAAGGTAAAACCACATCTGTTTCCGGTCAATATATTAGTAACAATATGACCAGAGGTTCACTTGTGGTGTGAAAGATGATCCGAGATTAACCAAAAATCAATCAACGTGATGTATGAGACTTTGGATCAAACAGGTTTGCTTGGCGAGATGGAGTTCCTTTGCGAATCGAGGATGGGCCTTGCTGGTTCTGCTTCGGTGTGGTGGTATAAGGGTGGTACGATGAGCGTGCTGGGGTACGCGGTAGAGCAGTCTCAGATTGGTGTTGAGGAGGGGACAGATGAAGCGTTTCGAGGAGGCGTTGCAGCGATTCTGGAGTGGTGGAGGAATGTTGCTGCCCCTGATATGTAAATTGAAAGGAGAAAGGGAAACGCCAGGTATATTTTATTTGATGCTGTATCAGAATTTGTAGCTGTGGTTTCATGGCTCGTCGTTTAGCTATAGTAAGGGGTGCCAGGTCAGAGAAAAGTTGGTAATTATGGTCTTGGAACTGGAGAGCGTCCTTGTTACGAGCAGCAGTGAGGAGTTGTTCCTTTGTGCGGAAAAAGTGTAATTTAATTATTATATCTCGTGGAGGGCCGTCTTGCTGGCGACGAGTAAGCGCTCTGTGAATTCTATCGAATTCTAGACGTTCGATGGGAATAGAAGGGCAGAGTTCTTGGAAGAGAGCTGTGGCGAAAGATTGTATGTCCTCAACCACTTCAGGGATACCCCTAAGGCGTAAGTTGGACCTACGCGAACGATTTTCCGCGTCTTCCAGACGTGAAAGTAATGTGGCATTTTCTTCATGGAGGGCTACCTGTTCCTGGGCATGCTCTTGGAGAGTGAGCTCTATGTCGTCTACCCTTGTTTCCAAATCTGCAGTGCGCTGTCCTAGTTCCCTTAGCTCACGTGACAGTCTATTAGTTATTTGGTCGGAAGTGACTTTCAGGGCCTTATTAAGCATCTTTTCCATGTGTTTCAAAAAGTCAGGCTGTGACATACCTGGTTGTGAGGGAGCGGGAGAACCGCTGTATGCAGGATGTGTGTCCTCATCCTCCTCGCTGTCCGCTCGGTCAGATCTGGCTGGAGATGCAGCGTGTTGTGCGGCGAGAGCCTTCGCCGCCATCTTGGACGAGGCACGGGCCAGGGCCTCCTTAATCGGTTTGGACTTGTTTTTGCCCCTGTGTCCCGTTAGAACCATCCCGATTGTATCTCGGGACTTGTGGGAGAGGATCGCTTGATAGCTGGAGCGTTTAGACGGTCCGAGAGCGGTGTAGAGTCTCAAGTCTGCGGCGGGGAGTGCGGAGCTCTAAGAGGTAGCGTCCTCCATGTTAAGCCTCGCGCATGCGCCCCTCATCAAATGCCATTCTTAATATATTTAAAACGTATCTAGGCACAAAGGCAACCAACCTACATTATAGAGGTCACCTTGGGAACTGGCCTAACTTAAAACTCCAGATCCCTATAACTAAGAGATCACTTCTATGTCTGCAAAGCCTGTGGTTACCTATGGTCACCCAAAAACCAGCACCATAAATGAGTAGTAAACCTCAAAGCAAAAAACGGGAAGGAGACTATAAAGTAATATAGTAGTGGTCCCCAAAGCAGTCAAATTAAAAATACCTAAAATTATGTCAGTCGCAGACATCCTTCAATAAAAAATATATTATTAAAAAATATATATTAGTCACTGCAGCCACCTTTTACAATCGGCCAAAAAATACACAATCACCAGTAACATTAATCGACACATGACAAAAAATTAAAATAAAAAAAAGAAAATAATAAATATAAAAAAAATAAAAAAATAAAAGTAAAATAAAAATGAAATAAAAATAAATGAATATAAATAAACTACCGGTCAGAAATAAAACGATTCAAATCAAACTCGACATTGAGCTCCGTAGGAACTCCCACATGTGTTTCATACACCCAGAAAGACTCTCGGCGGCTCAATTGTCTTATGAAATTGCCGCCCCTCCAATGGGGTGTTACTTTTTCTACTCCCCAGAACTTTAGTTTAACAGGACTCCGTTTATGAAAGAGTTTGAAATGTTTGGAGACATTGTGGGAATCCAGGCCTTTCTTAATTTTGGTGATATGTTCACCAATACGAATATGCAGGGACCTAGATGTTCTCGCCACATATTGTAGGCCACATTCGCATTCCATAATATACACCACTCCTGTTGTCGAACACGTAATAAAGTCCTTAATTTGATAAACCTTATTTGTGGCTGTAGCTATAAACTCTTTATTTTTTTTAATATTGCCCTTGGTTTGTTTACATGGTGGGCAACGCCCACAGGCATAAAAGCCTGTCATAATGTTCGAAATCCTGTTTTCAAATGAGAGTGGTGGGTCTATTACCCCCGGGGCCAGTTTGTCTCTTAAGGACGTTGCCCTCTTGTAAACAAACTGGGGATGTTCAGGGAGTACAGGGCCCAAAGTTTTGTCCTGTTTGAGAATGGGCCAATATTTGCGAACTATTTTTTATATTGAACATTGTAGTCCAAGATAATTCTAATATTACCTGAACCATCTTGTTTGACCCTAGGGCCATTGGATACCAATGTCTTTCTCTCTAAAGCTCGGACAGTCTCAATATGTTTATCAATATCACATTTGTTATAACCTTTTTGAACAAACCGGGCAGATAAGACCTCAGATTGTTCAAGGTAGTGGTGCTCATGCGTACAGTTCCGCTTAATGCGTACAAATTGCCCCTTGGGAATGTTACACAGCCATTGGAGATGGTGACAACTTCCAAGAGGTATGTACGCATTGCGGTCTGTGGGTTTAAAATGATTTTTTAACTCCAACTGATTGTCTTTCAAAAAAATGTCTAGATCTAAGAAGGTGACATGATCTTTATCTATCTACATTCCAGGAGAGGACAATATTTCTATTCTCATCGAGTTTCCGCATAAAGGCATCCAAGTTAGATCTATTTCCATCCCAAACCATAATAAGGTCATCAATATAACGTTGGTAACATATGAGTTCAGGGGGTGTGTTCTTGTAGATAACCTCTTCCTCCCAGTGTGCCATGAACAGATTGGCAACACTGGGAGCACAGCGGGCGCCCATTGCAACACCCCTGGTTTGAAGAAAAAAACATCTATTGTACCAAAAATTTTTGGATAAGCAAAACTTTAAAAATCTAAGATATAATCTTTATGTCTTCTGGTTAGATCCGATGTTCCAAAGGCCCATCGGACTGATGCTAACGCGTCTTCATGACTGATAATCGTATAGAGGGAACTAACATCCGCCGTTATTAACAGATAAGAGGAGAAAGAGAGGGCTTCTAAAGTTTGGATGATGTGTTTAGTATCCTTAATAAAGGAATGAGTTCCCATGACCAAGGGTTGCAGAAAAAAGTAAATGTATTGACCCAGTCTCGAAGAGACTGAGTCTATACCATTGACTATAGAGCGGCCGGGTGGATTGGTGCTGTTTTTATCTATTTTAGGTAAATGATAGGGGTACGGCAAAAAAATGGATCTAAATACGAAGCTTCTTTAGCATTGAGAACTCCAATATGTTTGCCTCTTTCTACAAGGAAATGTAACTCCTCTTTAAACTGAAACATCGGGTCTTTATTAAGTAAAACATAGGTGCTATAATCATTAAGCATGTTCTCCATTTCGTTGTTATAGTAGGTTTTACTCAGAACAACCAGGCCACCCCCCTTGTCCGCCGGACGTATTACGAGATCCTTCCATTCTAGAAGTGACTCGATGCCCTTTTTGATATATATTGGGTCTTGTGCCTTCCGGATCTTAAGTGTATCAAGATCTCTATCCACCATGTTTTTAAAAACTTCCATAAACTTAGTGTCACGATTAGGGGGGGATTAAAGACCGATTTGTTACGGAGAGACGAATGGGTACCCAATGGTTTAGAATTGCTTGGTATAGTACGTGTTATAGGGTTAGAGAGATGGTACTTCTTAATATTCAAACTTCTAATGAATTTTTGTAAACCTATATAGGTCTGGAATTTATTTAGGTTGCGAATGGGGGCATACTTGAGGCCCTTGTCTAGAACCCTAAACTCATCCTCACTTAAGGACGAGCCACTCAGGTTATAGATACTGGCCCCTATTGTGGTTTGACTCTTTTGAGTTCGCCTACCTCCTCTCCTTCCTCTCTGAGTTTTTGTTTTCTTGGACCGTTGTCCAGATTGGCAGGTGGCGGGGCAACGTTCCACCCTCCCCCTGGGTTGGGTGGAATGGACGGAGCTCCCCTCCCCATCCCCCTCTGGGTTCTGTGAAAATCCCCTCCTCTTCTAGGTCCAGAACTCTGTAATGGTGCGAACCTATTCTGAGTGTGTACCGGATGCCCATAAGACTGAAATTCTCTCCCTCTATTATGAGGGGTATTTAAAGAGTTAGAAAGTAAAGTAAAAACTTGGTGGGACATAGTCACGTTTGAACAATATCTCGCTGCAAAGCTGATCCCTAGGAGACTCAGATGGGAGGTACCCCCCAATGATGGCCTCATGGACAATTACTCTATGAAGGAATGGGGGGATTTCTTTACCAGCAAAGGCCTCGAATTAATTGATTTTCTGCTATCTCGTAAACGGCGGAAAATGATTCTTCTTGAAACTCAGATTGCAGAACTCAAGAGTTCCATTGAGTCCCATAAAGAGTCTGAAGAATTTCTCAGACTTTCAGCAGTGTTGAAAAATAAGCTCATAAAATGGGACCATGAAACCCAAAATAAAAAGAAGAAAAAATATATAAGATGCAAATGATTTTGGGAAAGGGATTATTTATAAATGGCAGATTAAATCTGGTGACGTATCCACCAATCCGCCAGTGTTGGTTCCCACCACCCAAGAACCCCCTCAAACTCCTTTATATAACCATCAAGAGGAGGGGATTGCCCACTATGATCAGTTTGATTATACCAGTACCCAAACTCCCTCTCGTAGTAATCAATTTAAAGCTGTACATAACAAGAGAGGTAAGAATAAAAAGGGTAGGGGCACAAGGCGAGATATGTACGAGTCTCCTTTCAGGCAGTATCCTTGGAACCCCCCTCACACAAATGATGATGCTTATTATCAGGATTCTTATCAGGGTAATGACCGGAATTGGGGACTTAATGATAGCCGTTCTAACACTCAGTATCTTTCTAACTCTTTAAATACCCCTCATAATAGAGGGAGAGAATTTCAGTCTTATGGACATCCGGTACACACTCAGAATAGGTTCGCACCATTACAGAGTTCTGGACCTAGAAGAGGAGGGGATTTTCACAGAACCCAGAGGGGGATGGGGAGGGGAGCTCCGTCCATTCCACCCAACCCAGGGGGAGGGTGGAACGTTGCCCCGCCACCTGCCAATCTGGACAACGGTCCAAGAAAACGAAAACTCAGAGGAAGGAGAGGAGGTAGGCGAGCTCAAAAGAGTCAAACCACAATAGGGGCCGGTATCTATAACCTGAGTGGCTTGTCCTTAAGTGAGGAGGAGATTAGGGTTCTAGACAAGGGCCTCAAATATGCCCCCATTCGCAACCTAAATAAATCCCAGACCTATATAGGTTTAACAAAAATTCATTAGAAGTTTGAATATTAAGAAGTACCATCTCTCTAACCCTATAACACGTACTATACCAAGCAATTCTAAACCATTGGGTACCCATTCGTCTCCGTAACAAATCGGTCTTTAATCCCCCCCCTAATCGTGACACTACGTTTATGGAAGTTTTTAAAAACATGGTGGCTAGAGATCTTGATACACTTAAGATCCGGAAGGCACAACACCCAATATATATCAAAAAGGGCATCGAGTCACCTCTAGAATGGAAGGATCTCGTAATACGTCTGGCGGACAAGGGGGGTGGCCTGGTTGTTCTGAGTAAAACCTACTATAACAACAAAATGGAGAACATGCTTAATGATTATAGCACCTATGTTTTACTTAATAAAGACCCGATGTTTCAGTTTAAAGAGGAGTTACATTTCCTTGTAGAAAGAGGCAAACATATTGGAGTTCTCAATGCTAAAGAAGCTTCGTATTTAGATCCATTTTTTTGCCGTACCCCTATCATTTATTTTTTACCTAAAATACATAAAAACAGCACCAATCCACCCGGCCGCTCTATAGTCAATGGGTCAATACATTGACTTTTTTCTGCAACCCTTGGTCATGGGAACTCGTTCCTTTATTAAGGATACTAAACACATCATCCAAACTTTAGAAGCCCTCTTTCTCCTCTTCTTGTCTGTTAATAACGGCGGACGTTAGTTCCCTCTATACGATTATCAGTCATGAAGACGCGTTAGCATCAGTCTGATGGGCCTTTGGAACATCGGATCTTACCAGAAGACATAAAGATTATATCTTAGATTGTTTAAAGTTTTGCTTATCCAAAAATTATTTTTGGTACAATAGATGTTTTTTTTCTTCAAACCAGGGGTGTTGCGATGGGTGCCCGCTGTGCTCCCAGTGTTGCCAATCTGTTCATGGCACACTGGGAGGAAGAGGTTATCTACAAGAACACACCCCCTGAACTCATATGTTACCAACGTTATATTGATGACATTATTATGGTTTGGGACAGAAATAGATCTAACTTGGATGCCTTTATGCGGAAACTCGATGAGAACAATAGAAATATTGTCCTCTCCTGGAATGTAGATAAAGATCATGTCACCTTCTTAGATCTAGACATTTTTTTGAAAGACAATCAGTTGGAGTTAAAAAATCATTTTAAACCCACAGACCGCAATGCGTACATACCTCTTGGAAGTTGTCACCATCTCCAATGGCTGTGTAACATTCCCAAGGGGCAATTTGTATGCATTAAGCGGAACTGTACGCATGAGCACCACTACCTTGAACAATCTGAGGTCTTATCTGCCCGGTTTGTTCAAAAAGGTTATAACAAATGCGATATTGATAAACATATTGAGACTGTCCGAGCTTTAGAGAGAAAGACATTGGTATCCAATGGCCCTAGGGTCAAACAAGATGGTTCAGGTAATATTAGAATTATCTTGGACTACAATGTTCAATATAAAAAATTTGAAAAAATAGTTCGCAAATATTGGCCCATTCTCAAACAGGACAAAACTTTGGGCCCTGTACTCCCTGAACGTTCCCAGTTTGTTTACAAGAGGGCACCGTCCTTAAGAGACAAACTGGCCCCGGGGGTAATAGACCCACAACTCTCATTTGAAAACAGGATTTCGAACATTATGACAGGCTTTTATGCCTGTGGGTGTTGCCCACCATGTAAACAAACCAAGGGCAATATTAAAAAACGTAAAGAGTTTATAGCTACAGCCACAAATAAGGTTTATCAAATTAAGGACTTTATTACGTGTTCGACAACAGGAGTGGTGTATATTATGGATGGCGAATGTGGCCTATAATATGTGGGGAGAACATCTAGGTCCCTGCATATTCATATTGGTGAACATATCACCAATATTAAGAAAGGCCTGGATTCCCACAATGTCTCCAAACATTTCAAACTCTTTCATAAACAGAGTCCTGTTAAACTAAAGTTCTGGGGAGTAGAAAAAGTAACACCCCATTGGAGGGGCGGCAATTTCATAAGACAATTGAGCCGCCGAGAGTCTTTCTGGGTGTATGAAACACATGTGGGAGTTCCTACGGGGCTCAATGTCGAGTTTGATTTGAATCGTTTTATTTCTGACCGGTAGTTTATTTTTATTTCATTTTTATTTTGTGTTTTTTTTTTTTTTGTTTTTTGTTTTTATTTATTATTTTCTTATTTTAATTTTTATTTTTTGTCATGTGTCGATTAATGTTACTGGTGATTGTGTATTTTTTGGGCGATTGTAAAAGGTGGCTGCAGTGACTAATATATATTTTTTAATAATATATATATTTTTTAATATATTTTTTTATTGAAGGATGTCTGCGACTGACATTTTAGGTATTTTTAATTTGACTGCTTTGGGGACCACTACTATATTACTTTATAGTCTCCTTCCCGTTTTTTTGCTTTGAGGTTTACTACTCATTTATGGTGCTGGTTTTTGGGTGACCATAGGTGACCACAAGCTTTGCAGACATAGAAGTGATCTCTTAGTTATAGGGATCTGGAGTTTTAAGTTAGGCCAGTTCCCAAGGTGACCTCTATAATGTAGGTTGGTTGCCTTTGTGCCAAGATACGTTTTAAATATTAAGAATGGCATTTGATTATCAATAGGGACGTGGTGTGTACCCAGCCTCCCGGTTGCTGTGACAACCACACACGCTTGTAGCTGCATGTTTCCTCCGTCCCAGGAGGGCGGTATGTTTTTGACGCAGACTGTCATGTGACCTGCCGCCGTGTCGACACGACGCCGGATCACCATGGTAGCAAGTAAACATCTCCTATGTGTAGCTCTTCCTTGTCCGAGATGGGAGGTGCCCTCTGACGCGGTCTGCCATGTAATCCGCCATCGTGTCGTCACGGCGTAGCGATCACTATGGAGCCACAACCTATCAAACACCTCCCACGTCCGAGCGGTGCGCTCCGATTGGATGCTTACCGCTCGGTTCTCTCAAACCACCTAGATGGATTATCAGGTATTTCCCCCACCGCATGACGTGCTCTAGGGATCACCATGGTAACCATACCATATGTACACTTCCTACGTTTGAGTGGTGCGTCCTGATTGGAGGCTTACCGCTCGTTTTTTCAATTACACAGATGATTGTGATAAGGGGCTATCTATAAAAGACAGTGGCATCATGGGACTTCATCACCGCTGAGGAAGTCCTCTGGACGATACGCGTGCGGGAGCTTCCCTGGATGTCACTGCAGCCACCTTATCAGCTTTGCTGTTACCAGTCACTATATGTTTTTTATCCTAGCACTTGGACTAAGTGCTATTTATGTGAGTACCTGTCTTTATAATGATACTTTCAAGTTATACAGAGAGCACTAGATATTTTCTTTGCATTTTATGTTGTCACGGGAGAGATACAAGTTCTATCTGCGGAGTTTAAGAGGTGCCCGGCTTCCATCTACAAGTTTACCTTAACCACCAGTGGTGGCGAATGCCCTTATGACCTTCCTGTTAGCTCAGGGGTCTATTATGCAAGGTGAGCAGTTTGGCTAACAAATGGTGTGAGCACGGACTAAGGAGCACTTCAGACTTTGCATGAAGCACCCTTTATCACCGTTGACGTCTTTGGTTTTCTATCTACATGTGTTTTTTTGCATATGAGCTTATGGACTTTTTATTCATTGATCATTTTAGTTGTTCATTATTTTAGCGCTGCACTGTTCAGTATATTAAGTCGCAAAACAAGTCGCAGTAGTGGAAACAGAGTCTAAGTGGAAAAGAGGGTCAACAATGCTCATCTGCAGCCTCACTGTGCCATCCCCATGCCTCACTGTGCCATCCCCATGCCTCACTGTGCCATCCCCATGCCTCACTGTGCCATCCCCATGCCTCACTGTGCCCATCTTCAGCCTCATGTACCTGATTTCCCAGCGCTGTGACATGCAGTCTAGTCGACGGCCGTGTCGGTGTTCTGTCGAAGTGCCTGGTTATCGAATAGTGCCCGGGTGAAACTGCGCATGCGCTGCACGGAGCCATGAGTTTACGATCAGCTGTTGTCTCGCGTGGCCAAGGGACGTTCATGTAGGTGAGGGATGGATATTTACATGAAGGGGGCGGATATTGCAATGATGGGCAGTGACGGGGGTGCAATTTGAATCAGTTAACCAGCAGTGAGTCACTGTTCCACCTATTACGGACGAGGAGAAGGCGGGCTTTGTTACACTGCACGGCCGCCGACTAGACTGCATGTCACAGACCAAAATTGAGCTCTTTGGCATTAATTCAACTCACCATTTTTGGAAGAAGAAAAATGCTGACTATGACCCTAAGAACATCCCTACAGTCAAGCACGGAGGTGGAAACATTATGCTAAAGGTACAGGCCCACTCTGCCGCATTGAAGGGACAATGGACAGGGCCATGTATTGTAAAATCTTGGATGAGAACCTTCTTCCTCCAGCCAGAACACTGAAGATGGGTTGTGGATGGGTCTTCCAGCATGATAATGACCCAAAACATATCACCAAGGCAACAAAGGATGGCTCAAGAAGAAGCACATTAAGGTCATGGAGTGGCCTAGCCAGTCTCCAGAACTTTATCCTATAGAAAATGTATGGAGGGAGCTTAAACCTTGAATTGCCAAGCCACAGCCAGAATTGAGAAATGAAACTGCAATTTCCCAAAAAAAGTGTGCTTGTAAGACCGCTGCGCAAATACGGTGTGTCAGAAAGTATTGCAACGACCATTATTTTATTCTCTAGGGTGTGAAAAATGTTTAATGTTTGGGGGTTCTAAGTAATTTTCTATCAAAAATACCTGTTTTTAACTTGTAAACACCAAATCTCAAAACGACTAATTATGTCACAAATATTGAGTAATAGGTGCAATCCAAATACAACTGCTGATCACCACAATAACATATATGGAGTATAAATAAATAAATAAATAAATATGAAAACCATTAATGCTGCCCAATTGAGAAAAACAAACTAAAATGAAAGCTACCAAAAACCAGTAGACTGTTAGAATAAAATAAAGGTGACATCTGCTCACAAGATAGAAATATACAAATAGGAAATAGTCCCAAAATGACTAGCATCAGCTGGACACAGGAAACAGACAGTTTGTGATGACACAGCGGCTCCTCAATCAATGGTGTCAGTCCGTCTCTATAGTCAGACAAAAGGTGCTTCTATAGTGGATAGATGGATAAAATAGCTGGCATTTCAAAACAGTAGAGCCATGGACCACAGATCTTCTGTGGATGTAGGCCGCCTCAAATTCTTCTGTCTCTTCGTGTAATCCCAGACAGACTCTGTGATGTTGATCAGGGCTCTGTGGGGCCAAACCATCACTTCCAGGTTTCCTTGTTCTTTACACTTAGCTTCCTTCCAGTCTCCAGAATCCAGCTACAGAATCCAGCAGCAGCTACACTAGTAGAGACAGCCAACCAGGCAGGCAGCAGCTCCTCGGCTCCTCAAGGTAACAGCGCGCCAACTCCGACACAGCTCCCTGCGCTCCTTTGCATGGATGTAAAGGAGCACAGGGAGCTGTGTCGGAGTCGGTGCGCTGTTACCTTGAGGAGCCGAGGAGCTGAGGAGCTGCTGCCTGCCTGGTTGGCTGTCTCTACTAGTGTAGCTGCTGCTGGATTCTGGAGACTGGAAGGAAGCTAAGTGTAAAGAAGAACAAGGAAACCTAGAAGTGATGGTTTGGCCCCACAGAGCCCTGATCTCAACATCAGAGTCTGTCTGGGATTACATGAAGAGACAGAAGAATTTGAGGCGGCCTACATCCACAGAAGATCTGTGGTCCATGGCTCTACTGTTTTGAAATGCCAGCTATTTTATCCACTATAGAAGCACATTTTGTCTCTCTATATAGAGACGGACTGACACCATTGATTGAGGAGCCGCTGTGTCATCACAAACTGTCTGTCTGAGTTTCCTGTGTCCAGCTGATGCTAGTCATTTTGGGACTATTTCCTATTTGTATATTTCTATCTTGTGAGCAGATGTCACCTTTATTTTATTCTAACAGTCTACTGGTTTTTGGTAGCTTTCATTTTAGTTCGTTTTTCTCAATTGGGCAGCATTAATGGTTTTCATATTTATTTATTTATACTCCATATATGTTATTGTGGTGATCAGCAGTTGTGTTTGGATTGCACCTATTACTCAATATTTGTGACATAATTAGTCCACTATTTTACATATTTCTGATCACATGTGCTTTTTAGTTCATCAATTAGGATTTACACATTTTATCTAATATTAATCACCAATTTTATTAGCACTTGGCACTTTATTGTTTGTTCACGTCTATCAGCGCTGTAACCGTTTTATTTCCACTTTACAAGTTCTATATTTTTTTACAGCAGCGATAGTTTCTAACTTGATCCATTTGTTGCTAGCGCTGTCTCCTTCACTCAAATCTCAAAACGAGGCTCGGGGCTGAAGTGGTTAAGGGGGCCCCCCAGGCACAATATTTAAAGGAATTTTTCCCAGAACCCCATACCCCTTTTATGGCCAATCACTTGCATATAATACAGTTTTTTTCATTATTTTTACCGGCACTTTTTTTTTTATTGAGTTGTCCACGGCAAAACCCATTGACAGTTGGTGATGACTAGGGATGAGCTTCGAGTTCAAGTCGAACCCAAGTTCGACTCGAACATTGCCTGTTCGACTGTTCGTCGAATTGCGAATGTTATGGGCCGTTCGCGCCAAATTCGAGTGGCGCGTCACGCCCCATAATTCACTGCGGCATCGCAGTGCATTGCTGGCTGATGATTGCCCAAGCATGCACTATGACCTGCATGCTTGGCCAATCACAGCGCCGTCTGTACAGAGCCGTAATTGGCCAAAGCCAGGGTGGCTTTGGCCAATTATGGCTCAGGGGGTTTAGTACACGCCGCACACTATATGGCCGCCTGCTTGACAGCCTTGTGTAGTGTGTTGCGGCGGCGGAGAGAGATAGACAGAGACAGTGTCATTTGATTTAAGTTTATATAGAGTAGGTAGGTGTGTCAGTTAGCTGCACTTACAATGTATTGTGTATATATGCATCCTAGGTGTTGTATGTATGTATGTATGTATGTGTATATATGTATATATGTATATATATATGTGTGTGTATATGTGTGTGTCTCTACCTCTATCTCGTACTGTGTCCTCTGCACAGTGTGCACCTAAAGCTACCTGAAGACAATTGCTGTTCTGATCCTATTAATACCACAGGCAGGCACCTGCAGTATTTACAATTATGCCCTGTACACACGATCAGCCATTGATCGGACATTCCAACAACAAAATCCATGGATTTTTTCCGACAGATGTTGGCTCAAACTTGTCTTGCATACACACGGTCACACAAAGTTGTCGGAAAATCCGATCATTCTGAACGCGGTGACGTAAAAAACGTACGTCGGGACTATAAACGGGGCAGTAGCCAATAGCTTTCGTCTCTTAATTTATTCTGAACATCCGTGGCACTTTGTGTGTCGGATTTGTGTATACACGGTCAGAATTTAAACGATCGGATTTTGTTGTCGGAAAATTTTATATCCAGCTCTCAAACTTTGTGTGTCGGAAATTCTGACGGGAAAAGTCCGATGGAGCACACACACGATTGGAATGTCTGACAACACAATCCGATCGCACTTTTTCCGTCGGAAAATCCAACCGCGTGTACAGGGCATTAGTGTACTGTGTCCTCTGCACAGTGTGCGCCTAAAGCTACCTGAAGACAATTGCTGGTGTTCTGATCCTATTAGTACCACAGGCAGGCAGCTGCAGTATTTACAGTTAGTGTACTGTGTCCTCTGCACAGTATGCACCTAAAGCTACCTGAAGAAAATTGCTGTTCTGATCCTATTAATACCACAGGCAGGCACCTGCAGTATTTACAGTTAGTGTACTGTGTCCTCTGCACAGTGTGCACCTAAAGCTACCTGAAGACAATTGCTGGTGTTCTGATCCTATTAATACCACAGGAAGGCATCTGCAGTATTTACAGTTAGTGTACTGTGTCCTCTGCACAGTGTGCACCTAAAGCTACCTGAAGACAATTGCTGGTGTTCTCATACTAATAATACTACAGGCAGGCAGTTGATTCTGCTAGCTGCAGTATAATCAGTATATATGTATACATCTCACTGCAGGCCATTAGTATGTCTGGATGGCCAACAAGGAGAGGCAGACAGTCACAAGCCAATAAAAGAGGGCAAGCAGGCTCTGTGTTTAGAGGCAACAGTGCTGGTCGTGGACACGGTGCATCCTCATCAGCACATGGCCGTGAGACACGCTTGTCCTTTTTTTTTCGGCAGCTGGTCGTGTTGACAACAACATGCCGAAGACTTGGTAGAGTGGATGACCAAGCCATCCTCATCCTCCTCATCCTCTCTCTCACGCAGGCTCAGGGTACTTTGTCTGGCAAAGCAGCTGCCACTGCGGCCTCTTCCCTTGGCTCAATGGCATCAGTCACTCCTTCCCTAGCCCCACCATGTCCTCCTGAGGAGTCCCCCGAACTGTTTGACCACAGTGTTGGGTACATGCTCCAGGAGGATGCCCAGCATTTTGAAGGCTCCAATGATGGTACCCAGCTAGAGGAAGGCAGTAACGTGAGCCCAGAGAGGGGGTGCCCAAGAGGTACAGCAATCTGGCAGTCATGTTCCCCCAGTTGCAGCATACTTCCAGGTTTGCTCCAGTGATTAGGAGGGAGGGGATGATTAGGAAGTCACTGACTCCACGTGGGTGCCTGATAGGAGAGAGGAGCAGGCACATCTCCAATGAGGCAGGATGCCCTCCAGGGGCCAGCTTAAGGGCAGCACACCGACTGCATCACACCGCAGAGCTCAGCATGTGCAGGGCGCTGCTGTCTTGTTATTCCAAAAGTTCTTTGGTGTGGGCCTTTTTTGAGATGAGTGCATCAGATCGCACCGCTGCTATTTGCAATATATGTCTCAAGCGTATCTCGCGTGGCCAAAACATCACCTGCTAGGGCACCACATGCTTGACCAGACATATGTCAACCTGCCATGCAGTTCGTTGGCAAGCGTACCTAAAAGACCCACACCAAAGAACAAAGCGGACCTCTCCTTGCTCCTCATCAGCTGAGATCTCCAACCCCACTATACCTTCAGTCCTCTCTGAAACCTGCACTGAGAGGAATAAAGGTGTAGAATTAGGCGTGTCACAGCCAAGTACTTGCGGGCAATCTGCTAACGGTACACCAACGTCAGATTGTACCAGGCAAATTTCCCTGCCCCAGCTGCTGCACCTCCAAAAGATGTTCGCTCCCAGCCATCCACATGCCCAGCGGTTGAATGCTAGCTTGGCTAAATTGCTAGCACTTCAACTGCTGCTTTTTCAGTTGGTAGACTCTGCCCCCTTCCGTGAGTTTGTGGAATGTGTGGTTCCTCAGTGGCAGGTTCCCAAACGCCACTTTTTCTCACGGAAGGCGATTCCGGCTCTCTACCGGCAAGTGTAAGGCAATGTCTTGGCCTCGCTGGACAGGGCAATCAGCAGTAAGGTGCATATTACCACTGACTCATGGTCTAGCAGGCATGGACAGGGACGTTACCTATCTTTCACTGGGTGACTCTTCTGGCAGCTGGGAAGGATGCAGGACAGGGTACAGTAGTGTTGGAGGTTGGTCCGCCACCACGCCTCCAAAATTCTACTAGTGGTGATTCTGCCACACCTCTCTCCTCCACTCCCTCCTCTTCTTCCTCCATGGCCTCTTCCTGTGCTGATTTTTCCTCGGAATCAGCGGTGCTCCGTAGGCGTTCAAGGGGCTACGCAAGCACGCAGGCAAAAAGATGCCATGCGGTGCTTGAGCTGGTGTGCTTGGGGGACAGGAGCCACACTGGGGCAGAGATTCTTTCAGCTCTGCGGGGGCAGGTTCAGAGGTGGTTGATGCCACGCCAGCTTAAGCCAGGAATGGTGGTTTGCGACAATGGCACCAACCTCCTCTCCGCCCTCCGACAGGGACAACTGACCCATGTGCCCTGTTTGGCTCATGTCCTTAACTTGGTGGTGCAGTGGTTCTTAGGCAGGTACCCGGGCTTACAGGATGTCCTGGGGCAGGCCAGGAAAGTCTGTGCATTTCCGCCGGTCATATAATGCCAGTGCTCGGCTGGCTGACCTCCAAAAGGAATTTAACCTGCCCAAGAACCGCCTCATCCGTGACATGCCCACCATGTGGAACTCAACGTTGGCCATGCTGCAGCAGCTGCACACGCAGCAGAGGGCCATCAATGAGTACCTATGCAACTATGGCACAGGACAGGGTCAGGGGAGCTTCGTTTTTTCCCACGCCAGTGGGCTATGATCAGGGATGCATGCACTGTCCTGTCACCATTTGAGGAGGCCACGAGAATGGGGAGCAATGAGGGTGCATGCATCAGTTACACTGTCCGTCTTGTCCACCTGTTGGAGCACACACTGCGTGGAATAATGGACAGGGCACTTGAGGCAGAACAGAGGCAGGAAGAGAAGGACTTCCTTAGCTCTCAAAGCCCCCTTTATCCAGACAGTGTTCCTGCATGCCCGTCGATCACACAGAGGAGGAGGAGGAGGAAGAGGAGGATTGTGTCAGCAGGGAGGTGGAGCCTGGCACTCAGCATCAGCAGCAGTCTTTAAGGGATCATTTACAAGTGGCTTCGGATCATGTTGTCCTTAGTGACCCAGAGGACTCTGGACCGAATGCCTTAGCAAACCTACGCTGCATGGCCTCCCTGATCCTGCAAAGCCTGCGGAAAGATCCTCGTATTTGTGGTATCAAGGGGAGGGATCATTACTGGCTGGCATACCTCCTTGATCCATGTTACAAGGGTAAGGTTGCGGACCTTATCTTGCTGTCCCAGAGGGAGCAGAGGATGAAACATCTTCAGGAGGCCTTGCAGAAAGGTTTGTGCAACACGTTTCCAGAGTCTGGGAGGTTACAACTTCCTGGTCCTCCTGGACAACGTGTTGCTGAGGCTTTGGTCAGTCACAGAAGGAGAGGTGGAGAAGGTGGCCGTCTGACCGATGCGTTCAGACAGTTTTTTAGTCCGCAGCCACAAGGTATGATCGGTTCCAGCAACCATCACCAGAGTCTGATTCACATGGTGCAGGATTACCTAGGGGCAAGATCAGACTTGGACACCTTTCCCACCGAAAATCCTCTGGGTTACTGGGTCTTGAGGATGGATCAGTGGCCAGAACTTGCACAGTATACAATTGAGCTACTGGCCTGTCCTGCATCCAGCGTTCTTTCGGAACGCATATTCAGTGCTGCTGGAGGCTTTGTAACTGATCACAGGGTGTGCCTTTCCATCGAATCGATCGATCGGCTGACCTTCATAAAAATGAATCAGTCTTGGATCACCAGCTACCAAGCACCTGATGCTGATGTAACCGAATATTTTTTTTCTATGTGAGATCCCTTGAAGACTGCCTATGCTGATGCTGAGTGACTTTCCTGTTAGGCTGAATGACAATCCTCTTCCTCCTCAATTTTCATGCTGATATCTTGTAAGAACATTTTTGGTTCTGGGCACCGCCACCAGTGGCTAAGGCCCAATTTTTCTGCCCCTGTTTAACAGGGGCGTGTAATTACAATTTTTGATGCAGTACTTTGCAGCAGGGCTCATTCCTGCGCTCCAACTAGAGTATCTGTGAGGTGTTGCAGTGTCGTGGCACCAGTGGCTAAGGCCCAATTTTTCTGCCCCTGTTCAACAGGGACATGTAATTACAATTCTTGATCTAATATTTCACAGCAGGGCCCATTCCTGCTCCCACCAAGAGTAACTGTGAGGGCTTACAGTGTTGTGGCAATACCCACACCTAAGGCCCCAATTTCTGCAGAGTATGGGAAAAACGTATCTCCTCTCCGTTGATGCTTTATCACCAATCCTTGTTTCACTAAAAACCCCAAATTTTCAAAAAACATTTGTCATTGGGACAGAAAGTGAGGCGAAATCTTCTGAAGAGGTGCACAGACAGCAAAACAAATGTTACAGGGGTGATGACCCTTCCCTATGTCCAAAAAGCTTAAAAATAGATTTTTTTGGCTGGAGCTACACTTTAAAAATGTGCCAGTTCTAAATTACAAACAGATTCTACTTAACAAACCTACAGTCCCTGTCTTGTTTGCACCGCCTGTATACTGCTGTTCAGAGTATATGGAGCCTGGGGGCCCCACGCCTTTCCTTTTTTAATTTGGGTGCGGGGTTCCCCTTAATATCCATACAAGACCCAAAGGGCCTGGTAATAGATTGGGGGGGTGGGGGGTGCCCAAGCCGTTTGTCTCACTGATTTTCATCCATATTGCCAGGACTCGACATTACATTAAAGTCGCAAGCAGTTTTAAATGACTTTTATTCCTTTTATAAATGTCATTTTGTGTAGGGACTGTTCTAAACACGGGAAACACGCGCCACTTTACAGGCATACTATAGACACCCCTCAGGTACGATATTTAAAGGAAAATTTCATTTTTTTAAATTTCTTATTAAAATCACTGCTCCCGAAAAAACGTCCGTTTTTTAAAACTTTTTTTTGCATTGATACATGTCCCCTGAGGCAGGATCCGCATCCCCAAACCCTTTTTAGGACAATAGCTTGCATATTAGCCTTTAAAATTATCACCTTTGATTTTAAACATTTGAGTCCCATAGACTTTAACAGGGTTCTAAAGTTTGCGTGAACTTTCGGTCCGTTTGCAGGTTCTGGTGCGAACCGAACCGGGGAGTGTTTGACTGACTCATCCCTATACATGAAGGTAAAAAAACCTTCTGTGCATCAGCCCTCCAGCCCCCCTTAATATTTACCTGAGCTCCATCTCAATCCAGCAATGTACACAAGAGCCTCGGCTCTCTGGGGAATCTCACTGCCTATTAGCTTAGACAGCAGCAGGAGCCATTGGCTCCCGCTGCTGCCAATCACAGGCAGTGAGCCAATGAGGAGAGAGAGAGCGGGCGGGGCCATGCCATGGCTCTGTGTGAATGGACACGCAGAGCCGTGGCTCGGGACTGAGTCTGCTTGGGTACCCCCACAGCAAGCTGCTTGCTCTGGGGGCACTCAGAAGGAGGGAGGAGTTAGGAGTGCTGGCGGTGGACCTGAGGAGAACTATATGAAAATTATGGCTCACTGAGCCTTAATTTTGTATGGTTCGAATGACTGGTAACAGTGGGAGTGTGCACACTGTCGTGTTCAAAGCCATGTGCTTGCCGCGTGGTTTTGCACACTACCATCTGCACACGTCACTACTGTATTTCTATTTGAATGTATACATGTCTTTGGTTCTGTATTTAACTCTGTTGGAAGGGCTTCTGTAGTCTCACATCCTGTTACATCCTTATATTGTCATTTCCTCTGTATTGTTCATTTCCTGTGAGGTCACAAACTTTGTAGGAGGCGTTTGGCTGTTGGAGGCACACCCTCAAGTTGGGACTTCCTGTTGATATGTAAATAAAAGAAGACTCAGGGCTGAGGGAGGCAGTCATGCTGAGCTGAGAATGTAAGAAGGTTCTGATGGGGGTGTGTCCGGCAGCGCACTGGAACAGATGTGGATTCACGGAGCTCCGCAGTTCCAGTTCCAATCCACCACCATCCTAGCTGGATAGCCTCCGGGTAAGCCATCTAATCTTCCCTAGTGGCCCCTGGACAACTGCTGCCTTCTTTTTGACATCTTTTGACAGGCCTGGCTGGCTCTTAGCGGCTTCCCCCAGCCCAACCCACGCAACCTGAGCCGGCTGCCATCTTGAGGCCTATAGGGGCCTACTAAGCCTCCCTCCTTCTCTGGCTGTCCCACCGAGCAGCGGACGTCTTACCCCTTAGCCACAGCTTGCAGTAACATACCCGGTCGTGGATTCATCCTCTTCTACAACTGCTGACTGAATTGATCCCGCAGGGAGTCGCCGCGGCGGTGGGACCTGCGTGGCCTGCATCATCCCCGAGCTGGAGTAGCGCTGACCGTGGAGCTGCAGGCGGCGTTCTTGGACACTAACACACACCAGTAGACCAAGGATTGCAGAGACACCAGCCGGCTGGCAGACGCAAGGAAACCCACCGCTACAGCCCCGACAGCCACACCAGCGTGATTACAGTTCCCAGCTATATTCCGGCCTGAGGGCCTGTAGATCCTCCAGCATCCACCGGCCTAGAGTTCAGCAACACACTGGTCTTATACCTACTCACCCCTCAATGGTGAAAACAACCCCTGCTGGGGACAGCAGATCCGGAACTAAACAGGGACATATTTGAGGTTTCCTATTACCCAACAAAGACGCTCTGAGGCCTCTGGATTCAGTATCCTTTCTGCAACTCAGATACTCATCATCCATACTCCCCACAGCTTGAGTGAACACATTCAGCCCAAAAGCAGTTAAAATAACTCAAATATCAGCAGCATTCACATTCTTGTTTACCTTGCAGGGTTCCCTTTATTGTAATCCTAGTGGGGTCCTCTGGCGGTCCCCCCCCCCACTCCTAGGAAAATCAAGTGGCCCACTTACACCTTTAGGGCTCACAACAGGGGGATGTAGGAGGTGTCTAACACTAATGGTGGACATGCTGTAGACCCTCTTAGATGCTCGCTCCTTCACTAAGGGATCCTGTACCGCTACCAAAATATTCCACTGTCACAGGATCATATTAGATTTCCCCCGGATATCACCGGGCACTACATGGGCAAAATAGGATTTCAGAAGTACGTTTATCAAGGTTTTGTACCACCAACAAAGTCAACACAAAACATGGATCGTTTTCTATACAGATCGCAATCCCCAGCCTCACATGCGCTCACAGAACCGATTGACCCTGCTGACCCTTTAGCCTTCACGCCAAGTGCATTTCACAAAGGAAATGCTAATCAACGGGTGATTCCCACTGAAGTAGTCATGGTAACAGTCTTAGACCTGAAACTGCAGACACTTCTACAAGATCTAACACGAAATATGGCTAAAGAGGTTGGTAAGATTGCTCAAGAGCTTAGAGGAGAGATTGATCAACTGGGTGAGCGACCCTGGAAACTAAATTTGACGAGACTGTCCAATATCTGCATGCACTTGAGGAAGAAAATGCATTCCTCAAACATACTGTTTCCCAAATACAACTCCAACAGGAAGATTTGGAGAATAGAGAACGACGTTCGAATTTGCGGATCCGTGGAGTTCTGGAGGCTGTTACTGATAAGGAGCTACATATTTACTCAGTTTATTTGTCACATTAGCCCCGCACATACCTGATATTGATTGAAGACTGGATAGGGCCCATAGATCCCTGGCTCCCAAACCTCCCCCTGGTTCCAATCTGAGAGACATAATAGTTTGCTTTCACTATTATGACAGCAAGGAAGCTCTAACATCAGCCACCCGTAACAAAAATCGCATTGACTTCAAGGTATCCAAGCTCCAAATCTTTAGTGACCTCTCCCCCATCACCTTAGCAAAAAGACGTAATCTGCGTCCAATCACGGCTCATCTTCAACTACACCAAGTCCCCTACAGATGGGCTTTCCCATTCCGGCTCTCAGCATCCAAAGATGGCACACAATATTCCATTAGAGATCTTCTTGAATGTGAGGCCTTCACCCGACACTTGGGATTACCATCGGTTCCGGAAGAAGAGCTCCAGCTTCCCCCACCTCCACTGCCATCCAAATCACTTTAAGCTCCAGCAGCCATTTGGACCCCAGTGCGCCGAAGACAACAGAAGACCTTCTCCACACCGCAATGCTCCAACCCACCTAGACCACCTACCTGAGGCTCTAGGAACTTCCTGCTTTACACCTCTTATTTTTTTTTTGTTCCCAGATACCCGGGATTCGGCTGATTTCCCCGGGTATCTGCGGAGGGAGTTACCCCCCCAATTCTCTCTCCTCCTCTGAAATGTTTAGAAAACGAAGTTCTTATATGCTTCGCCTAATTTTTCCCACATATGTGTTCTATGTTTTGCAGACTTCTGTCTCACTTTGACTCTTGTTAAAGCCCTAGTAAGTGGTGCTCTTTATATTGTTGATCATTGCTTCTTGTTCACATTGTTAGAATTTAGTTATTCTTTCATGGAACGGGCCACGGACTGAAGCTCTACCTAACCGTCATGCTCCTATTTACACCCAAGGTAATCTATCTGGGTCTCCTGAAGGATTCCCCGCCTTCAGGCCTTCTTAACGACAGACGTTCAATCACTGTCTACTTGCTCTTTAAGAAATGTTTACATAAGTTTCATTGCAGATTGCTTATAGTGTGGTGGTTTACATTCCTAGGCCAGATTAAGAAAACGCTTACTACTCTGTTTCAGACTGTCATATGGCTTTAAAAATTTTCTCATGTAACGTAAAAGGTTTGAATTCCATTCAGAAGCGTTGGTTTGCTCTGAAGGAGTTCAAGGCCTCGGGCTGATGTGGTCATGGTCCAGGAGACACATTTTCGGCCAGAGGGCTCCTTCAAATTTGCCTCTAAAATTTATCCTACTACATACATGGCCTCCGACCCCTCGGGAAGGGCGGGTGTAGCCATTTTGATTAAACGCTCCTGTCCGTTGAAAATCATTACTTCAATACTGAACCCCCACGGTAGGTATGTCCTCCTGGACTGTGTCCACCACAAAACACCCCTTACATTGGTCAACGTCTATGCCCCTAACTCAGGGCAGATCAGCATCCTCTCAAAAATTTTTGAGCAATTACATTCTTCCCCACAACCTTTTACAATGATTGGAGGTGATTTTAATCTGTGTGTCCCCCAGTAGGGATAGGCATGCCCTTTTCCAAAATACCCCAATGCTCCAAGTTTACAAAATGTCCACCTCATTTCGGAAACTGACGCGCTCATACAACCTATTTGATACATGGAGGGTAAAACACCCCACACAAAGGCAATATACCTTTTATTCCCCTCTGCACAAACTATGCACTCACCTAGACCACTTTTTGATCACTGCACCCCTATTACCTTATTTAGTTGCTTCCTAAATAGGTCCCATTACATGGTCTGACCATGCCCCCATTACATTAGACTTGGCCATACACTCAGCTTTACCCAGAACATGCCATTGGAGACTGAACGAGTCCCTTTTGCGGAATACTGACACTAATAACCAACACCAATCAAAACTTATTGAATATTTTCAGCTAAACGTAGGTTCTGTCTCAAACGTATCTACCTTGTGGGAAGCCCATAAGGCTTTCTTTAGAGGTGAATGCATCTCTGCTGGTTCACGCAAGAAAAGGGAATCAACTCAGCAAAAACTAGATCTTCTATCCCATCTTCGCTCAGCAGAGACGCACTTGCTCCAATCTCCCACGATAGCAAACCAAGGCTTTGGATATGAGTAGAATCTCCAGAGCCATGTTATGGTCGAAACAGCGATTTTATGAGTTTGCAGATAAACCACATAGGATGCTATTCCAAAAGTTAAAACCACGACCGTTCTTATCTATTCCTGACCATATAATGCAGCCTGATGGTACGCCTACCTATTCTCCTCAGGAAATGTCTAAAGTCTTTGGAGAATTTTATCATAATCTTTACAACTGCCTAGGCACAGACCCATCAACACAATTCTCACAAGAGAAATTCGACACCTTCATATCATCCCTGAAAACTACCGCTAGTATCCCCAGAGCAATTATCCTCACTTAATATGCCAATCACCGCTAAAGAACTGGCGGATGTGATCAAACTACTCCCCTCAAACAAAGCTCCAGGCCCAGATGGACTCCCCTATTTATATTACAAAACTTTTCTTCCAATATTATCACCACACATGTTAAATTTATTCTCCTCCCTACTTAAAGGTAACTTACTCCAAACTCAGTTTTTACATGCGCATATTTCAGTAATACCCAAACCAGGCGAAGATCCATCCATCCCTGATAACTATCGCCCTATTGCCCTACTAAATTCAGATTACAAAATTTTCACAAAGATACTGGCCAACAGACTCTCGAAAATATTACCTTCATTAATACACAGGGACCAGGTAGGTTTTATTCCTACAAGACATGCCGGTGACAACACAATAGACCTTATTGATTTATTATCTAGAACAAAAATCCCTGCCCTGATCCTAAGTTTAGATGCCCAGAAAGCATTTGACCGACTTAGTTGGCCCTTTATGTTCGCAATCCTAGCAAAATACGTTTTTTCTGGACCGTTTATACAGGCACTCCGATCCCTTTACTCCCATCCCACCTCCCAGGTAAAATGAACTTCTCACACATCCCCTACTTTCCCTCTTAGCAATGGTACCAGACAGGGGTGTCCCCTATCACCCCTACTGTTTGTCCTAAGTTTAGAACCCCTGGCGGCAGCTATACGTGATAACCCCAAGGTCGTTGGTGTGTATCTGCGACATAGGGAATATAAAATATCCCTTTTTGCAGATGACGTTCTCTTGACGCTCACACACCCACATACGTCCCTGCCATCTCTACATTATAATCTAGCAGCATTTAGTGCCATCTCAGGCTATAAAATCAATGCTACTAAAACGGAAGCCCTACCCATTAATATTCCGTCCCCTCAATTAACTATACTTCAACAGAACTATAAGTACCATTGGTGTTCCTCCTCACTGAAATACTTGGGAGTACAGCTTACGGCATCATTCTTCATTATACCAAGCCAACTTTCCCCCACTATTTAGGGAAATTAATCGTCTCCTGACCCGATGGACGGCCCTTCCCCTCTCCCTCCTAGGCTTTGTAAACATCCTCAAAATGTCGATACTTCCCAAGCTGTTGTACCTATTTGAGACACTTCCAGTCGCCATTCCCATGACACAGCTGAAGGCTCTCCAAAGGCGAAGTTTCTGCTTCATAGGGAGGCGGGATCCGTTGTCATGGCACGTAAAAACAGAGGCGGATTAGGGGCCCCTGTTTTCATTAAATATTACTACGCCTCACATTTAAGGGTCCTCACTTCTTGGACTCACAGGAAAGCCCCAAACAGATGGGCCAAAATAGAGATGAGCATCACCTCACCGGTACATCCATGTTACCTGTTATGGCCATCCAGTGACAAACACATGCCCCAGCTGAGAGGCTTATGCCTAGCTCCAATGCTGTTTACTTTAGCAATATGGAAAAGGTGCACCGAGCGTTACTCACTATCTTCTCCATGCTTGCCTCTTATAAACCTCCTCTTCAACCCAGATATTCCTGATAGCTTGTCATATGATCGTATGTCACATTGGACTGGGGCCGGGATCTTTCAGCTGAGGCATCTGGTCAACCCTGCCACAAGACACCTACCAACATTTACTGACTTACAAAAACAACACCGGATTCCTAAAACATGCCTCTACACTTACTTACAATTCAGACATTTCTTCATCTCTAAAGTGCCCACCCTCTCCCTAGACAAACCAACAAACTTTGAAATCTTATGCGCCAATGGTCCCTATGAACCCCATTTAATCTCTACCATATATACAATCCTGCATGAAGCCATACCCTTAAAGGTAGATAGTCATGAAGCGGTGGTCTCAGACACTCCAACATGATATCTCTCTGTTGGATTGGAAAAATATCTGGGAATCCACCTCTAAAATTTCCCGATGTGTCGCACATAAAGAATCCGCATATAAAATTCTATTATTCTGGTATAAAACCCCTGACCGACTACACAAACACCTCAAATTTGTGCTGGAGATGTAATAAAGCGGTGGGCTCACACTTTCCTATCTTCTGGGAATGTCCTCTAGTCACCCAATTTTGGGCACAAATACAAAAGGTCCTGGCAAAAATGGATGAGGGTCCCCATACCCCTAAACCCTATGAATTATATCCTAGGCCTTCCCGTACCTAGTTTTCACAAATTTAAACTTGGATTGATGTCCTTCATATAATTAGCAGCTAAGAACTATTCCCAAACTATGGCTCTCTACCACCTCCCCCACCCTTACACAAACCCTTTCCATCATATCAGATATACGGTGAATGGAACATTTAACAGCCATAGTTGAGGGTTCGTCACATAATTTCTTGAAAATATGGAGGCCCTGGGATGACTCTGACTATAGTCCTGAAACTGACAATTCCATTTAAGTAATAGAGGGTTCCTGAGGTCAATTTATTTACAAACCGATGGTGACTTCAACTACTACTGATTATACCCTCTCGCCATAAAGGTTTTTTGCATTATATTAGAACCTCATACTAACTATGATAAGATAAATGGGTAAAATCCAAATCATACAGGAGTATGTCCTCATCAATGCCTAGTTGGGTTTCTCAATACCTCTGTATTTGCATAGATCTTTAAATACTCCATTTCATTTCTGTTTGTAATCCAATTTTCATTGACAGTGTATATTTGCATTATCTGTGAAAGATTCTGATAATCATTTGTTATCTTATATTGTATGAAAAACTTGTTAAATAAACAATTAAAAAAAAAAAAAAAAAAGGTTCTGATGTCTGTTTACTGGGGAATGGGGAACCAGAGGGGATGCATACGATCAAAAGGTACGTTATATCATTAAGACGGAGATGGGTGCTTATTAGCACAGGAGATATGGCTGTGTGCATAGCATACAGCCATCTTTCTACGACAATAGTTACATAGTAGGTGAGGTTGAAAAAAGTCACAAGTCCATCAAGTCCAACCTATGTGTGTGATTATATGTCAGTAATACATTGTATATCCCTTTATGTTGTCCTTCAGGTGCTTATCTAATAGTTTTTTGAAACTATCGATGTTCCCCGCTGAGACCACCGCCTGTGGAAGGGAATTCCACATCCTTGCCGCTCTTACAGTAAAGAACCCTCTACGTAGTTTAAGGTTAAACCTCTTTTCTTCTAATTTTAATGAATGGCCATGTGTCTTGTTGAACTGCCTTCCGCGAAAAAGTTTTATCCCTATTGTGGGGTCACCAGTACAGTATTTATAAATTAAAATCTCAAGCATCTCTTTTCCAGAGAGAATAAGTTCAGTGCTCACAAACTTTCCTCATAACTAATATCCTCCAGACCCTTTATTAGCTTAGTTGCCCTTCTTTGTACTCGCTCCAATTCCAGCACATCCTTCCTGAGGACTGGTGCCCAGAACTGGACAGCAAACTCTAGGTGCGGCCGGACCAGAGTCTTGTAGAGCGGGAGAATTATTGTTTTATCTCTGTAGTTGATCCCCTTTTTAATGCATGCCAATATTCTGTTTGCTTTGTTAGCAGCAGCTTGGCATTGCATGCCATTGCTGAGCCTATCATCTACTAGGACCCCCAGGTCTTTTTCCATCCTAGATTCCCCCAGAGGTTCTCCCCCCAGTGTATGGATTGCATTCATATTTTTGCCACCCAAATGCATTATCTAAAATTTTTCTACATTAAACCTCATTTTCCATGTAGTTTCATCCGCAGAAACAGAGATTGAACTGTTTATCCCATCCTCCAGGCCGTTTATGAACAAAATAAATAGGATTGGTCCCAGCACAGAACCCTGGGGGATCCCACTACCCACCTCTGACCATTCCGAGTACTCCCCATTTATCACCACCCTCTGAACTCGCCCTTGTAGACAGTTTTCAATCCATGTACTCACTCTATGGTCCATGCCAACGGACCTTATTTTGTACAGTAAACGTTTATGGATAACTGTGTCAAATGCTTTTGCAAAATCCAGATACACCACGTCTACAGGCCTTCCTTTATCTAGATGGCAACTCACCTCCTCATAGAAGCTTAATAGATTGGTTTGGCAAGAACGATTATTCATGAATCCATGCTGATTACTGCTAATGATACCGTTATCGTTACTAAAATCGTGTATATAGTCCCTTATCATCCCCTCCAAGAGCTCATCATTGATGTTAGGCTAACTGGTCTGTAATTCCCAGGGATGTATTTTGGGCCCTTTTTAAATATTGGTGCTACATTGGCTTTTCTCCAATCACCTGGTACCATTCCAGTCAGTAGACTGTCAGTAAAAATAAGTGATAACAAATCAAGTAAAACAAGTACCATGCAACTATCTCAAAAGCAATAAGAGAATCTTGAAGTGTGTAGTTATTTGCGCGCTACCATGTAAAAGAAGGGCAAAGAATGTTGAACTGCTGCAAGCACCGAATATAGGTCAAACTCAGACCATACAGCAATAGAGATAAGATATGTAAAAGTTGGTGCTGCGCTGCTCTTTAAAAAATAGAAAAAACTATGCTGCTAAAGGTAGCAGTACAAAAGTAAATAAAAACGTGAAAGGATATAAATATAAAAAATCAGAAACAATATAAGAATATGTACAATCAATATAGAGCGCTTCTATACCCAATAGGTGCAGTGTGATATACCACAATAATCAGTGATAGTAGCAAAGTGCAAAAAAAAAAATCACTCAATAATGACTTAAAGCCAGATGTGATAAATATCTAACTGGAATTGCACCATTTTGCACATTATTTTGATTAGCCACAAAAAGAGGATTTAATCGCATTGGACTACATTCCCAGTCCTATTATATATATTTTGCACACCGTTGTTTTTCCTTGAATTTTCACGAGTTCTACAGTGGACTTTTTCTGGTTATATGTTTACTATACACTGTATTTGCATTTTTTGCACATATTGATTGCACTCTGCACATTTAATTCATTGATTGCTGTTTTTTGCACAATGCTTTTTCCCTATTTGCACGATCCATTGAGGTTTTTAGTGATTGTATATTGATTTTATTGATTCCAGTTAGATATTTATCACATCTGGCTTTAAGTCTTTATTGAGTTTTTTTTTTTTTTGCACTTTGCTACTATTATTGTGGTATATCACACTGCACCTATTGGGTATAGAAGCGCTCTATATTGATTGTACATATTCTAATATTGTTTCTGATTTTTTTTTATATTTATATCATTTCACGTTTTTATTTACTTTTGTACTGCTACCTTTAGCAGCATAGTTTTTTTTCTATTTTTTAAAGAGCAGCGCAGCACCAACTTTTATATAAGAGAATCTTATTAGCGGATTCCCTCATCTAACACGAATCAATAAAAAGCAAAAAATGCAGTGTTGCCCTACACTTCATCTATAGAATTGTACAAATGGACTTATAAGTGCAATGGTAAAACCTATAAATGAATATCCAGTGAAAATCAACCAATGTATTGCAATATAGTAGTGATGGTGTCACCCCATCTGCAAAAATATGTTGAGAAATTGCAGAGCTTCAATGTGCAAATAATGGTGAAATCCTCTACATACAATAATAATAACAGAGATGCAAATCAACCAGTGTGTTAGAACATAAAGTTCTACACTTCCTTTATACAATTCTACAAATGGACTTATAAGCATAATGGTAAAACCTATAAATGAATATTCAGTGCAAATCAACCAACGTATTGCAATATAGTAGTGATGGTGTCACCCCCTCTGGCCAGGCCAGCACATACTGAACACCATTGAAGAAACCTCCACTTGCTGGCCACATCCACTTTTTGGCCATGCCCACAGGTATGCGGTAGCAGCGGCGCGCTTTGCGCGCCAGATTAGCACCCTCACTTTTTTACCTCGAGAACCACCATAGCACCACACCAAAATAAATTGTCTGGATTGGATTAGAATTTTCCCTCCAAGTTTTTTTCTCTATCTTATCTTCCTAATATTTGGTAGTCATAAATTCTAAGAAGTATGTTTTTTTTTTTAATCTCATGGACGAAATGTGAGAAATAATGTATATATCATACAATCATTTCATAAACACTTACCACATACACTGCATATACACTCCATATATAATTTAAGGAAAATATGCTCATAAAATAGTATACCATTTTCCAAAAAAAAGAAAATATGTCCCCGGAATTTCATTAAAAAAATATGGTCACCTTAGGGTAAGGTAGGGGGCGCGTGCCCGCCAGCCCGGCTGTGCTGTGATTCGTCACAGCACATGCTGATCACCAGGTGCCGGCCAATGACTGTTCCAATCTTCCCCAAACATAGCTCTGTGAGTGTTAACAGCACAGAGCTGTGTTCAGTGACAGGGGATCTTGTTGCTTTTTCATTCCCTACTAAGCAGGGAATGAAAACAACTAGATCCCCAGTAAAAGCAGCACACAGTATACAAAAACACTTGTTAGGCACATATTTAAGTCCTTGATAGGGATGGGCGAACAGTTCGGCCTGAGCATAAGTTCGGGCCGAACTTTGGTTGTTTGGATGCGGTGTTCGGGGCAAATTCGAAAGCCGCCGAAACACCATTAAAGTCTATGGGACACTAACATGGAAAATCAAAAGTTCTCATTTTAAAGGCTTATATGCATGGTATTGTCATAAAAAGTGTTTGGGGATCTGGGTCCTGCCCCAGGGGACATGTATCAATGCAAAACATTTTTTAAAAACAGACTTTTTTTCGGGAGCAGTGATTTTTTTAATACTTAAAGTGAAACAATAAAAATTAAATATCCTTTAAATATTGTGCCTGGGGGGTGTCTATAGTATGCTTGTACCCAGTTACCATTTAACACAGGGGAGGAGGCCAGGATCTGGGGTTCACCTTGTTAAAGGGGGCCTCCAGATTCCAAAAAGCCCCCCCGCCCGCAGACCCCCACAACCACCGGTTGGTTTGTGAGGATGAGGCCTTGTCTCCATCAACATGGGGACAAGGTGCTTTGGGGGGCTATGAAGCACCCTCCTCATGTTGAGGGCATGTGGCCTGGTACAGTTTAGGAGGGGGGCGCTCTCTCATCACAAACAAACACATGGTCTTACTGGACTAAGACACACAACAATCCACTTTGGATGGCCAAAATGCAAAACAATTACAGCAAACAGACAAAACATTCATCAAACCACAGCCGGTATGGGTATATAAATAGTACATAGTTTGCTAGCTCTTACAAATTACCAGTTGGGAACGCTTGTTTGGCATTCCCACATTTCGGAATTTACTATAGCATGGGGCTAAAATGAAATGAGAGTAAAATTGTGACTAGTTTTCAGTCTGGGCATGCTCAGTTCTAAAAACGGGGAGGAATGTATCTCTTCTCAGACTTTCAAGCATATTTCTGCTTTCACAACAATATTTAAAAAAAAAATTAAAAAGCAGATCATCTCCAAACAATGTACCACATGTTTAGGCTAAGTTCACTTTTTTTTCTAAATTCCAGCTTCCCTATGTACCAATATAGCATATTATATACTTTATACTATAGACACCCCCCAGGCACGATATTTAAAGGAATATTTTTATTGTTTCACTTAAAGCATTATTAAAGTCACTGCTCCTGAAAAAGTGGACGTTTTTAAAACTTTTTTTTGCATTGATACATGTCCCCTGGGGCTTGGGTCCCCCAAACACTTTTTTTGACAATAGCTTGCATGTAAGCCTTTAAAATTAGCACTTTTGATTTTTCATGTTCATGTCCCATAGAGTTTAATGGTGTTCGCGTGTTCGACCAACTTTTTTGCATGTTCGCAAGTTCTGGTGCGAACCGAACCGGGTGGGGGGTGTTTGGCTCACCCTTAGTGCTAATGAGATCAGCTGGTCAACTCCTTCCTGTGTCATAACCTTTCACACTGGGGCGGGGTGGACGCCGGTGGTAAAACTGCGCTATTTTTAGCGCCGCTTTACCGTTGTTTTAGTGGCGGTATTCGGCCGCTAGCGGGGGTGGTTTTACCCCCCTGCTAGCGGCCGAGAAAGGGTTAAAACCACCACAAAGCGCTGCTACACAAGCGCTTGGCCAGCGGTTTAGCCGCACTGCCCCATTCATTTCAATGGGCAGGAGTGGTGAAGGAGCGGTATACACACCGTTCCTTCACCGCTCCAAAGATGCTGCTAGCAGGACTTTTTTTAGCGTCCTGCCAGCACACCGCTCCAGTGTGAAAGCCCTCGGACTTTCACACTGGAGTGTGAGGAGCAGCTCTTTCAGGGCACTTTGCAGGCGCTATTTTTAGCGCTGTAGCGCCTGCAAAGTGCCCTAGTGTGAAAGGGGTCTTAAGTCTGTTAGGACGTCAGACAGAAGCAATAGATAAGTTTGGAATCATGGATGTAGGACAGTAAGGTATGTATCTGTAGATTTTATGGAAAGCTTTGATATTTTTGCAAAAAAAGTACATGAATGCTATATTGGTGCATAGGGGAGCTGGGATTTAGGAGAAAAAAAAAGTGAACTTAGCCTTTAAGCTCTAAACATTAGTTCCATGTGCAATTCCCGTGCTTCTACCACGACTACTGATTTAGTCGGTCACTGATTTCTGTAACCTATAGTAAATTTGATTTTGCGACTATTTATTCCCCTTGTGCTATAGCGAATACCTATTCCCACTAGATTTAGTCTTTTTCTATGGATTTTAGTCGTTTGTGACCATTTGTTCCCCCATTTGTCGACTAGATGCTATAGTAAATAAACCCCTCATGCCGCATACACACGAGCGGAATGTCCGACAGAAAAAGTCCGACGGGAGCTTTTCATCGTATATTCCGTTCGTGTGTATGCCCCATCAGACTTTTTACGTCAAATTCTGACTAACCTAAAAAGAGAACATTTTCTAAATTTTTCAGACAGAACCAATTCCTATCGGGAAAACCGATCGTCTGTATGCTGTTTCGACGTACCAAAAACTCTGCTCTGATGTACGAGACGGAAGCTATTGGCTACTGGCTATTGAACTTCCGTTTTCTAGTCCCGTCGTACTTGTTGTACGTCACCGCGTTCTGGACGGTGGGAATTTGGTGTGACCGTGTGTATGCAAGACAGCTTGAGCAGAATTCCATCGGAACTCCGTTGTAAAAACCTTAATTTTTAAGGTTAATTCCGACGGGAAAACCGGTCGTGTGTACAGGGCATTAGTGTCAGATTGTCTGCCGCACTATTGCAGTCCCGTTATAGGTCACTGATTGCCACCATTACTAGTATAAAAACAAAAAAAAAATTCCAGTATATATCCTATAGTTTGTAGAGACTATAACTGCCATGCAAACCAATAATATACACTTATTGGGATTTTTATTTACCAAAGACATGTAGCAGAAGAGATTTTTAAGAGATTTTACTTTTTTAATTTTAGAATAGAAAGTAAAAAATATTCCAAAAGAAAGCTCTATTTGTGTGAAAATGGCAAAAAATGGCCTGGTCAAGAAGGGGGTAAAACCTTCTGGAATTTAAGTGGTTAAAGAAATAATATATTGTGAAAAAATTATACACTATGCTGTACCATAACATGTCACTGAAAGTTACATTTCACAACAATTGATATCAGATTAGAAATAAACAAAATATAGGTGTCTTGCGAGCCACAGATGGACTAATGCCTCTAAGGAGTAAACTATTTAAGCTGCAAGCACTGAACCACGTTTCATTGCGTGTAGATAGATAAAAAATATAGTAAATGTGTCCGCGCTAGTATAGTGTCACATATAAAATATATAAAAAATATTTTCACATATAAAACACATGTAATGTGATAAATAAAACCATACAGGTAAAATATAATGCAAATAACTATAAATGATAAACCACCAAGTGCATATAAAGGTGCAATTGTGGTAGTAACTAATAAAAGTGCAACGTGCTAAAATATAAATATCAAAACATTTTCCAGTGACAAATGAGTGTATATCCCAATTAATAAATACAAATCACAAAAAACGTGAATAAATAGTGTCCATAAAATGAATAAACATCATGCTTCTTCTGATGGGTGTATAAATCACAACACGTGAAAACTGTGCTCTCCCGTGACACCCCACATGTGCTTGCGCTCACCTTCAGTCCTGTGACACAGTAATTAAACGGTGTCAAAATAAGCATTGGGGCCACTCCTAGGCTCACTCAGGATACAATGATGCAAAGACACTCCTCCCAGGTGAAACTGCTAGGCTCACTCAGGTTACAATGGTGCAAAACCACTCCTCTCAGGTAAAACCAAGATCCAAAATCATAGAAAAAACAAACAGAGGGACTCCATAGTGCAATATAGCCAGGACATTTATTAAAGAATAAGCCCTCCAAGAGGGTACTCACATTGGTTGGGTGCTAGAGTGCACCAGACTGTACAGGTAAAATAATAAGCAGCTGATCGTATGGCGTGCGGTATGGCATGTGCAATCCCCCAGAGGAAGGCACAAAACCCCTGTGCCGAATACGCGTCGGGGAGGGGTAGGACGGAGCTGTCAGCAGAGGAGGAGGATTGCACATGCCATACCGCACGCCATACGATCAGCTGCTTATTATTTTACCTGTACAGTCTGGTGCACTCTAGCACCCAACCAATGTGAGTACCCTCTTGGAGGGCTTATTCTTTAATAAATGTCCTGGCTATATTGCACTATGGAGTCCCTCTGTTTGTTTTTTCTATGATTTTGGATCTTGGTTTTACCTGAGAGGAGTGGTTTTGCACCATTGTAACCTGAGTGAGCCTAGCAGTTTCACCTGGGAGGAGTGTCTTTGCATCATTGTATCCTGAGTGAGCCTAGGAGTGGCCCCAATGCTTATTTTGACACCGTTTAATTACTGTGTCACAGGACTGAAGGTGAGCGCAAGCACATGTGGGGTGTCACGGGAGAGCACAGTTTTCACGTGTTGTGATTTATACACCCATCAGAAGAAGCATGATGTTTATTCATTTTATGGACACTATTTATTCACGTTTTTTGTGATTTGTATTTATTAATTGGGATATACACTCATTTGTCACTGGAAAATGTTTTGATATTTATATTTTAGCACGTTGCACTTTTATTAGTTACTACCACAATTGCACCTTTATATGCACTTGGTGGTTTATCATTTATAGTTATTTGCATTATATTTTACCCTTTATGGTTTTATTTATCACATTACATGTGTTTTATATGTGAAAATATTTTTTATATATTATATATTTTATATGTGACACTATACTAGCGCGGACACATTTACTATATTTTTTATCAGATTAGAAATACTTCTTGGCAAAATTTATTTTTATTAATAAGATAATAAGTTTTAGAAGCCAATAAATCAATACAAATAATATGTATAATTGTACATGCGTCAAATAGTTTCCAAGTAATAACAAGTAACAAAGACGATATGTACATATTACTGCTACATGCTGTAACCTAGTACAAAAAAAAAAAAATCTACTTCCAACATCCTGACAAATTAACCACTTCCTGCCAGCAGGGTGTATATCGACATCCTCCCATTTCAGTGGTTATCCCGGGATGATACAAACAAGCTACCAAATATAATTGAGAACAGGTAAACAGTAGCGCTAAAGGTAAAGAATTACCAGTAAAGACATTTGAGTAATGCCCCGTACACACGGTCGGATTTTCCGATGGAAAATGTCCGATCGGAGCGTGTTATCGGAAATTCCGACCGTGTGTGGGCTCCATCGGACATTTTCCATCGGATTTTCCGACACACAAAGTTGGAGAGCAGAAGATAAAATTTTCCGACAACAAAATCCGTTGTCGGAAATTCCGATCGTGTGTACACATATCCGACGGACAAAGTGCCACGCATGCTCAGAATAAATAAAGAGATGAAAGCTATTGGCCACTGCCCCGTTTATAGTCCCGACGTACGTGTTTTACGTCACCGCGTTAGAACGATCGGATTTTCCGACAACTTTGTGCGACCGTGTGTAGACAAAACAAGTTTGAGCCAACATCTGTCGGAAAAAAATCCTAGGATTTTGTTGTCGGAATGTTCGAACAAAGTCCGACCGTGTGTATGCCCTATAACACACCAAAAAGTGATAATGTGCATAATATATTAAAGTCCATGAATCACACTTGATAGGGTAAAATCTATGGGTTTATTCAGCGGGTAATATAGGAGAAATAAGACTCCAAATAGTGTGACATCGTCAAAACACTCGGATCGTCACTTCCAGTGGTGGGTGAACGTCACTTCCGGTTGTCGTACAGCCACGTCCCTCGACGTGGCTGTACGGCAACTGGAAGTGACGTTCACGCACCACCGGAAGTGATGATCCAAGTGCTTTAAACTATCAGATCAGGGGAGGAAAAACGTATTCCTTATGTCCGCCGTGACGGGGTATCTCTGGCATCTCCAGCATATGAATGCGATTTTACCTTGCCTGTTTGTTAGTATATTACCATCGGGCTATTTTTTTAATAAATGCTTTGTTTAATTTGATGATATCACACTATTTGGAGTCTTATTTCTCCTATATTACCCGCTGGGGAATGTGTACTGACGGAATTCATCTGAACCCTGTGGTGGTTAATTGCCTGATTGCTAAAACACGAGAGTTTGAGGCAAATCTTTTTGGTGAGTTTACATCCAAACTGGGGAGAGGAGACACGTTTTGGTCACATGGTGTGATGTTGGGTGAAGTTATCGACTGTCGACCCGTAGATTTGACCCTATCAAGTGTGATTTATGGACTTTACTATACTATGCACATTATCACTTTTTGGTGTGTTACTCAAATGTCTTTGCTGGTAATTCTTTACCGTTAGAGCTACTGTTTACCTGTTCTCATTTATATTTGGTAGCTTGTTTGTATACATTATCATCTGAAATTGTAATTAATGCGCCCAGTGTCCTGAAAGAGACCAGGCGCATGGATAGGGAGTGCAGCAGCGGTGTTAGGGGGAGCGGCGCCCGTACACCCATAATGCACGGGTCACCACTGTACATAGGTGTGAACCAAGACTTATGAGTCTTTTACTTTTATGTGTATCCCTGCTAAGTCTCTTGCAGGTGTTGGGTTTTAGCCACAGCAAAAGGTGACATCCCAACTTCACTGACTGGCACTTGAGAAACACAGATCAAATAATAAGGACCTACAAACCACAGACAGCTTCATGTATAAAAGTGAGGGATATTTTAAATCAGATTTCCAATACAGGAAGCTGCTGTAGATGCCGTAACAGGAATAAAATTTGACAAGTCCACAAAACATCACAAAACATCACTACTCTCAGAAAAGAATCTGCAATGACTTTTTTCTAAACATCCCTGTAATGGATGTAATCAATTTGTTTTAACAAAACAAAAGTGGATATTTATTTCAAGTTTTTCACTAATTCCTTTTTTTTTGCTTTTCCATGTGGGTCAACCATGATTGTAGATTGGCTTGGCTTTGTCCTAGCTGCGAGGTATAGCACAGATCTTATGGGGTAAGGGGGCATTGGTGAACCCCAGTGCAGGGGTCAGGTCCAACTTAGCACCAGGAGGGGCCTGGAAGGTGAAGTTTTGCAGCAGTGTTGTAAAAAACAGGAACAACTCCATCTTCGCCAGGTTTTCTCCAGCACAGCTTCTTTTACCTGGTGAAGGACAGGAAAACATTAAAACTTAACTTAAAGAGCAGTTTCAATCAAAAAAAATAAAAATAAAAGTCAGCAGCTACAAATACTGCAGCTGCTGACTTTTAATTGGACACTTACCTGTCACTGGGTCCAGCGATGCGGGGGATCGAAGCCCCGCTCGTCCAGCCCTCCGTTCAGCGGCGCCAGCATTGCAACTGTGGGCGCCGGGCTGTGACCTCAGAGCCTGGCACCCACTGCACATGCACAAGCGGCGCCGAGCGCCGTGATTGGCCGCTCAGTCACCTGGGACCTGTAATGGGTCCCAGATGATTGACAGGAGGGAGGGAGCAGAGCTGAGCCCTTCCTGTGCCGAGGGGGAAGTGATGTCACCAGCCCAGGCACTGGAAGAGGCAAACTACCAGGGACCCCCTAGCAACAGGCATTTAGAGGTGAGTAAAAAAAAAATATATCCAAATTTTTTTTGTATTTTTTTTTAGGATTTTTCATGTAGTTTTTTTTTTTTTTTTTTGGGTGGAACCCCACTTTAATACTAACACTTCTGAATGCTGTCAATGTACAAGCTGCCAGTGTGATACAGCTGTGTGGAACAATGTGAGTCATGCTGCCCCCAAGTTCTCAAAAATAAGCAATTCCTGATTAAAATAATGCAGATGAGATCTGTGATGGGAGCGCACTAAGCTCCTCCAATAACAGTTTCAATGGTGAACGTAAAAAGGGTAAAAGCCTAAGAATGTCTGAACCAGAGCTCCTATTATCTAGTTACCGTGGAATGTGATGCTGATTGCCCAAAAACCTTAATGGAATTTGTGCAAGTTGTGGAACCACCCTGTTCTAATTACATAATCCCATCCTATGATGTTAGGAAGTGTGAAAAGGTTTTAATCATTTGATTTACTTGGGCAAAGGTGCAAATTGAAGGTTCAGATCTGATGTAAAGGTTGTCAGATCAGGATAGTGATGTTAAATTACATTATATGTGGAAGACAGATGGTGGTGAAGGCCCCACACCTGTTTAGAGATGGCTGTTCCAGTTTGACCTAGATGGCCTCTTCCAGGCTTCTGGAAAACCAGCTATCCTCTTTGTCTCTACAATTGGATTAAGGTGTTTGTGCTGCCTGTGTGGATATAAATTTTGGAATATGTTCCTTAAGCCCCGTACACACAGGTAGAATGTCAGGAGATATTTGTCCGTAAAAAAAAAAAAACTTCAGACATTCAGCCCATGTGTATGTCGTTCGGCCACCTTCAGTCGGACATGCATGCTGGAACACCAGCAGCCGACCGACTCCCGATCAGCACTCTCAGCCAATGGCAGAAAGTGCTGATTGTTCTGGTGGGGGGCCGTCCCCCTGTCAGAACATAACAGCTCATCAAGGGAGATCACTGGACTAATCTCGCATGGTTAAGTACAGTGTCTCCGACCGGAGTGGACAGTTTTTTTTTGTGCAACCCGCGGGGTTGCATAAAAAAAAAAACTGTAGTGTGTACCTGGTTTAACTCTCATTAGTGCTAAAGATGTGGCCTGAATAAGCTAGAAAACTTCTTCATCACTACAGAACAAGTCCAGTTGCATGCAACTATTACTATCTACTTTACAGGGATACTTTTCACCACAATGGGAATGTCTTGAAATACTATGAGCCTTCCCTGATGGCTCATAGTGAATATATCTTACGGATTACTGACATGACACAACATCATCAATCACCTGCTCTCAAGAATATTACCTAGTGAGAAAGGTATAAATGCCTCGTTCTTCTTTAAATTTCCCCTTGAATCGAGGAAATGTTCAGGATAAAACTCATCTGGTTTTTCAAAGTAAGCTTTATCTCTAAGGACAGAGGTCAGCAATGGGATGATAGTGGTCCCCTGTGAAAAAAAACACAATATAATTTATAAGTGTTTGTGCTTTAGTATAAGTATGATGCAAAATACAGTATTTCTTATGGAAAACCATTTTATGTGTTTTTCATATTTTGGGTATGGCAGGGAATGGTTAAATACCTCTCAAGTATTTTTGTCCTGACATTGTTCTTTTGGGAAGATTTCCTTTCCATTCCTGCAGTATCTTCACAGCAGGAAGTAAATGAAAAACTTCCCAACTCCCCAAACAGAAAACAGTAGAGGGACAATAACCCATTGGGGCTCTTTGTCACTGGAAGCGGCCTCATTGGGATAATTCCTATCTACACTTCTTAAGGTGGCAGCTGAAAAATTCTGGATTTTCCATGCATCTTTGTCTATGTAACAATGGCCATCAAGACAAGTGGAAAGTATGAATCTCCTCAGCAAACAGAAATAGCAATAAATTCCTTATTAAAGTTCTAAAACTCTATCCATCAGAGAGAAGTGGTTGACGGTGTGTTTAGAGGTTTTATGGTTAAACGGTATGGTCCTTTTTTGGTCTGTTAAAAATATCATTTAGAGTAGTTTGTTATATTGTTAGTTGATAACTTCCTATATTCTCTATCTTTGCTGACTATTATCTCTAAGGACTAGTAATGAGGTGAACTGCCCTAGGGGTTTGCAGGCAAGGATCTTGGCAGAATCTGTTACTTGCCCAGATATTGCCCCCTCTCCTATGTGAATGACTACGGATGGGCCAAAGACCCCTCCCCCCCGTTCTAACCCGATCTGCGAACCCCCATTGAGGTCTGTGGGAGCCGAACATGAAAAATCAAAAGTGCCAATTTTGAAAGATTAATTACGCAAGTCATGTGCCCCAAAGCACCCACCCCCCATGTTGGGGGCATGTGGTCTGGTATGGTTTGGGGGGGTGCAGGCTGCAGTCCAGATACTTTTTTACCTATAGCATACAAGTTGTTCTGCCCCACCTTCTTGTATTTTTTTATGTCTTGTATAGAACTGCTTGATGTTATTATTTGTAGTATGCTGACATCTAGTGGTGCTTTTGGGCCATTGCAACTTGTTTATTAATGAAATGTTGGTTCCTCCCTCTGTTCACCGCTTCCTGTTTAGTTAGTTTAGTCCTAGCTAGGCCCTCCCCTCTTCTTCCATGTTTCCTTAGTCATTGTTATGTATTCACAGTGAAAGGGCTCAGGAAAGTCATTGTCTTCTTAAACTTCCAAAGACTGGAAAAACTGTACTGTATTAAAAGCGTAACTCCACTTTTGTTGGGAAAAAAAAACATTCCCCTTTGGGTGATCTATGTACATTGCAAGGATTATAACAACCTTTGTTGCAGATTCCTACCTTTTGTTATTCTGAGGAAATTCATGTGTGTTTGTGCCTCTGTACTGAGTGGATATAATGGGAGTGGTTTCATAATTAACTGTCAAGTGTGCAGCTGCAGGGTACTAATGAGGAAATCTGTTGGGCCTGCGTCTCTTTAGACGTGTTCCTATTGAAAATATCTCTCCAAAACGACATTTTTGTTGCAGGGGTTGCCTGAAATCTGACTTGTATCTTAGGCAGACTTCTAGGAAAATTGGTGAGACAATCACACAAGCAGGAAATGATGTTTCTGGGGAGTGGTCAGTACACACTCTGTGTACAGAACAACTCCGGGTAGCCATATTGCAATGCATTCTCAGAAAATTACAGTGGCTGCAGATGGAAAAGGAAAGGTAATTTTTAATAACATTCAATAACAATATTAGTGTCACAATTATATGTGTTATATTACTTTTTCTCTATTTGCTCTTTTTTTCCCCCACGAAAGTTACCCTTTAAAGAAGAAATGGAGACAAATTCTGCAATGCGTGGCACCACATCAAAATATGTGAACAAAAACAAGGAAGAAACTGAAAAGCTTTTAAGGCTGCCACTATAATCCCAGTAGGGAAAGAGGTACGCAAAAGGTAAAAATAAAATATCAACATTTATTTAAATATCATCATAAAAACATGTTGCAAAAATAAATGCATGGGTGTGCCATAGTATGTACATTCTCCCATATATGAACGATATGGCTGAACAAGGAAACCAGTGCAGGTGGACTTTGGAATATTGAGTATGCTGTCATAACAGTAGTCTTCTATCTGAAGGCCAGCTGACGGGATCACAATGCCAGCACCAATGGATCATTACGGGTTTTGCTAATAGCTTCCTTAGGAGATCCTAGTCATTGTTAGGTATTCACAGAGAATAGGCTCAGGAAAGTCATTGTCTTCTTACACTTCAAAAGACTGGAAAAACATACTCTGTACTGCAATTAGCTGAAGTAAAATTGCATTGAATTCAACTTCTGTGTATGGAATAGTTAAAGTGGTTCTAAAGGCTGAAGGTTTTTTAACTTCATGCATTCTATGTTTGAAGGTAAAAAACCTTCTGTGTGCTGCTCCCCCCACAGCCCCCCAATACTCACCTGAGCCCCCTCTTGATTCAGTGTTGTGCACGAGAGCCTCAGCTGTCCCAGGAAAGCAGCAGAAGCCATTGGATCCCACTGCTGTCAATAACAGCAAGTGAACCAATGAGCAGAGAGTGGGGGCAGGGCTGAGCCGTGGCTCTATGTATCTTATGGACGCATAAAGCAGGGACAAGCGGCTTCCTATTAGGGGCACTGGTCAAGGGAGAGGAGCTAGGAGTGCCGGCGGGGAGACCCGAGTAGAGGAGGTTTGGGGCTGCTCTGTACAAAACCACTGCACAGAGCAGGTAAGTATAACATGTTTGTTATTAAAAAAAAAGCTGAACCTTTACTACCACTTTAAACTGTGTGTGGATGGTGTCAAGTGAGCAGGTGATCATTAAACGTGCACTGACGAAAATATATATTTTTTGTTTCATTTGTTTTGTTCGTTTTGTTCCTTAACAGCCAAATATGAAAGGAAATTCCAATACCTATAATTTATTAGTTAGTAATAGTTAAGTTATTATTTAGTTTTTTCGTTTTTCGGATTTTCTAATTTCGAATATTCGGAAAAATGTGTTAACCTGGTTTTCCTTAATTTGGATATTTCCGAACTAACAAATTTGTCGAAATTTGTTAAAAAACAAATTTGGAACGAAACGAACTGCACATGTTTAGTGATCAAGCTGTCTGTACAGACTTGCTCTAGGGAGGTATGTCAATGCATATAGCGACATTGGGCACAGAACACTAGTCCCTAGATGTGATGGCCGTATTCATTTTCTTTTTCTCATTATATTCATCTGGTGATCCTGCCAGTAACACACTTTCTATCCTATTGGGACAACATCTGTATACTGTACTGCATCTATGGAAGAGCATCCTATTGATCCTGCCAGAAATCTAGTGGAGGATGCCAGTCTGGAGGAGTGGGCATTTCTAGGCAGACTGGATTTGCATTCAGGCTACCCTAAATGACACCCACATGTAATACTGAGCCTCCATGATTAAAATAGCTGAAATCCAAAAAATCAGACATGTCCAAAGTCCGGCCCGTGGGCCAATTGAGGCCCACGTTCTGGTTTCAAACGGCCCCACTGGTAATTTGGATATATATATCTTTTTTGGCCCCCAACGAATCCCAGAGCGCCGCGGGGGCCACAAAAGATATATACCCGTAATTATCGGTGCTTTGAAGGGGACAGGGAGGGGGCGGGACGAGTGCCGACAGATTACATTCAGGAGAATCTCCTGTTTACTCGGTGGCCTCTGTAATAGGAAGTCCCATCTCCTGGGCTGGCATTGGACGACTGTTCTGTCTACCATAGGAAGCAGGACTTTGTATTAAAGAGGCCACCAAGTAAACAGGAGATTCTCCTGTATGTAATATGTCGGCGCTCGTCCAGCCCCCTCCCTGTCCCCTCCGGGGCTGCAGATGGGCATGGATCAGGCTGCACTGATGGCAATAGTGAGGCTGCATTCATACGACACAAAGCAATCTCCTGCGTTTGGGAGCCCGGTCAACTGAGTAAGTGGCGCAGCCAACCCCCTTAGCAAAGTCAATGGAATGTCGCAGGTCTTGCTGCCATTCTCAGAATAATGGGTTTCCTTAGAACTGAAACATACAAAGAGAACAGGAGGGCACACCGACCTTGTGCATTACCAAAGATAAAATTTATTCATAAAATATAACAAGAAATATACTCACAAATGAGCTTTAATACAAGGCTTATCAATACTCTGACAGTTGCACGCAGTATTTCTAGACGCCTACAACCTGGACCAGATATTTGGAGGAACCAGATGGCATCGCAAATGGCTTACGCATTACGAGGGCGAACCCTCTTCCTCAGAGCCACAGCGAGCCACAGCGAGCCACAGCCCTTGTAGGCGTCTAGAGATACTATTCGCAACTGCCGGAGTATTGATAAACCTTGTGAGTATATTTCTTATTATATTTTATGAATAAATTTTATCTTTGGTAATGCACAAGGTCAGTGCACCCTCCTGTTCTCTTTTTATGAGGTTGCATTCATGGCACTGGTGAGGCTGCATCCATGGCACTGGTGAGGCTGCAGATGGGCACTGACCCTTAATTTGCTTCACTGTACTCTATTTAAAATTGAAGTCTTTCCCTGAAACTTCCCTCTTAAAGTGAAGGTGCGTGTTATACGCCGATAAATACGGTATATCCAAGTAACACGCCCGAGCTCATCCTTAGTCCTGAGCAGTGCTTGGGGATATATACTGTATGTATATGTGTATATGTGTGTATATATATATATATATATATATATATATATATATATATATATATACACACAAATAACACGCCCAAGCTCATCTCTTCACCACACACAGCCACAAAGGCAAGAGAATTCTTGTTGGGCAGTGTATTAGTGCTCGGACGAACACATTTAGACCGAATTTTAATGGTTCAAAGAATGTCAGGCAAAATGGTTGGTCTTCACGCATGTTCACTTCATCAAAACTGGCCCTCTTTGAAAAAAGTTTGGACACCACTGCAATAAATGAAAAGGACAAGCCAGGGACAGTAAGGAGGGCTAGATGATGCTGAATGTCCTTGTTTGATCACAATTTGGCTAACAGTTTAGACTTGTTGTGTCCTCAACCTTTTATTTGATATTAATCCTACACAGTTCTCTGCCTGCCTCCCCTGTATCCAAGCTATACCAACTGCCTTTGGATCTGACCTGCCTACACAGCCACAACCTGGCATGCTGCTGCTTACTGTCTGTATCTATAGTGGGGTACTAAAAAGGGCCTCCAAGGGGGGCGTGGCTTGCTGCAGCATGGAGTAGGACGTGTTAGACCCGAGCTCCGTCCAATACTCCTGAATCCACATTAATCCTGCATCCCAGCATCATCCTGCAGCAGCCTGATACACCTCCTGAGTCCCCTGCACGTATATTGACCTGTCTCTACAGGTCTTCGATCGGACGGGCGTTCGAAACGGCACGGAGCTCCTCCACGGCGGCAGCCACAACTATAGACCGCGGCTTCAGGCCTACTCGATTCCGGCGGCCATCCTGCCTTACTCGGCCTCCCGGGTGTCTGGCTCTCCTCCCGCCCACGGACCCTGCCCTGAGGGCTTCCAGATGAGGCTCAGGCAGAGCGGTATCAGTCTGTACGGCGGCAGCCCCAAATCCAGGCCGCGGCTTCGGCCTGGTCCGGAGCTCCGGCAGCCATCTTGCTCCTCCAGGCCTCTTCAAAGGTGCTACGATCTGGCCTCTGGGATACCTGGCTCCCCCACTACAAGCTGATCCCCCTGCACAGGACCCTGAAAGCGACAGCCTTAAATCCGGACCGGGGATTCGGCCTAGTCTCGGCGGCCATCTTGGTGCTCTCAGCCTTCTCACCAGCATTACATCCTTACTTCCTGGACTCTGCACCCAGTAAAGTGACTTTATTTGGGGCGTGTCCGGGATGGCCGCCAGACTGGACGTGTTCTGAGGGAGCTCTGAGCACTGACCGGCATATAATCCGAATCCCTGCACTTTCCGACCTGAAATTGGACACAAACGGTACCGGAGCTTCTCGGGACCGGTATGCCCGGAGGGAGATACTCCCAGGCATCTCGCAAGCCCCGGAATACTCCGAAGAAGCAGGCCTCCATAGCGCGCCTGTCTCCCGCCACAGCGGCCAGCATGGCGTCTCAGGCAGAGGAGGGAGAAGCAGCTCTACGGGAACAAACTAACTTTGAAGCCCTCATGCAGGCTATTACCACCTGCCAAACTACCCTGACAGGGAAAATAGAGTGCATGCAGCTGGATATCAGCCTCATTCGTAGAGACATGGACTGTTTCCGCTCCAGGCTCACTGAAGCTGAAAGAAGAGTGGGGGAGGCAGAAGACATACTGCCGGACCAGGGAGTCTCACTCCGCACGCTGCAGACCAAAATGAAAGTCCTTGAAGCTCGTGCGGAGGACGTAGAGAACAGAAATCAAAGGAACAACCTCCGGATAGTGGGGTTACCAGAGGGCGCAGAAGGTAAAGATCCCACAATGTTTGCTGAGTGCTTGCTGTGCACCCTTCTTCCAGATGCCAAGTTCTCTGATGTCTTTGTGGTGGAGAGGGCACATAGAATGCCTGCTACCCGGGGGCCCCCGGGAGCTCCTCCACGCACATTTATTTTGAATCTCCTGAATTTTCGGGATCGAGATCTGGTTTTGCGGGAGGCGAAAAAGATCGAGGTGCTTCGCCATGAGGGAGCGAGACTCATGATCTTTCCAGATTTCTCCATCGACACACAAAAGTCAAGAAGATCGTTCGATCAGATCAAATTGGATCTCCGCAATCGCAAGATCAAATATAGTATGCTATTTCCCGCCCGCCTGAGAGTACAGGATGGAGAGTCAGTGCGGTCCAGAAGAAGCATCCAGGTGGCTTGAAACATTACCACGAGGTTGATCTGATCGCTCTTACTAAATCCCCTTATAACCTAAGTTTTACTGCAACAAAGATCACCTTCATCTGCCGACTTCAGTACAAGCCCGAACCTTTCTCCTCGGCTTGTCCAACCAGTTGAGAATAAGTCACTCTTATATTCTTCTTAAGATCCGGTACTGTGAGTATATATGCCTACTAGTTAGAGAACATATACGCAAAAAGAGATGAAGAGTTGTTTGTGACCGTGCCTAAACATATGGTGAGGGGACCGGAATCCCCAGTTTGCAACGTGTTCAAGTTTAATAATAGTACCCCCGGATCTTCTGGGAGACATTTTGATATGCTTGGATCGTTTATCCGGGAAATTTGGGTCTTATTGACTGCTCTTTATGTACACAGACTAAGTCGCTCTGGTGGCTCACTGTTCACGGGCTCCATGGGCAGTTGTCGCAATTAGTTTTGGGGAACAAGCATCCCGAAGTTTGGGGGGTGGTGCGGGGAGGGGGGAGGTTGGGAAAGGTTGGTGCTGGGGTTCTCACCCCAGATTAGTTTTACATTATGTTATTTTTCTTTTACTTTTCATATATATGGCATTTATTTGCTCCAGATTGTACAATCAGTGCTCTACTCAAAGCAGGACATGCAGTGTTAATCTGCTAATACTAGAGGGGGAGGGTTATTCAGTTCACTGTATTATCACGAATGTGTATCTCACTAAGCGTATTTTGATATCATGCAAGCTCTGTATGGAGCGTATGCTGTACCAATCCTGTGGCACGTGTACCAGGGCACCAGAATGAATCTCCTTAATGTTATGTCCTGGAATGTACGGGGCCTAAATTCTAAGATAAAACGCTCCTTAGTTTTTACTTACATAAAAAAATACAACCCCCATATCTGCATTTTGCAGGAGACTCACTTAACGGGGAGCAGGACATTGGCTCTAAAAAAGCCCTGGGTGGGTTCATATTATCATTCTACATACTCTACCTATTCCAGGGGAGTCAGTGTCCTGGTCCACAAATCACTGCCCTTTACACTGCTTAACCTCCACCTAGATCCCGAGGGGAAGTATGTTGTCATGCATGCTATGTGCGACAGGATTGAGATGGTAATAGTGGGCTTATATATTCCACCCCCAGCCTCTATGACCATTTTGCACAAACTGACCCCTATACTGGCTCAATACCCAGCTGCAGCCATTCTTCTGGCTGGAGACTTTAATATGCCACCGGACCCCAGTATGGATAGGCTTGGTGATGATGGGGCCTCTGACTCCCCACTGAAGAGATGGGCGGAGGGATATGGCCTTAGTGATGTGTGGAGATGGTGTCACCCCAGGGATAGGCAATATACTTGTCATTCTGCCACATATGCCTCTTTTTCAAGAATTGATTTGTTCTATGCTGGTGGGCCCATTCTCTCCCGTGTCCAGGAGGTTAAGATTCTGCCACGTGGCATTTCTGACCACGCCCCCCTCCTATTACAACTAAACACGGACTCGCCAACGGGCTCCGGCTTATGGCGAGTCTCGGGTTTTTGGATAACGGATGAGCATGTCGCCCCTGAGGTAGAGGGAGAGATGAATACATATTGGTTACAAAATAAAGCAACGGCCTCCCCTGCAATGGTGTGGGATGCCTTTAAGGCATATACACAAGGTCAGCACCGCATGGTTATAAATAAAGTTAGGAAACTCAATAGGCTTGCAATGGAGGAGGCTGAGGGACGGGCTCAGAGTTTGGAATCTAGCTATGTGACCACCAAAGATGCGGGAACTTATACCACACTTCACGCTCTCCACCGTGAGATTGCGTTGTTGCGAGCAACTGCGACCCGCAAGCTACTGCTCTCACAGTCGCAGAGGATATTCGAACAAGGTGAGAGATCAGGGAGGCTGCTGGCATGGCTGGCCAAGTAGCGCTCCACCATAGCACACATTGCCAACATTAAAGATGACATGGGGAACCTTTTGGCGGATCCCGCTATGATCAATGCCAGATTCGCACAATTTTATGAACTCTTATACACATCAAAAACTGACTACACCCTAGATACCTTGCAACACTTCCTAAGCCAAATAGAGTTCCCAGTCCTCTCGGAGGAAAATAAAACTAAATTAGATGCACCCATTACCCTTAAAGAAGTGCAGACGGCAATCTCTTCACTGCAATCTGCAAAGTCCCCAGGCCCAGACGGTCTACCGGACAAGTTTTATAAAACTAATAGTGAGTCTTTGGCCCCTCAGTTTCATGAACTTCTTCTGTCTATGCTGGAGGGTCAAAGCCTTCCCCCATCAATGTCAGAGGCGGTGATTGTTGTAATACCTAAACCCCGTAAGGACCCCGAGCTATGTGAGTCATACCGGCCTATTTCGCTATTAAACGTCGACGCTAAGATCATCACAAAAATTCTAGCGAATTGGCTTAATACTGTTTATCCTTTCTCTGGTTCATGGAGACCAGACGGGTTTCATGCCAGGTAAGGGAACAGACATCAATTTGCGACGATTGTATACAAATATATCCCACGCGCTTGCCAGGGGTACCACCGGAGTGGTGGCCTCCCTAGACGCCGAAAAGGCGTTCGACTCGGTCGAATGGGAATATCTTTGGCATGTCTTGGAAAAATTTAATACCGGGCCTAAGTTTATCTCTTGGATAAAACGGATGTATGCCAACCCCACTGCCAGAGTCAGAACCAATGGGTCCCTCTCGCCCCCCCTTCAGATTAAACAGGGGTACTAGACAGGGATGTCCTTTATCCCCGGGTTTGTTCGCCCTAGCTGTTGAACCTCTTGCTATCCTTATTAGGTCCTCCGCGGCTGCAGGGGGGATGGAGGTGGGCCCTCTACGGGAACGGATCTCCCTTTACGCGGATGACGTTCTTCTTTATCTCCCAGATGCTTCCCACTCCCTCGAGGAGACCTTGAGGATCATAGACTTATTTGGCTCCTTCTCAGGTATACGCATAAACTGGAACAAATCCATGCTTTTCCCGATCTCCCAGCCGCCCCTACTCCCTCCCCACCATATACCCCTGCAAACGGTCACTAAATTTCGGTATCTGGGCATTGAAATACAAAAAGATCTCTCTTGTTATCTGACAGATAATGTATACCCCATTCTACAGCAACTAATAAGACGTTGCTTAACATGGAAGTCCCTTCCCCTGACACCGGTGGGTAGGACAAACCTCCTCAAAATGATATTCCTCCCCAAATTCCTGTATGTATTTAGAAACACTCCAGTACCTATCCCTGAACCATTTTTTAAGCAATTAGATCGGGTGATTAATAATTTCATTTGGGCGGGACAGACCCCCAGGGTTGCTAAAACCAGTCTGCAACTCCCCCTATCTGCGGGCTGGCTGGCATTGCCGTGCTTCAGGAAATATTATTGGGCAGCGGTGCTGGTGACGGTACGTTGGTGGTTTGTTCAGTCACGACATAACCCAGCGGTTAAGTTAGAAGCAGCCATATTGGGGTCATATTCAGCATTGAGCAACCTGGTATTCAGAGGTCCAAAAGCACAAGATAATATGACTATCCCCATGCGCACAACCGCCAAGATATGGGAACAGTTGACAGCTAAGCTTAACCCACCACAAACTTATTCACCCTATACACCACTCTGGGGTAACCCTAAACTATCACATCTGTTAATGATCCCAGACCCAGCAGTCTGGGCTAAATATGAAATTAAAATCTTACAGCATATTATGCCAGAGGGTAAACTCCTTACATTTGACGAATTGCGTAATACCTTTCAACTCCCTACCAAAATGTTTTTCCGCTATTTGCAGCTATGACACGCAATTCAGACTCAATTCCCTTCAGAAATTCAACTACAATCACATATGGTGGAGCGCTTCCTTATTTCCAAACATGTAGACCGTATCCTTTCCTCTTTGTATCTCCGGGTGTCCCTGGGAACTGATAACCAAGGGGCCAGGCTATTTAACAAATGGAAGCTGGAGGTGCCCTCCCTGATGGATGACGACTGGGAAGAGGGAGTCCAACAATATATTCCTTTGATGATATCCGCCAGGGATAGGTACATCCAGTTAAAATTCCTTCACCAGGCATACTATACACCCCAACGGCTTGCTAAAATTTATCCCTCTCACTCTGATAGGTGCCCAAAATGCAATACGGATATAGGCACTTTCTTACATGTGGTGTGGTCATGCCCCCTTCTTCAACAGTTTTGGAGGGAGGTGGTGCAGTACATCAATTTAATTGGGAACCTGACACTTATGCCCCGTACACACGGTCGGATTTTCCGATGGAAAATGTCCGATCGGAGCGTGTTGTCGGAAATTCCGACCGTGTGTGGGCTCCATCGGACATTTTCCATCGGATTTTCCGACACACAAAGTTGGAGAGCAGGAGATAAAATTTTCCGACAACAAAATCCGTTGTCGGAAATTCCGATCGTGTGTACACAAATCCGACGGACAAAGTGCCACGCATGCTCAGAATAAATAAAGAGATGAAAGCTATTGGCCACTGCCCCGTTTATAGTCCTGACGTACGTGTTTTACGTCACCGCGTTTAGAACGATCGGATTTTCCGACAACTTTGTGCGACCGTGTGTAGACAAAACAAGTTTGAGCCAACATCCGTCGGAAAAAATTGTAGGATTTTGTTGTCGGAATGTCCGAACAAAATCTGACCGTGTGTACGGGGCATTACACTGGATCCCCGAGTCCTTCTCCTGGGGATCTGTGATACCCTTATCGCAAACACCCATAAGAGGCTATTCGTTTTCTACGCTCTATTCTACGCAAGGAAAGCCATTTTATTTAAATGGAAACAGACAGATCCCCCAACAGTGGGACAGTGGAAAACACTTATTGATAAGACCCTTCCTCTTTATAAGCTCACATATATGAGCCGGAAATGT